>NW_010576518.1:0-12578 GCF_000705375.1 Tinamus guttatus
TATTAGAGCTGTCATTGCAAATGCACTATGCAAATGATTAACGCGTTTTCTGCGTGTGTGATTTTTGAAAAACAAAAACACTTATGTGCACCAGTAGCCAGACACACATAGTTTATTTAAAATAAACATAGCTTTGTGAAATACCTTTTTTTTTTTTTCTACAGCGTGGCCTTAATGGGACACTTCATCACAGAAACATGCCCTGGATGGGACCTTGGAGGCCTTTAATGCAACATTCTGCTCAAAGTGGGACATCATGAGCACTACATCAGGCCAGCTCTGCCTTTAACACCTGAGTCATGAAAATCCCCTAGGAAAAGCCTCGCTGGGTAACCCGTTCTAGTCTCCAATACCTCCTGGGGAAGAGGATTTTGCTGATGTCCAGTATGAATCTCCCAAGCCAAACCTGTGGCCATTACTCCCTGTTACTGCTCCAGTACTCTGTGGCGCTACCTTGAAGACTGCAGCTCTGCTGTCTTTGTGTCAGCACTTCACATCATAGTTGTCTTCTGGTACCAGACCTTTCCTCAGCCCCCTCTTCCCAAGGATCACAAGCCCAGGTTAGCATCCCACTCAGCCGCCCTTGTAGGAACTGGAGGTTGAGGCTCTGCCTTCATATCCACCAATTCCCCAGCTTCAGTATCAACAACAAATTTGATGAGCATGAAGCCTCCTTTCATCCTATAGGTTGCTGAGACCTGGACCTCAAAACAGACTCCTTAAATATACCATTTTTTACTGGCTACCAGTTAGACATCAGACCATTTACTGTTACCATTCATGGTTCGCAGTCCAGCTCATAATCTTAATCTTGTAACCAGTTATTGGGGGCTATTTTCAATCACCATTGTGAATCCCAGTGGGCCCTACAGCCCCACTGGTGTCTGCCCCCTTCCTTCTCAAAATTGCCAGTGCATGCAGAGGTCAGGGACAGGCTTTGACTATAAAGATCAATGTCCAAAATGCATCAAATACCTGCAGAGAAAGTGGAAAACTGCTGTTGGGCTGCAAAAATGTACAAAATGAAGGAGAGTGTTGCTTTACAGCTTTAATAAACTTACTGCACTTTTCTCCATTTTATCATATTTAAACACTACAGAGGTTTAAAGCCAAATAGAGGTCAACAGAGGTCAATTTAGCCAAACTGTGAATGATCCTGCATTTGTGACATCAACAGTAAATTTATGAATTTTACATTGGAAAAATTTCACCTGGAATATTTCGCAAATGCATTCATATTAAAGATGCATCTTTCTACACAATTCCTTCTCAAAGAGCTCTTGCCTTTCCCAGTGCTTTTAGACATACTCACTCCCTCTGATTTTTAAGTAACTCTCCTTTCACAGGGATTGTGAAATTCAGGATTAACACAAGGCTGGGGGGTGGGGAGAGCGGAGGGCAGAAGAGGAAATTAAATTACTGGAAAATTCTGCATTTTTTATTGTAAAGTTCATTTCATTGTAATGCTATTGGGATGTTTCATTAAAATGTGTAAGATACAACAAAAGTTGTTTTGCTCACACAGTTTAAGTGTTGAACTGCTTGAAGGAGAGGTATTAACTGTGTCATTTTGATTGTGTCTAAATCTACCACCTCCAAGAAGATGTGCTGAAATTCAGACATAAAAGTTTCCTTCTATGAGAGATCTCTGGGCCAAAATCAACCTAAATGCAACCGACAAAGAAAATAAGATTGTAAAAAAATATATATCATTAAAATAAATTAAGACTTCAAGGTTGAAGCACATCCTTAAGAAAATTCTTCCTTTGTAACAGTGAAGGAACAATTTTTCTAACAGACAAATTCCAGGCATTCACTTCCAATCTATGCAAACGATTCATAAATGGTTCTGCATTTACCTTAGTGATGCAGTGTGCAGAAAACTAGTCTCCCCTTTGGGACACCAATCTTAAGACTAGTTTTTGCCAGAGACCATAGGCTGGATTCTCTGCAAGAGTGAGCTGTCTTTGTTCTAGCAATATGGAGTCATTAGAGCTGCTGACAATGTGATTTCAGCTACAACTGGATATGCATTTTTTCTACTAACACAAGACCAATGATCTCAGTATTTGCCGGTGTGGGTTTCTCATTTAGTCCTCCCTAATGTCCAGAGTGAGTTACACTACAGTTGGCTTATTTACATAAATTTTCATCAACCTCACCTCCCTCCCGTTCTTTTTCATTTGTTTGGAAACAAAACAAAAAGCTTTAAAGACTTTGGGAGAGTATTTTTTCCCAAAACTTGTCCAAGCTTTCCTCTCAAGCACAGATCTTACATATTCCTGTCCCTTTGAGCTAAGCAGCATCAGTTCTTCAGACTGAGCATCTTTAAAGGAGGTTGGATGATTCATTTCATGTACCTGCTGCAATGACACTGTAGGATGGGGGAGAGCCACAACACCTCTGGGCACATCAGTGCATCCAGGCATCAAGATAATGATACTCAACAAATACTCATTCTTAACCTAATCTGCTTGATTTTTGTTCAGCTCCCTTGTTCTTTCCCGAAAAATTCATGAGGGAAAGAAAAAGGATCACACAAACTGAATGTTTTTGCTACTGTATGAGGGGTGGTTGGAAATGTCAAAAAGCATGCATGGCAGCAAGCCACAAAGTTGGTACATCTACTAACTTGAAAAGCAGCAGTTAGGTGGTTTAGAGCAGTCACCCTGTTTGTATCACCAACACATCACGACTCCTTTCATTCTTAAATTGTTCTAACTCAAGCATCCCACACAAATAAAAGTACTTTAAAACAACAGTAATAAAAAGATAAGCTTACTGCCAATATTTGACCTTCCTCAGTTGAAACAGCCTAATGACAACAATTTTAGCTGTGCATATGACAAAATGGTCTGTTAGTAAATAAATTTATTTCATTTTTCACCTCAGCAATTAATATTGCTCCCATTTCTACTCTTGTAAGGTAACTGCCTATACAGATTTAGTCATATCCAGTGGTTCTTGTTATGACTCATCACATAATTAAGCAGGACGTGGCCAAACCTTTGATGTGAATTAATAATTAAAGGTTGCTCTTACAAGAAAATGAGTGTGTATTTACATACACGCACACAATTTTTGATTTTATAAAACACAGAATAAACCTGCATTTCAAAGATTTTGATCTTTGCACCTTTGCAAAGCAACCATATGTTGACATAAACTAACCCTCCATTTGCATCTGCCACCATTTGCAGGTAGGCCTATGTAAGGCCTAGAAGATCAGGAAGAATTTAAGGACACCATATTAATTAATGGATAATTTTTCTTGCAGTCTCAGATGGAATGAAAAGATTCAAAACAGCTTACAGTATCTACGAAGCACTTCGCAACCATAATCTTTGTTTCTAACTGCATGATGTTTGATTAAAACAGCCAAGGACCAAAATGCAATTCTTTGTCAGAAGTCTAGATTAAATATAACCTAGGGTGCATTTTTCTCTACTGAGAGAAAGCCATAGTCATTTCAACTGCGCTGAGACAGCCATTTTACTTTTCTGTAAAACAACCATACAGAGTAGAATATCATATTTCAAAGACACACAAATATTGTTCCTTCCAGCTAAAGAGGACACACAGACATTCAGGGAGAATTGCTTCAGCAGAAGTGACAAGTGTAGTTGCAGTAAAACCACTGTAAATGAGCAATGGATGAGCTAATCTGCTAATAACACCCATCCTGCTGAACCACTACGGAAAAAAAAAAGCAGTATGAGAGATGAATAAATCACTAGGATTTTTTTTTCCTGCTTTAGAAACTTTTGAGATGTTACAATTAGCATGTCTTCACAATCAAAGTAAAAACTCCACTTCCTCACTATTCTCATCAGGAATATTGGTCATACTTCATTATCTGATCACAATTACCAGCAATGATCTGCTACATGTTAGGTCAATGCCTGCCAGGCAAAACAAAAAAGAGAACTATTGGCAGAGTACTCATCTGAGAGAAACAAGGCCTGAGAGTTACAAGACCAGTCTTTAACTGAAGAAATTTATAGCAGAACTGGAATAATATTATGACAAAAGTTTCTGAAACTGGCAGCTCCTCTACAGAAGTAATCTTGCCTGCTATATATGACCCTCATTCATCAGAGCTGAGAAAACCTTCAGCTGTGACTTTTGTTACAATCAGAGGACAAGACTGAAGTGCTTTGGCAAGTACAAAACAAAAACTCCAAACCCTGCTCCCATATTCCATAAAGATATTCTTCAGGGTCTCTTTTTACAGCTAAAAGTTTGTCCAACATTTTCCAGCTAATGAGCTGGCAACTCTAGCTTGACTGTAGCTCCAGAATTTGTTTGCCAACTGCTTGTTGTCAACACTGACCTTCAGAATGGATCTCTGGAGACATGCAAATTTTTGTGAACTAGGTCCTACACCTCCTCAACCTCAGCACTAGTGAGAAGTTGGAGCTCCCAGGAGAAGTTGGAGCTCAGATTGCGCTCCCAGGATCTGCCACACAACTCTACATCTGCGATGGAGAGAACAGGCTCCCCTGGCGTGCACTACCAGCACAGTGCTGGAGAGTTCTATACCTGTGAGCATTAGAAGTGCTTCCAGATTCCGTTTTGGATGAGCACACAAAAATCCAATTTGGGATTTACTTTTTCAATTAGCTTAAGGGAAAAAAAAGTGTCAGATGGGGTGAACTCTTCTAAGTAAAGTAGGAGACTGAAGGGATAGATAGCTGTTAACAACAAAAGAATCTGCTCTTGTTTCCATGCTCTTGGTTCACTGCCTGAATTGGCTTGAATTTATTTTTTCCAAATGTATAAAACACAGGCAAAGGAAGTACAGCACTGCATTAAGAACAACTGCTATATGTTTGAGACTATATGCTGGAATCTGCTGTCTTTCTGCTACACTGCTGTCTAAAAACACTAAAATGGTGATTATTTCACGTGACTATGTGGACATATTATTTCCTTTAAATACCTATGTAAAGCTACTTAAAGATAAAGCAAAGAAAAAAAGTAAAAAATGTAACAAGAATTAAAAAAAAAAAAAGTTCCTCAAAGTGGGTATCAGGTACTTACTTGCTCATTAAGTGCTTAAGTGCACTCAGAACAGTAGAACAGTCAGTTTCAGAAGCACTTGGGCACAGAAATTAGGAAGCTGGTCCTTAAAATACTGTTTTGTTTTTTTTTTATTGAAAGAATATAACACTACAAGGGTCTGTAATTAGAATGTGTGCATTTAGAATGTGTGCATGAAGAGCACAGAGATTGATTCACCCATGTAAAACATAATGGCATTGCACCAATATTGTTCTAATAAATACTAATACTATTGGGATCTATGAAGTTACCAAGACTGCTTTACAGTGAAGTGAATTTCAGATTGGCCTGGTGATAAAGAGCACTACCACGTAGTATTGCTGATGCATGAAGGAGTAGTGCCATGTTAGGGAGTAGACAACACTCAGCTTCACGGCATGACTCACTGAATGTTGAGCGTGATGTTATTTCAGTACAACACCTACCTACTTTTAGATCTTGCTCCTTCATTATTTCTTGTTTGGAAGAAAACAAGACATAAATTAAATTACCTCTTGCCTCCCATATTGCCAAGACTACTATCACACAGTTTCAGCATTGATGATACTCTACAAAAGAATACAAACATTTTTCTGGATTATGAGCACATTTTCTACGGTCTTGAGGAAAGAAAGTAAATTATAAGTAATTTCTCTAACAATTGTGTGTCTAAAGTTGCTCTTTTCTCCACATGCAGGAAAGGAAGGAAGAACATAAGGATTTCAGTTGGAAAGCACAGGAAAAGTGTGCATATCATGAAGCTTCCTTACACTGACCTTGCACAAAACTATGTGGTAAAATTGCCAGGTGTGGATTTTACAAATCAGAAAATAAGATGCTAAAGAGAAGGTCTGACTTGATGGGATTGTTCCTACAGTGGTTTATAATCTGAGATTATAAAGCACTACCTGAAAATACTTCAAGAACCAGGAAAACTAGCAAGGGAGCGTTTGATGGAAATCTAAAATCTGATGTGAAACGATCTACAGTGTCAGTGTCCAGACAAATTTTTTTCATTACAACCTGGAGGGAAAGGAGAGATAACAAAATGGAGAAAGGGAATATAATTTCCTGAGTCAAACTCCCAAAGCACTAGTTACCGAACATGACTGCGTCTACAAAAAAACTCAGTCTGAAATATCAGATTCTTTGTAGATCTTTTGCCAAGCTTTATGAGTTTGTCTGAAGGAAACAGTGTATAGATCCAAGCACTTAAGGACTTTTCAGAAAATGTAAAAATGTTCCCATAACTGGATGCCCGATCTGTCGTTTGGCAATAATGTCTGTTTCTGCCTCACATCTTTCTGGATCACAAAATTTTTCAGGTTGTAACTCTGAAAAGCTTGATGGAGTCCTCTGCCAAATGGATAACGTCTTGGTCAAGAGAAAGCATGAAGCAGCTAAGCACTTTCACAGGTCTAGAATTTGACAAATTTAACTCTTAAATCAGGCCTGTATTGGCAACGTTGCCCTTAATGGTTTTCCAACGGTTTTCCAAAAAGCATTACACTATCAGCTTTACGCTCTTATTCAACAAAGCTGACATCCAATCCAACCATGGAAGTTTTGCTAAAATTGTAAGTATGGGCCTGACCCAACTGGCTTAAGCACCCTCTTTTTTTTTTTTTTTTTTTTGTGTGTGTGTGTATGTTTGGCATTTAGCTTTGAATCCAAGAAATCTCATAATTCACCATTCCTGGCTTTGTCACCCAGTTTTCCTCCCTCGGGCATGTTAAGTAAAGACAAGCCAAGAAACAGATAAATCATTCAGAAACCAGCCTGCAGAAATGCTTTGCTCTGCAAATAAGATGCACAGTGTAGATAACTATGGTAGGAGCTACAAGTTATGATACAGTTTACATTCAGCTACAGTCTGACCAAAGGAAACATGGGTCTTATGTATGGAGATGTGAGATGAGCACAAGGTTGTAAATACAAGTTTCTAAGGGACGTTAAACAATTCTTTGCTGAATAATTAATATGACAGGAGTTATAGGAGCCCCAAGATAAACGCCAAGATTTTAGTTGTGCTTTCACATGTAGGCTGGGGTGGAGGACAATATTTCACATTTTCAGACATATTTTCTGGGTATCACTGGTCAGGTGAACCTTTCTGGTCAGAAATGCTAGCTTCCTACCCAGACACTGCAGAGTCTGTTGCGTCTGTTCACTTGCAGCAGTTAAAATGTCCTCCAGAGATGTCCTCAAAGATGATCCACCCTTTGAAAAATGTCCTGCAACATTCCTGAAGAGCTACATCACGCATTCAATAACTTCATGGAATAGCTTTTTCTATCAAATAAGTATTTTTCCATGGCAGAATAATCCCCACACACGCGTCACAGGCAGCTTGGGCAGTAAAATACTAATCTAACCAGTCACCGGGCTAACTCTGGTAGGAAATGAACGCGATCTTTCTAACCACCACCATGCATTTGAGCTTCTTTACACATAGTAAATAATATTTGATCAGACCTAAATTACCCTCCTGAATATTTCACACTACCAAAACACTATCAGTATTTCTTAGAGGCTCCATACTATGAAATATTCATTGACAAAATGATGCATTTTTCACAGTAATCTCCCAAGCACTGCCGGATGTAATAGCCTCTTGCAAAGTGCAATAGAGAGTACTGCAGTCTTCCTAGGCCAGATTATCTTAAATGATCAAAATTATACTGCCACTACCAGCAAATGTTTATCTATTGCTTAATTTTTTAGGCTTGCCTGTATCTAACTGGTTACCAAACTGTTGTCAGGTAGATAGAACTTACAGACATTTCTCGCCCTGCTTGCGGATCAATGTTGCAGAGAATGCTCTTTCAGAAAAGCCGGACTGTGACTTGAGGCAGAGCTGTGCTCAAAGACAAGGCACAAATTGCCCCATCCCAAGAGGTGATTCACATCTTCTTCATAGCTTCTACCCTGCAGCTTCTTCAATTCTCTGGGGCAATGATTTGCTTATCCCTCACTTTACATACAGCATGCCAGCATTTATTAATTCCCTCTGGGATTAATTGCCTCTGGGGCTGCAGCATCTGTCATATGAAGAGAGGCTGAGTGAGCTGGGCCTGTTCAGCTTGGAGAAGAGAAGACTCAGGAGGGATCTTAGCAACGTGTTTAAACACTTGATAAGAGGGAGTCCTGACGACAGAGCCAGACTCTTCTCAGCAGTGCCCTGTGACAGGACAAGAGACAACGGGCACAAACTGAAACAGAAAACTCCATTTAAACACAAGACAAAACTTTTTCTTCTGCAGGGCTGGGGGAAGGTGGGAGTAGGTTGCTTGGAAAGGCTGTGAATGCTCCGTCCTTGGAGATATCAAAAATGCAACACTATGCATGGCCCTGGGCAAACCTAGTACAGGTGACCCTGTTCTGAGCAGGGGGAGCAGCACTAGACCATCCCCAGAGGGGCTTTCCAACCTGAACAATTCCATGAATTCCTGCGATTAGCAGGATCCTGCGCTCTGCTCAGGTACCCCAGGCATCTGTTCTCCTCTATCAGAAAGAAAATCCACCACTCCTTCTGGCAAGATTGTGGCAAAAACTCATCATATCAATCTTCTGAATCAGACCCTGCTCTTCAGAGCTCACTTCCACAGCCTCCTTGGGTCACTGTCACTGCTCATACCCATCTGGTCTGCCACCCTCAACACTTCAGGCTGTCCCTATAGTGTTAAAAAGTCTTGCCTTTCTGACAGGCTGAGACTTTCTGCACACTCTCCTTCTTTTCCTACTGTTAGGAAATCAGCTTGTCCAAAATCCTGTCAGAAGCAGACTCTGCTAAGCACAAACCCTGAAGTCTTGCAGCCTAATTTGCTGCAAAAATAAATCTAATTGGCTGCCTCTAGATCCCACTAATGACCATCAACACCTTAACACCAACTGCTTAGACTGGAAAAAATCATGCTATGAGCTTTTTTATTAAGTGAAAAGCACAGTGTGAATGACACCCAAGGGAGAGTTGTCTTCATTTTATTTATTTTTACATTTTCAAACATTATTATTTTCTCACTTTTTGCACTGTGATGGACATCCTTCTAACAGGAAGCTGCTTTCTAATTGCTAGTTTCATCTACCATGCCAAAACACATTATTTTCAACACAAGAAAACCAGAGACGGACTCAATAAATTCTGTAAGCTAGAAAATCATCGTAAACTATATCTATTTCAAATGAGCATTCACATATTGCAGAAGATTATCTCCCTTTTCTGTCTAAAATTTCCCAAATAGCAGAAGCTTCATTACCTATACTTATAGAAAGTGCACCACTTGAGAGACATAGGTACCAAATGTCCAGAGAGGCCTGTTTTGAATCAAACCAAAGAGGAAGATGGTTAAACTTTGCTTAATTCCCCAGATCACCTGCCTCAGGGTTCTGAGCATGAATATTGTACACCAAGAGTACTGAATTCAGCTTCTAAACAGCATCCAGGATGATTTTCATGCAGAAATGGAGCACATGGAAAGACAACTCTACATGCTGTTTGCAAGAGAGAATCGTGCTTTTAACAGTCACGATTGAAAAAGACGACATGAAACATAGGCCCCTCTCAGGCTGCGAAAATTCCAGTCTGCTTTCTGTACTGCCAGATTATGATATAACCTTAAACACACACACACACACACACAAATACAGACAAGATTAGGAGGTAAAACATATTCTCCCATTTAGGCAGGAAGCTGCGCAGCCAAGAATAGAAGAGTCATGGTAGTGGAGAAAGCAAACAAGAACAAACTGGGCTCTAGCTTAATAGTTGGAGTATTCCTACAAGCAAGAAGAATCTATCTCCAATCACCCCATCTGGATAAAGTCTCCTCATATGAACCCATGACTAAGCTCCATGGAAGGACAAGTGCAATCCTATGTTTCTTTTTTTCCCCTTGTGGCTTCCTTTTTGCCATGTTGATTTTTTAGGTCATTCCTCACAAGTACCCAACTATTCATGGTGGTAGAGGGAATCTGAAAACTTCAACGAAGTGCTTTGAAACAGCTCACTAAGGCCAAACACTTAGGCATAACAACCTCCAGCTTACAGGCTGTAAAGTCAGGCAGTTTGTCCTATGACTGTATTGTAATGTACTCTGAAAGAGAATTTAGCCAAGGCTAAAATATTACATATTTTATAAGCATTGGAAATAGCATTTTCTATGTACTCCCACTGAAAGGCTGTATGACACTGGACAAGTCATTTCGCGTCTCTATGCCTCAACTCTCTTCTGTAAAATGAGAGCAATACTATCAACCCCGTTGTAAAGTGACGAAGCAGTGAGAAGCATGATATAGTAGGTTTTCTAAACAGAAATAATAATAGTGTGAGTCATTGCCTTTGGTAAACTGAGTGAAAATATGGTATCTTACTCATCTCTAACAAAAACAAAAGGTATGACTATATTTCCTGATGAACAAAGTGGATGAATCTCAGTTTCACCAGATGCTTTTAAGGTTCTCTTGCAAGGACTGCGGGCAGAAACACCCTCATCATCTCTTACTCAGAGGCTGATAAGCAAAACTGCTGCACAGCTAGGTAAGCAGCACTTTATCAACCCTTTCCTCAGATGTGCTGGGGTGCAGCTCAGCTCAGGGCAGAGCTAGCCTGTTTATAGAGCTCACATGGTGTGGACAGTAGAGAATTATTCAGAGCAGCCTTCAGACTGCTTTAATTTAAAGCATGGGGTGGGAAATTGTCAGCACTTCAAGCTAAGGGAAATCCAAATGGTACCAACTGTTTTGTTGTTGCCTGTGCTCCAAACACAGAAAAAAGTGTTTGAGACACAGGCCTAAACAGTAAGAGCCTCTCTTTTAACAGGTGAAGCAGAACCTACCCTCCAATAAAGAGAATTACAACAGACTATAGGCAAGCCCAGGAGACTGCTATACAAAACTTACTTGAAATAGACTCACACTCCTTGCAAATAGCATGTAGAGCCAATTCTACCAGCCACTCACCTCTTTCTCCACGCATGTATAGTGGCAAACAGTTGGTCTTTGCTCCCGTTCAGCTGCTTGATTTACTTTCTCTCTTCTATCTAAATATATCCTTCTTCCTATCAATTTTGCTTTTTAAGTGTCAAGTTGGTCATTTTTAACCTGAATAAATACATCTAAAACTTTTTTCTTTTCCCCGAAGAAAGAGTTCATACAGTTTTGCACTGAAACACTTCCAGCGAATGATTTGTATCTGCTCTGTTCCTAAAGGTAGCCAAATGGCCCCTGCATATTTGGAGAGGAACTAGCACCGAGGCTGGCATGATGAGAAACCCAGACGATGCACAGACCACCACAGAGGAAATCACCTTTTCTGAAATTAAGAGTGTGAGTCAGAAAAGCATAAGCTTCTTGGTAAACGACCACAGCAAAGTCCTGCTTCTCCCAGTCACTCCTGCTGTGCTAGTCAGATATTTTACCTTGTCTTTGACAATATACTCGATCCAAAATCTGCTCTATGAGAGTGCTTAGGGTGATGATGATATTTGGTTGATGATGGAAGCTGTCTTGTAGTAAAAGTGCCCCAGCTTACGCAATGGGATGCATTAGGGAAAAAAGGGAAGACATCTTTTAAGACAGTGCTGCCTAACACACTACCCATAATAACAAACTGTCTAGGAATTCATTTGTGGATCCCCATCCTATAACAACTGCTGTACAAGCAAAGAGCAGAAAACTAAGTCCTGCTTGTTACAGAGCTTATTAATCAACTAATGGACAGAAGAGGCAGTGCAGATACTGGTCAAGATTGCAGGAAACTATCTAATAAGACCTATGGAATAACCCCTCTTTTGGGCAACATAGTTTTCTAGTAAGAAAAAAAAATACTGAATTCTGAAATCTATACTATGGGTAACTGAAATCCTGCTATGGCCTCATTTTTCTGTAAAGCACTTCGAATACTCTCTCGACTGTAAAGCACTTCAAGCACTTTCTCGACTTCATCAAGATTTTTGACAGACTGGAAGAAAGCCAATGTCACGCCAGTCTTCAAAAAAGGTAAGAAGGAGGACCCAGGCAACCACAGGCCAGTCAGCCTCACCTCCATCCCCAGAAAATGAATGGAACGGCTCATACTGGCTGTTGTTTCTGGGCACATGGAGGACAAGAAGGTGCTCGAGAGCAGTCAGCATGGATTCACCAAGGGGAACTCTTGCTTGACTAACCTGATGGCTGTCTGTTATGGAATGACCAGCTGGATAGATGAGGGGAGAGCAGTGGATGTCGTCTAGCTCGACCAAGGCTTTTGACACCATCCCTCACAATATCCTCCTGGGCAAGCTCTGGAAGTGTGGGATAGATGAGCGGACAGTGAGGTGGATTAGGAACTGGCTGGATGGCAGAGCTCAGAGGGTGGTAATCAGCAGTGCCGAGTCTAGTTGGAGGCCTGTGGTTAGCGGTGTCCCCCAGGGGTCAGTCCTTGGTCCAGTCCTGTTCAATTTATTCATCAATGACCTGGATGAAGGCACAGAGTGCTCCCTCAGCAAGTTTGCTGATGATACCAAACTGGGAGGAGTAGCTGATACCCCAGAGGGCTG
>NW_010576520.1:3644-23459 GCF_000705375.1 Tinamus guttatus
CGGGGGGGGGGGCCCGGCCGGGTGCTCCAGGCTGTTCTGCCGCTGACATCCAGGCGGGCCGCAGCTGCCGGCTGCCTGCCGCCATCTTGTGTACCCGCCCGGAGAGAGGGGGTGGTCTGCGCAGGGCTCCGGGCATGCGCTCCGCCCCGCAGAGGTCATGGCCGCCTCTGGGGGCGCCAGCCCCCGAGCCCACCGGCAGACCAGCCGCAATTCACAGAGATCCACCATGTCTCAGTAATTGCGATGAGATCATGGCCCTGCAATCGCACACGCATCTCCAGTTCCCCTGGTTTAATCCCCATGCTGCGTGAATTTATATAGAGTCATTGAAGTTGGGCTCCCAATGTGCTTCCCATTCTAGCTGGGGCAGCTGCACCTTGCCTGAGTGGGCCTTCAGAAGTTCTCTTATTTTCCCATCTAGCCTCTTCAGGCTTAGGGCGCCCTTCACAGGCTCTGGAGTTAGGCTGCTGCGAGTGGCATGACAGGCCATCACCTAGCCCGTAACCTGCTTCCTCGATGATACTTCCCCACCCACCTCGAATCTAGTTTAAAGCCCTCTCGATGAGCCCTGCTAGCTCATGACCCAGGACCCTCTTCCCCCTTTGAGAAAGATGGATCCCATTAGATTCCATCATGCCTGGTGCCATGTAAGGCTTCCTGTTGCTGAAGAATCCAAAGTTATGGCAATGACACCAGCCACGGAGCCACATGTTGATGGACTGTATCCTCCTGTTTCTTTCTATGTTGCTGCCAGCACCGGGAAGAATGGAAGAGAAAGTGACCTGCACGCTTGAGTTCCTGATTGTCTGCCCCAATTCCCTAAAGTCCCTTTTGATCATCCTCAGGCTGCGCATTGCCGCTTCTCCTCCTCCCACATGTAGGCCCATCAATGGATAATAGTCAGTGGGTCTAACCAGGCTGGGAAGTTTCCTGGCGACATCCTTAACCCGGGCCCCAGGAAGGCAGCAGACCTCTCTTAGGGGAGGGTTGCGCCTACATATCGGACCCTCTGTACCCTGAATTGAGGAATCCCCCACGACTATAACCCACCTTTTCTCCCCCATGCCTGTGGTCACAATACGTGGGATTTGTCTTTCTGATTGTATTACTATTTTTGGAGGAGAGGGATTCTTGCCTACCCTATCTACTGAGTGCCCTTTCTCCTGCAGGGCCTCGTATCTATTGGCTAGTATGGTAAAGTCAAGGTACAGTAAATGTCAGTATGACACTATATCACCCCAGACCACAAGGTTCCTCTGTAGCCTCTCCACTGACAATACACGCACAAAAAAAAAAAAAAAAAAAAAAAAAAAAAAGAGAGACTGCATGGTATCAATTGTCCATTTGGTTTTCCAGTTCCTTTGAGATATGAAATATGGTATCGATCTGCACTGACCTTCCAAGAAGTGTTACATATAAATGTTATCTCTTTTATGTGTTTTAAATACAGCCTAAAAGTTCTTTGCAAAGCTATAGAGGTACATGGATCAATGTGCACAAGAGAATACAGAAATAGCTCATACTTAATAATGTTTGGGCTATGAAGGTCAGAAAAAAACCTAAATGATTACTTTTGTAATGCATTATATTTTGTAATGTATTTTAAGACCACGGAGATTTATTATTCATCTTATCTGATCTCTAAAAAAACACCAGTTATAGCTTTTCACCAGATGTCTCCTAAATGAAATCAAAAATCAATCTGGCTTTTAGATACTCAACATGGGCTAAAATTTGATGTTTTGAAAATTTTTTAGCTCTAACTCAGTATAAGAAATACACAATCTATTTCTAGTATGAATTTATCTATTAGCACCTCCACATCATTTCATCTTTATCATTATCAGAAAAAAAATTATCAATATTCTTTTTGAACAACCACTACCCAAAGACTTCATTGCAGAAGTGAAACTCCCAGGCAACAAATTCTGGAGTGAAGCAGGCAGTGACTTTCTCTTCAGAGTAAGCGGCCTCATTGAGAGAGTCACTGAGACCTCCTGCACACCACTATTTCCTACTGAAGTTCAGGCAAACCCTGCCTTAACACACTGGCGGTTGTGAATGCCATCTAAACTGGACAAGTCTCTGCAGGGGTTCAGGCATCTGACATCAGGGCTATGTGCAGGCATCCCTAGGTGCATTAGTAGCATTTTCTTCTCCAATTTCCTGTAGATATTCAAAAATCCTCCTTAAAGATATAAATTAACAGAACTGATTTCACACTGTATCAGTATAGTAAAAACATGGTAGACACTGATATTACAAATACCCATTCTAAAATTAACTTTACATAGCAGTTAATTATTCACAGGTCTTTTATACCAAAATTCAAACAAGACATAAATGTTATTTTGACTAAATAAGACAAATGAAACCACGTGTATCCTGAGCAAGTCTGCCAACCCTCAACAAATAAAAAGTATCTCTTTCTGCACTGAACCAGAGATCAAAGTCTCTGATAAATCATCATCGAAAAACAAGGGTAGTGATCATGTGAAAGATAAAAGCTAGGTAATGACTGAAAAAAACAGTTAGCATGTGAGAAGACACTTATAAGACTCATGTTGAAGTGAATTTGTGATATCCAGTATTCCTCCAAAATTAAATATGTATTTCTATTTTTACACACATTTTAGCAATTATAAAGTTGCTGCTGAGCAGTTTCATTATGAAAATTAAGACAGCTATTTTTATGGAAAAATGTTTGTTTTCAATGTTGACACAGTGAATATATTCAACATCCTGCCTCAAGCCTGTGCTATCATTATAGTCTGTATAAACTACAACACTCCATTATAAAATGGGACAGCAGTATTAGACAACAGCCTGATACACAGTTCAGAAATCTTCCAAAAACAGCCATGCTTCATCCACACTTCAGCATAATATTGCTCTCCAGATCAGGCAATGATGTCTCTCGTGAGAAGGGATTTGAGGCAGAAAGATAAAGAACTATGAACATGACTATGGAAAATGCAATCAGAGTCACCTCCAGTGACTATTAAACAGCCTCCCTTTCTCCTTCAAAGGAGTGCATGTTCATATTCACCATAATTTGCTTCCCAGGAAGATCAGCAGAATATTCATCTGTAGGCTTAAAAGCCTCCCTTATAAGAGATATCATTGCCTGACTAAGGCACCCTGTGGAACGGTATTTCTGATGAAAAGAAAATGCTAAGGAACATAACTGAGGCCTGATAGGAAGACAGTTTATCACTTGCATAGGTAAAAGGGAGACCTCAGTCTGAGGGAGAAGGAAAGCATCCAATTGTGATGCTGGTAACCAATTGCCTGGGAAATAGAATAGCTAAAAAATAAAAATAATAAAGATTCCAATGTTCTACCTTCAACCTGGTTTCTTGACCTCTCTCTCACAGTCCAGATCCTTAACCAATTATTGTAAGATACCTGCTCAAAGGTCAATGACTTTTACACAGGAGAAAGATCTAAATAGTTGTTAACTGTCAACATTGAAGCATGAAAGTTTTTGATACAATGAAGAAAAGAAAGACAGGACATGACTATGCATAGTTTTTAGCTCCTGCACAGAGGCATATGGAAATGTTGTACCTTAAGCAACCTAGCATGCTCCCAAGCTGAGGAGACAGCTACATGTTATCTGAAGCTGGGTGGATATTTTCCACCCCCCCCCCAAAAAAAACAAACAAACAAACAAAAAAAACCCACTGTATTGCATTGCACTCCTTAAAGGGAATTTAAAATCCTTGGCAGGGTTGTGATCACAGGTATTACAAGGGATTATAGACAACTTTGCAACAATTTATGTGGAGCATGGCATGAGATGTTATGTCAGCTGATGCCATCACATGTTCCACTAATAGCTACTAGACAGGATGTTGCAACCATTAAAAGTGATGGTCGAGATCATACAGTTCCAAGTGAAATGGAAAATCTACAATCTGTGTCCAAACACGGAAGAGGAAAAAAAAATGAGAAGCTCACAGCTTGACATCAATTCTATCTCACTGCAACATATTTGAATGTGAGGCAAACACATGAGGTCCACATCAGCAACAGCACCACTTTCTTTTCCAAATAGCTGGATGGGTATGACTGGTTGTAATGTTAAATAACAGAGGCAAAGTTTGTGGTTCTAGAAAAGAATAAATTCTGTCTTAGCTTCTTTCAATGACTGTGCAGAAAACCTCCCAACTATCTTACAAGTCCTTGGCTTCATAAAGGAACAAATGTGAAATAAATCTCTAGTTCGCAAATTGAAGATTTTTTTTTTTTAATTACAGTGTGTTTGTTTTAGGGAAATAAAGAGCTCTTCCATCAAGAAATTTCTCTAAAGAAAACAGAAGCACTATAAGCCCTTACTGTTGACTCCAGCACCTCTAAGCATTGAGAATCAAATTAAGCATTTAGTCTTCTGAATATAAGCTGTTAGTACCGAGAGAAAAAGAATATCAATTTACTGTGCTAGTCTGAAGAGTAGCTTAGAAATACAAGTTTTATTACAAGCACCAAGTTAAGCTATTATTCTTCATAGTTAAACAGTAATGAGGGAAATCAGTTCAAGACAGATAAAGAGGAAGTCACTAAATTAAGGAAGAAAGTGGCATGAAACTTGTGCTTCCTAAGTATTTGATATAAGTAGAATAAGGTGACATTCAGAAGCCTACTCCAATTGATGTAGCAACAGGATACCAGGAGAAACCCTCAGAACCTCCATCAGATTCTGCAGACTTGTCACTATATACTTCAGGAACTTGGGAAAGGCCCTCAGATCTTTCATGGTAGTAGCAGACACTGAAAGAGTATGCTTAACTGAGACTTAACTGAGGCAGCAGGGAGGATGCTACTTGAGATGCCACTGTACTGTAGTAGATGGAGATCAAGAGCATGGTTACATCCTTTCTTATCCCTGTGCAAAAAGAAGTATTTTGAGATGGCACAAATACAAATAATGTATACTGTAGAACAGCTTGACATCAAGCAACAAATGGATGTTGATAGACTGGGATTGATGTACATGAATAGGGATCATCTAGAACTGGTAGTACTGAATGCTGTATGCACTGTTTGAAAGTGTCACCAAGGAGACCCAAATATTTTCTGAGATTTTTTTTGTGTTGATGCTTGAATAGCCAAGGTCTCAGTTTCTGAGAACAATCCTCATTGATGGAGGATGAAATTCTAAGCTCACTTGTAGCATGACATTGTGTCAGGGTTGACTCCACTATTATTACAATAATCAAAATGCTAAATACTGAGGTTACTCAGGACCTCAGGGACCTTTGGCTGAACACATTTTTTCTTTACATTTTCTCAAGTAGTTCCCTTCTTCACAAATTATCTGTGGAATTGCCAGGATTTGCAGAGATCTCTTGCTATAGTTTGAGAGATAGGATAGCCCAGAGTATCCAGCTTTCTGACTAAACCTGATTTACCCTTTGGGGAGAAGGAAAAAGAAAAAAAAAAAAGAAAAGAAAAAAAAAAAGAAAAGAAAAAAAAGAAGAAGAAAAAAGGACATAATACAGACTTTTTTTTTTCCCCTTCCCATGATAGTGAAGGATCCAAAGTTGGCATCTGTCTGACACCGGGGAAAGAACTGCCAAGAGGAAGTCTTTCATTGGCACCCTTTCTTACTCTACGTTTAAACCTCAGAACACATTGGGACATATCAGCTCATAGAACTAGAAACCTCAGTTTCAAATGGAAGGGGTTAGCTGGGTGACTGAAAAATGATAACTAGGGAAACATATAATTAGCAATAACTAGCAGCTTTTACCACTGGGAGCTTAACATGTTTTTAAAGGTCACCTTTGAGAAGAATTACATTTCAATGCAAATGCTGCAAGCTTGCATAGCTTTAAATAATCACTTAAGAACCACTGCATCAGATCAGAACAAAGGTCTATTTGGCCCAGCACTCTACCTTCAACAATGGCTAAGAGCAGAAAGAGCACAAGATATATGGTAACACTGCCACCAAGCACTCTCCCAACAATCTGCAGCTCAGAAACCAACTGAGGCAGAAGTGGTTTATAGATAATCACACCAAACAGAACAGAATCTGAGCAAGCATTAATGAGAAATAATATAGTACATAAAAATGAAAAATATAAACAGGAAAACATTTATGACTTCATTAATCTGTAACTTAGGAAATACATTTAATAACTCATAAGGTTAAAATTTTTAGCTTGTATAATTAATGTCTAGATAACAGGATACAATGTCATATTGATCCATAAGAATTATGACATTTACATAAAGGATTTACATACAAACTACTACGAAATATCAGTGCAACTATTTTAATATATTAAAATTATAAAATATTTGCTGGATCCATGCCCAATATCAATCTGTCTGCCTTTCTTAAATAACGCTCCTTATGAAATTCAACAGAAATATGCATTATAGTACTAGCTTCAAAGTTATGCTTCATGAAGAGGCATTTCATGATGTTTTTTAGTTTATTATAGTCATGGACCCTAAAATATAGAAGTTACTTGTTAAACTGTAAAAATAAATCCAAAATTAGAACAAAAAAGTTATATTAATATATTAATTTGTAAGGCATTCAAAAGAACTATTTTTATGCATTCACGTTAAAAAAAAAGGAAGCTATCAAAAATACTGTGTTCTTGTGTGTTCTTTAATTTTAAAGAGAACTGGTCCATAAACTGCACAAACTATCATCATGTTATATATTAACTCAGCTTGTCCCAGGACTGTGCTGCAAATGTACCTGCCTCTCTCTCCTAAATGTGGATGAAGTACCCTGGATCTCCACAACCTCAGCACATTTATCTTGCAAATACTTTGAAAAGCTCCAACAACCATTCTTGATAAATGAACCTGGACATATTCTGCTTGGATGTACTTCCTCGAGTTTCTACAATTCTTCTAGAATCTCAAAAGAACTTTTGGAATCCCTCGAACAGGTGTGTAGATGGCCGCCCATCCTCCTCTGTCCTGTACAGATTCCCCAACAAAACCTTCAGTTGCTAAGATGACAAGCAAAACAATTTCACTGACTAATATGCATTCAGGAAGCTTCCTTGTGAGAAGTTTCTTGTTAGACAGCATGCAAACTAACAGATTTCTTCTGAACATGAATCACTGTGCTTCAGATAGCACACTTGTGACCAAAGATTTCAAACTATACCCTCATACACTGAGCTGTGCTGGTTTACTGTCCCTCTACTGGAGGTACTGTGCCTCTAGCATAAACAGCAGGATATACAATTGTGCCACAGCTGTCCCTCTTCACAGGTATTAGTGTCAGCCACTAATAAAGCTGGATTTGCACAAAGATCCTGAGGTGTCACATGGAGTAGACAAGCTATCAGTATATTTACAGTTTACCACCCTTTCATGTTTTATACCAAAACTTCTGCAGAACGGGGGTAAAGACTCTCCAAGAGGCCAAAGGTAACACAAGCTGTCACAGTTAAATATGCAAGAATCCTGTCAGAGCCTTAATTTTTAAAATACCAAAACTTGTTGAACAGTTTAAAATCTTTCAACTTCCTATATATAAGCCATATGAACAAAACATTCCATTCATAAGGAACAAATGTTAATCACAAAAAACTCTAAACAGCTTGTGAAAAATCTGCCTGTACTATTTCAGGACAGATCTCAAAAGGCTTGTTAATTCAAGCTTTTGTATCACAAACCTGGCTCACATATTATCAACTTGGAGGATGGCACATGCTCGTTTGTTTACATATGAATCTATGTAAATATGCCCAATTCCTTCACAATAAACTTATCTAGGGGATTGGTATGATCAGATCTGATTCACAAAGTTCTTCATTGTTTCACTTACATTTTCTTTGAATTGAGGCAACCTAAAAAAAGTTTTCATAATCCAGGAAAAGATTTAGGATACCATTGAGTTTATTTATTTATTGTCTTTTTTAATTAAAGAAACACTCTAATTTTCTTTGTGAAAGAAGACATTATTATTCTGCTTTTACACCACAGTCACTGTAGTACTAGATGTATTATACCAAATGACCTGTATTTCATCCTCATTTCCTAAATCCACAATGCATGAAGAAATTATTTGAACAGATTACAAATCTTGTTTTTTTAAGATATAAATATACGATATATGTGCATTTAATTACAACAAAGTTACCTTAATTTGGTGAAAGCCCACAACCAAGCAAGTTTTCAAACTAAAATTGTTCGTGTTGCACACTTTTCCTTTTAAAAGAAAAGATGTTGTGATTAATTGAAAATAATTACATCTGGTTTTGATTTTAAAACAGACATTTGCTGCTGTATACAAAGCAGTACAGCGTATTATGTAATGAATGATAAGCATTCAAACTCTTAGTAGAATGCGATGTCAGAGAGCTTATCCACAGAAACAGCAATAGATTAAAGAGATTGGGAATGTACTGAATTTTTGAAGAAGAATTTAAAATAAAGAAAGTTAAGCTTAATGGTAATTTAGAAAATGCTAACTTTGATTTACATTTCCAAAATTTCTTCTCAAAAACCATAAACTAATGAGCAAATAATTGGAAAGTCTAATTGGTAAAAAGACCGTTCAGATGCTTTATTCATCACAGCTTTTATTTAATGAGCCTTCAGAAGGGAGGTTTGAGTTCATGGGGAATTAAAAGATAATTGACAATAAATTCCAGACAGGTCTACTTTGGAAATTAAAATTTAATTCCCACTTTGCGAATTAAAATACATGTCTTATACAGACAGGTGCTGTCTTTATCAGAACTTTGCAGAATATTTAGATTTTTCAGGAGTAACATAGTGACTTAGAGTAAACCTATTAAGATTTACCTTATTTTACTCTCAGGGGAGTGAACAGAAGGAAAGACTTTTATCAAAAAATAGCTTACCTTGCTCAAGAAACAGATTTTACAAATCCCTAAAGAATATGTTCTTTATTGTGATTTCTACATTTTCAATCATCTCAAAGAAGTGAGAGAAAATCCTAAACAAGACCAGACATCTGTGTCTACAAGACCTTCAACACTCTAGTTCAGCAGATAATAAAATACAATTGTAGTAGGGAAGCAAGTCATAGCATCTTGGCTTCTGTGAGTTGTCTCGATCTGTTCAAGTATCTCTGTTACAGCTAACAATATTTTTAAGTGACCTTAGATATTACAGCTTTCAGAGAAACAAGAAATAAGAACTGCAGCAAATAGATCAGAAATTAGTCTACCCAGTTTAAGAATTAATATAATTTTAACTTTTTTCACATATTTCGATAAAGAGATAGCAGATCAAGATTAAGTACTGTCTACTTTTCATTCATTTTCACATTTAAAATATTTTAAAATCCCAGTGCATCCTTTGTGCATACTGACTTGCCACTTGCAAAGCAAAGCTATACAATTAAGAGAAGAAACAGCTAAGCAAAAGAAAAAAAAAAGCCACAATCATTTAAACAACTGCTAAAAAAGCCTATTTTAAAGCATCTGCACTGTTACTAGTATAAATGTAAGAATATTTTTGCATTCATATGTTTGTCAGCTAGAGATTTATTGCAATGATTATACACCAAAACATTTGTCTAAAACACAATATATTCCTGTAAAATAAACAAGTGTGGACGGCAGGTGTTATTTTGGCCCTTCTCATATACGTTCTGCAATATAACACTGCCATTGCTGACACTCCTGCATACTGTAGATATTCGTAAGAGCATGCTACAGGAGTTAGAGCACAGGAGATAGCCTAAGAAAGGCTAATATTAATGAAGGCTCAGGATCTAGCACACTGCTTCACATGCATCTATTTTGCTACTAGGTTACTTAGACATTCCTAGATCAAATGCCATGCATTCCACAGTAAATCAGTCACTTTCCTGTGACAGCATGCACTTTATGGATCATGACTATTACTCAAGGGCAGCTTTTCTCCGATTGGCAAGTTTACATTTAAAAAAACAAAGGCAAGCTGTAGTCAAATAATCAATGCTCAAAAAAAAAAAAAAACCTTAAAAAATCTGAGTTAAAGAGAAATAAACAGAACCTTTCCTAAGACAATTTCAGAACCCAGTCTACAACATTTTCTGAAAAAATCCTGGAAACAGATGTTAATTTCTCCCCCCAATGGAAGGCTAAATAAAATACACCTGTTAAGCAAACTGTCAAACAAAGAAAGAGGATAGAAAAAAAGAAAAAAAGGTCACCTGAGCATCTACAGGCATGTTAGTTTATGGTAGCATTCAAAGTTATAGAAGACTTTTTAAAGAAAATAAGCAAAGATACCGAGGTTAATGAAACAGAAATGATTACCTCAAAAGTAGGTCACGTGAAAATAACCAAATATCATACTCCAACGAGGTAAGTAATTTTCTAAAAATCTAGTGCAGACTTATGCTATGAGTGAACATTAGATGACAATTAGTGTATTGCTGGACAATGGACTTACTTACTAAAGTAGAAATAGTAACACAAAGGGTAAATATCAGGCTAAAAGAATGTTACTTCTAGAGTTTAGGCAAGGCCAAACCTTACAACATATTCAACAGCCATATGTGCAGATGTCCAGTAGGTTCCTAACACAGGTTCCACCTTTGGATTTGCACTCCAAATACAAAGGAAAAGCATATTTCAGAATAATAAAACCTCTGCATCATCCATCATGCCTTCTGTCCTTCTCCTTTAGTTTTCTGCAGAAAATACTGTCTTTGAAAGACAAAACATTAAGCTTTTCATCCTCTTCTCTCATCCTGGATTTGAGCTATACTCCAGAAATTTCAAAAAACAGGAGCAGGGAATCAAAAGTGGGCTTGGGTTGATCATATATTTCATAATTCTAAGCCCAGAATTTGAAAAGTTTTAGCATTTGTTCTACTTGATAGCACTATAGTAATAAATCTTGGCACAAAAGAATGCAAGAGTTTTTGTCATGCTTCCCACGAAACAGAGAAGCATCCTTAACACAGAAAGACACACAGAAAGAAATCATACAGGAAAAAGTGGACATATTTGAGCAGGATCAATTTTAGTGAAATGGGATTCATATTCGTATTCCTAAGTACAAAGTCAGACCAAGATAGTTGTTTGTATGCATACTTTAAGCACTGCCTCCAAATGAGGCAGCTGCACCCTTCCCTGCCCTGGGCCATGTTCCAACTCTGCTGCCGCTGCCTCCTCCTCCCACCCTCTGCAGACAGCATGAGGATTTGTTTAGCTCTATGATGAACTGGATGTGGAAACTGATCCCCATAAAAAAAATAGCTGAAAGAGATAAAAGACTAACCCATCTCATGATCAAGCCCTTCAGTCTGATGAACATGAATAGCAGGCTTCTTAAAAAACACATCTTAAATCATAGCCATCACCAGTCAAACAAAATTGATATGAATTTATACAGGATCTGGGCAAAATAAGATTTCTAAGAAAGGATTTCTTATCTAATGAAAAATAGTTAGGGAGAAGAATTGGTCCTAGAGGCTAAGTTACTAGGAGACTCAGTAGACACTAGATCCATTTCTTTGCTCTTTCACTTGTCATAAAATCAAGTTCAATACACAAAATGTGGGAATCATTTATTTAAAAGATGGGAATATGTAAAGAAGCTTGTGTTTGTTCAAAAGGTATACTTGAATTTTTTCAAGGTTTATATAAATTGTACATATGAAACCTGTAATTTCTTTGGATTTTTCCATTTCTTCCATTGCAAAAGTATCTTAATAATTAAAAGCAAAAATGGTGGAATGCATCAGCTGATTTCAGATCAACTGCATTAACATTAGCAAAAAATAATTTAGTGTGTATCCCATGGCAGTTAGTGGTAAAACATTAGAAAACATTTTCTATTAATCAGAATGGACAGTCTTTGACATTATTTGAAAAAAAAGCAGCAGTAGAATCTTATATCCAGAAATACAATTAAAAAAAAATGCACAGCCAGAGAAACCAACAAGACTTCCCATCATTACTTCGATTCTAATCCACATTCACTTGATGTTATGAATATCACTTTTTAAGTTGCATTTCTTTTAAATTTATCTTCCTACAAAAACAGTGTTCAGTAAAGTCATAAAGACTTTACTATTTTGTCTGTATTAAAAAAAGTCTTAATAGGCTTCAAACAACAGAAGTTTAGCTTATTCTTTGAGGATAGAAGCTTGAAAAATGACTCTCTTCTACTGGTGGTATTTTGAAAGATGACGACAGCATAAGAGTTGGTTTTAGTCTATGAATGGAAAAGCTTGCACTGGTATTAACATGTATAAGCAGACATGCATTAACATGCAAAAACTCTAAAAATGTCATAATTGTATGGCTATTGACAAAGTATGCTTTCTTACAACTATCCTATGCCAACTACTTTAGTTAGCATAAGGAGGTGCTTTAATTGCTATTCTGAATTACTGTTAAAATTTCAATCTAGGCTATTTAAATAGTTTATCAGTAGGATTGCAAATTCCCCAAATTTTAGCTCTGAAAAAACAGGTTCTTAATCTATATATGCAAGCAAGTATGAAGGGGCTGAAAGCTCTCACTTCCCATGGCTGATCAACGGAAAAGATTTTCTCAAGTCAGGAGAGTTGCATTCACTGAAGTGGGACCTTCCTATAAACACTGTAATGCATAAATTTGGACCTGTCACCAGTATACTTAGGGAGTTAATGCCTGAGTTTCGACAAGTTAACCTGTGTTTTACATATAAACAGAGAATGTATTAAAAAACACCAGAATAAGTAATACCTCTAAATACCTGCAGAACTGATCCGAGAATGCATTATCAGAATATAAATTGAAAAACAATTGATCTAAAACCAAAATATTCTGCAATTAACTGTTTCTATCTCTTAAAGTATCTTAATAGATGATATTCTTCTATTTAAAGTTTCCAGTAATCACATGTAGATTTTTTTTCCCCACAAAATTACAAACTTTTGAACAGTTATGTGATATCAGAAGTCAAAACTCAGATTATAACTCATGGGATTAAAAAAAAAGCCTGGAAATGTAATAGTTAAGTGTTAAATGTATTAAACCTCATGGAATTTGCATCTTCTCTTGAAATAGCTAGAAATATGTTCTTTTGAAAAAGGGATACTACTCCAGGTCTGGGTATGTAATTTCAAATGGGGGAAAACCCACTCCTATAACCAACTCCTTCCAAAAATTCTGACTCTGTCCCACTGCTCTTAGGGGCACTGAGGTGGTTATCTGCCACAGTTAAATGACGTAACTGTCTTCATTTTACTTTCATTGTTTCCATAGGATTAAGGCCATTAAGGCTTTTCCTGAAAATATACGAGTAGGGATTTTAAAACAAAGCAACTAGTGATATTCTTTGAAGAGACTTTTTCTTTCAGTACCAGACATTGCTCACCTGTAACTTCTTAAACTGCACAAGTTAGAGGTCAAATGTGTAAATAAGGGCACGTTCAAACAAGAGAATTTAAAACATAATAAAAATATGGAAAATTAGAAAATACAAACTAGCTGCTTTGTACTTCCTTCATGAAAATAAAGCAGCTATGAAAACAGCTTAAACAACCACAGAGCTCTGTTTCTGACCCCAATAGCAAAAATTTAAGACCTGAAGTTAACATTTTGTATTTCCAGGTATTAAAAATATGCCAAAATAATACTGTCTTTGGACTTATATTTTATACCTAAACGGTAAATAGGGAAATTCTCACCACGGCTACACTGAGATGAAACCGGGAATGCGTAGTTCAGCAAACAGGATGTTCCAGTTATATCTATGCTAAACATTTTTCAAGGTGAAATTCTCACTGAAAAACAATTTAAAATGAGACAAGAATGAAAATGCATAATTTGGATATCTTCCCCACCTTCAGCCCTATAATAATACATTAAAGGAAGAGAATTACTTTAAGAAACAACTCAATTTTAGGTTTTAAACACCGAAAAGATTTAGTTCTAAAAATCTGTATATTATTAATTTAGGAGAACATTGCTCAAGCATATTATACTTAGTGTACTATAAATACATGCAGTTGCTATTGGTAATTTTGGAGAATTTATCTGGATTTAGCACTCAAAATAATTATAAGAACAGATATGAATCACAGCAAACAAAACTTTTAGAGCAGCTTTCATTTAATAAATGCATTCAATAAACAGATATTAAAACCAGGTGTCTACTATAAGAAAAGTTTCTGTTGATAAGAACTTTTTTTAAAACATGATAAGCTAAAACACCACATAAAGATGAATGCGCATTACATAAGAAATATTATGTAAAATTTTACCCATAGCCTAGTATTACCAGCGGCTAAAGACGCCCCCCCCACACACACACTTAAATTAATGCAAAACACACACACAAAAAAGTATTCTTATTTGCAAGGTGAAAGAGATTTATTCAAATACAGAAGCTAAATTCTTTCACTCACATTAGGTAAAAGTTTAACACTTCAAACATTGAGTTTTCCTGCACCGAACTGCTTTCAGCTTGGTTTATATTGGTTCAAAATAGACACTACTACAACATCCGTAAACCTCTTTACTTGGGACCACAGAACTAGCCACACACTTCCACTGTCAATAAAAGATACAGTGTATAAAGCCAAACCCACGTTCCTTTTATGCCAATTACTTCCTATTGGGTCATTTTGGGCTGCTTTCATTTTATACTACTCAAACACCATTAAGAGACTTAATGAAGAACAGCAGCAAAAGAAAGGAGAATTTTGTACAACTGATCTATGGAAGGATAACGCACACAAGAAACGTAGAATCATAGAATCATTGTGCTTGGAAACGATGTTCAAGATCGAGTGCAATGGTAAATCCATCATTACCATACCTACTAAACCATGTCCCCAAGTGCCTCATCTACACGTTTCTTGAACACTGCCAGGGATGATGACTCCACCACTTCCCTGGGAAGCCTGTCCCAATGCTTGACCACTCTTTGCATGTAGAAATTTTTCCTAATGTCTAACCTGAACCTCCCCTGGCACAACCTGAGGCCATTTCCTCTTATCCGATTTTTGGTAGTTATACTGGAGAAGAGATCGCCCTCCGCCTCACTTCACCCTCCTGTCAGGTAGTTGTAGAGACAGATAAGGTCTCTCCTGAGCCTCCTCTTCTCCACACTAAATAACCCTAGCTCCCTCAGCCGCTCCTCATAAGGTCTGTGCTCCAGCCCCTTCACCAGCTTCGTTGCCCTCCTTTGGGCATGCTCCAGCAGCTCCACATCCTTCACGTACTGAGGGGCCCAAAGCTGAACACAGTATTCGAGGGGCACTCTCACCAGCGCCGATGCTCCCGATGGCTCCACTGTTCCTGATACCAGCCAGGAGGCCCTTGGCCTCCTTGGCACACTGCTGGCTCATGTTCAGCTGGCTCTCGACCAGCACCCCCAGATCCTTTTTTGCCATGCAGCTCTCCAGCCACTCTGCCCCAAGCCTGTAGCGCTGCATGGGGTTGTTGTGACTGGAGTGCAGGAGTCAGCACTTGGCCTTCTTGAATCTCATATAGTTGGCTTCAGCCCATAAATAGAGCCTGTCCAGATTCCTCTGCAGAACCTTCCTACCCTCAAGCAGATCAGCTCTTCCTCACAGCTTGGTGTCATCTGCAAATGTGCCGAGGGCGCACTCAATCTCCTCATCCAGATCATCGATAACGATATTAAAGAGGACTGCCTCAACACTGTCCCCTGGCGAACACTAATCATGACTGGTCACCAGGTGGACTTGACTCCATTCACCACCATTCTCCAGGGCCAGCCACCCAGCCTGTTTATTACCCTGTGAAGAATACACCTGTCTAAGCCATGAGCTGCCAGCTTCTCCAAGAGAATATAGTGGAAGACTGTGTCAAAGGCCTTAATAAAGTCTAAGCAGACCACGACGACAGCATTTGCATCATTCACTAGGTGGATCACCTGGTCACAGAAGGAGATCACTTGGGTCAGACAGGACCTCACTTTCATAACCCCATGTTGGCTAGGCCTGATTTCCTGGTAGTCCTGCACATGATGTGTGATTGCCCTCAAGATGATCTGCTCTGTAACTGTGCCTGATACCGAGGTCAGGCTGACAGGCCTGTAGTTCCCCAGATTCTTCATCGACCCTTCTTGTAGATGAGTGTCACATTGGCGAGTCTCAAGTCATCTGGGACCTCCCCTGTTGACCAGGACCACTGGTAGATGATGGAGAGCAGTTTGGCGAGCACTTCCGCCAGCTCCCTCAGGACCCTCGGGTGGATCCCATCTGGCCCCATAGCCTTGTGGGTGTCCAAGTGGAGTAGCAGGTCACTGACTGTTTCCTCCTAGATTATGGGGGGTTTCTTCTGCTCTCCATAGGTGTCTTCCCAGTACCTATAGGTACTTGGGCCTATAGGTACTTGGAAGTACCTATACCTATAGTACCTATAGGCCTAAGTACCTTGAGGATAACTGATCTGGGCGTTAAAGACTGCGGCAAAGAAGGCATTAAGTACCTCAGCCTGATCCTCATCCTTGGTGATAAGGTTCCCCGACGCATCCAATAAAGGATGGAGGTTCTCCTTGGCCCTCCTCTTCTTGTTAATGTATTTGTAGAAACATTTGTTGTTATCTATTACAACAGTGGCCAGATTGAGTTCCATGTGAGCTTTCGCCTTTCTAATTTCCTCTCTACACACCCTAGTGACATCCTCGTACTCTTCCTGCATTGCCTGCCCTCTTCCAGAGGTGGTAAACTCTCTTTTTTCCACAGAGTCTCAACGATAGGACCCTATTCCGTTGGGTCAGTGTTCTTCCCCGCCGGCTCATCCTTCGGGACATGGGGACGTCCTGCTCCTGCGCCTTTAAGATTTCCTTCTTGTGGAAAGTCCAGCCTTCCTGGACCCCTTTGCTCTTCAGGACTGTCTCCCAAGGGACTCTCCCAACCAATGTCCTAAACAGTCCAAAGTCTACCCTCCGGATGTCCAAAGTAGTGGTTTTGCTGACGCCCCTCCTGACTTCACTGAGAATTGAAAACCGTATCATTTTGTGGTTACTATGCCCAAGTTGGCCTCCGGCCACCACATGCCAGTCCTTCTCTGTTGGCAAAGAGCAGGTCCAGCTGGGCTCTTCCCCTTGTAGGCTCACTTACCATCTGTGACAGGAAGTTCTTCCATGCAGTCCACGAACCTCCGAGATTGTTTCCTCTCTGCTCGGATGTCCAAAGTAGTGGTTTTGCTGACGCCCCTCCTGACTTCACTGAGAATTGAAAACCGTATCATTTTGTGGTTACTATGCCCAAGTTGGCCTCCGGCCACCACATGCCAGTCCTTCTCTGTTGGCAAAGAGCAGGTCCAGCTGGGCTCTTCCCCTTGTAGGCTCACTTACCATCTGTGACAGGAAGTTCTTCCATGCAGTCCACGAACCTCCGAGATTGTTTCCTCTCTGCTGTATGGCAGTCCCAACAAACATCTGGTAGGTTCAAGTCCCCCACTAGAACAAGGGCTGCCGATCGTGAGACTTCTGCCAGCTGCCTGTAGAATGTCTCATCCGTCTCTTCATCCTGGGTGGGTGGTCTATAGCAAACTCCTACCAGGGTATCAGCCTTGTTGGCCTTCCCCCTGATCCTGACCCATAAGCACTCGGCTTTTCCATCACCCACTTGGAACTCCATGCAACTGAAGCTCTCCCTAACATGCAGCGCTACCCCACCTCCTTTCCTTCCTTGCCTGTCCTTTCTGAAGGGCCTGTAGCCATCCCCTGCAGCACTCCAATCATGACAGTGGTCCCACAACGATTCAGTGATGGCAAGTATGCCATCGTTTTCCTGACACACCATGGCCTCTAGCTCCTCCTGTTTGTTGCCCATGCTGTGTGCATTGGTGTACATGCACTTCAGCTGGGCTACTGAGCTCTCCCCCAACACTGGCATGCTGCCCCTAGGCTCATCCCCGGCGATCCCAGTTTTATCCCCCTCTCCCTTCATGCCTAGTTTAAAGCCCTCTCCATGAGCCTCACCCACTCCCGGGCTAGGATTCTTTTCACACTGCAAGACAGGTGAACCGCGTCTCTTGCCAGGAGGCCCAGTGCTCTATAGACTGCCCCATAGTCAAAAAACCCAAAATTCAACTGCTGACACCAGCCTCTTAGCCATGTGCTGAGCAGGTGGCTTTTCCTGTTCTTCTCAGCATCCTTCCCTGACACTGAGGCACTAGAAGCAGTATACTTTAGCTAGTCATAATAACAGCTAACTGTATAATGCTGAATGAAATCAGAATAAACTTTTTTTAAATGATGTCCTTTACTACCTATTAACAGCTAATTCTGAAAAAGGTGTTATACAAATAAATGGTTCTCAACTTAATTTTCTTACACACTCTAGCTATAAAGTTTACTTCTTTTACAGCACTGAATGGGGGGCTGTGGAGAAGGCACTAAATCTTGTGTCATGCACATACGTTGGACAGGACAGAGGGCTTGAAAATCCAATACTAGTAAGTATGTTTGAAAACGGTCACATGCAAGTATACTTTCTCAGCTTAAATGTTGTTTTCCTGTGCATTCCTGAAGAACCTTCTAGCTTTTTCTAGCTTAATGTATTCTTTCACATTTTTTTTCCCCTGCATGGAGGACCTGCACTACAGTTATGGTTTCAGTTCAGCTATTTAGGACACAAAAAAATGAAAATATTTGAGCCCCAGGAATGTTTTCAAACAAAATACCAAATAAGAAAACCTATGTTGTTTCTACAACAATGTTTGATTAGCAGAAAGTTAACTTATAGATATCAAATAAAGACACTAAAGACATACAAAACCATGAGCCATGGAAAACTGATCACTTTAAATTGAGCACACTGCTTAGACATGCACCCATCAAGCTGTGATATTAAAGCAAACATTAAATTATAACAAAGCCTTTATTTAAGAAAAAATGGGTACGAGTCCAATATTTTTCCATTTATCATACTCAGAGATAATATGGATGAATTCTATAACCCAACTCTTTTGTAGGAGAAAGGGAGACTGCGACACCATATGGTCATCGACAAGACTCGTTTATTGAACATTCAGTGTGCACTCTTATACACAACTTAATTAGGTTCATGCATATTGCAAAGCTTGAGCTCAGGATAGGTTAGCTCTTATTTGCGTCAACTCTTTGCCTCCTTATCTGACTCTCCGCAAGATCTCCTTATCTCTTAGTCAGCAGTCCTTCCACCCTTTCAGCTAGGCCTGGCGCCCTTCTGCCCTTTCATCTAGGTCTGGCGCCCTTCTGCCCTTATCTGGCTTGCTCACAGCATGACCACTGGCCTTCAGAAACCCCACAATTCCCCTTTCTTGTTTTTGAGCAAGCCAGAATTCTTGAGATTATGAGAATCATCAAACCCATTGTGATCAGTGATTGTAGCCAGCCAAACCTTCTTTACAGCATTCTCAATCATATTTGATACACATTTCAATAAGCAAGGCACAACTAGTAGAATGCAACATAGGATCAACAACACCATCCCAACACTTAATACCTAACACCGGTGCATCGAGTTGATCTGCTGTTCCACAAAGCCAACAACTCTTGATTTGGTTATAATTAACAATCTGCCTAAAAAGCATAACATATCCATTAGCGCTAAAAGCAGCATTAACCCCTATAATAGCGTTAAAAGCAATACTACCTCCTAAAAGCTACAACATACAGCTAATAACAACAGTAACACTTCTTCCTCCCATGTTTTCCTTCTGCAGGCTCACACTTTCCAAAGCTAGGGTACTGGTTGCTTGCCTGCTACATCTGATCTAGGCGAGTTTGCTTCCAGCCAAGGTCTCACCCATTTCGCTGGCACCCATCTGGTTCCAATATCTATAAATCAAAAAATTTAAAAAATTCCCAATTCCCCCCCTCTTTTTTTTTTTGTTTTTGTTTTTGTTTTGT
>NW_010576521.1:7436-26608 GCF_000705375.1 Tinamus guttatus
ATAGTGTCGCAATGCTACTAGCAGGGCAAAGAAGTTTACAGAACTTAGCTCATATACTGCTTAGTTTGATGGGGAATTTTAATCATATTTAATCAAAATATATTTGCCAGTTCAGAAGCATCAAATTCATGGTAGAAGTGGGAAAGGCAATCTTGTTAATTTATTGTATTGTACCCAGGAAAGAAACACAATAAACTGCTGGAAAATGGTAATAGTTCTTGATGTGTTTACGCCAGATACATCACAGATTTGATTCTGAAAACACAACAAAAGAGCTAACCACACGAAAAGTCTAAATTCCTTGAAGTTAATAAACAGCTTCTGTGATTTTTGTCCTATCACTAGTGTTTTAAAATAAAATGTTATGCTGTGTAATTCTAAATATCAGAGTGCAGTGTAAACAGAATGTAGAGTTATAGGCAATAACATTGCCAAACTTACATATGATTTTTATTGTCCCTCATGCAAGTATCCTTTATGTTCTATATGTTCTTAAAACCCTCTAAAGGTTGCTGACTCTATTTTTTCATAAAGATGTAGCTGCTACAGTCAGTGCTTGTGCAAGGAATATGCTACAGGTACGTGCTAAGTTTTTACTGGACTCAAGTCCCGACCTGAGCTCCTCTTAGCAAACCATGCAAGTTGGACTTTGTAAACAGCCAGCCTAGGGAAGACTGCTGAGTTCAGTCTAGATCTGCACCTCATACGAAATCTTCCTTGAACTAGTCCCCGGTGCACATCACTGAAACATCAACTTTACCTCTCACATCTGCATCAAGATAATCTGGCTACCACTGAGCCTAATCAGAGCATTGAGACAGATGACAAAACCCTTTGGTTGCTCATACACATAAGATAGAGGAGACCGATCAATGAAGATAACATGGAAATAGTTTAGAAGCAGAATTCATAATGCTCTGAACATCAGTCACAGAGTTTATTTGAACTAGTCATTCCAGGGTAAGTTGGATATAGAAAGAACTACTCAGTAAGAGGGCTACCAGCAGATGTTCCTCAGAGCATTAACAACTCTATCTTGAATTTGTAGCTATTGCTATTTATTAATTTATTACGGCCTTTGAACTTCAACAGATGCTTTTCACACTGTTTCCACACTACATACAACTATAATGGATTCTTTCTTTTTCGGAGTTCAGTTCACTACCCCACACTCAAGACCTGAACTGATATCGGCGCACTGAGATCAGCTTAGCTGTGTGAAGAGACAGTCATTCTTATATGGAGATGGAAGGAAAAACCACTGTGTGGGTAGTGAGTGGTGAAGAATGGAGTAAGGGCTAGAAAGGTTTTGATATGCTTGCTGGGAGCTCAAATTAAGCAAATGATTCCACAACTGGTCAGTGTAAAAGGGGTGTAAAGGGAACTCTTTGAAATGGCATGAAGTTTCTAGAGTGAGATGTGGCTGAAGCTTTCCCAAGACAAGTAGAAATTTGTTTGCCAAAAAAATTATACAGGAGATGATTCTCATTAATGAATATGTAATTACAGACTGTATGTACACACCATATAGCTAATAAGAAAAAATGAAATAATTAGATATCTTTCATTTAAATTGTATTGCTATTTAAATAATACACTGGCGTTGACCTAAGAAAAGCATATTTCCTGAAAGTTTTACGCTCTTGAATCTTTGCAAATTTCACAGGTTTTGGGCAGGAATCTCCAAAGAAATGCTCAAAATCACAATAGTCCTACTATTCCAAAGCAAAATATTTTTCTTTCTAGACTAAACACTGTGCTCATTTGATTCAGGAGGGAAAAAAAAAAAGAGGGAGGAAAAAAACAGTTTTATCCCCTGAATAAAGAAGAATACTTCTTTCCTTAATAATTGCTTGCAAGGTGTTTGTCCTGAAAGTAGTACCATTAGATAGCAGGGAGATAGGCATGAAAGCCTTTCCTTGAAGCAGAGAATACAGCATGCTATGCTAAATATATACTTTTTCCTTTTCACCAATTTATCCAGAAGCTGTGAATCTACTCATATGGAGTCTTAAATGTCTAACAGGCACTTAAAGAGCCTTTTTTCTTCTTCTTCTTCCCCCCCCCCGCCCCAAGAAGGGACACTACTCAGATTTCTCTCTTCTGCTTGCACAATTGTTTTCCTTAGAATTTATTTGTATTTGAAACATCTCTTGGGCAAAGCTAATTGCAGTTGGCTAAATCACTTAACAATGTTGTTGTAGAGCCACACGGACAGATAAATCAGTCTATCCACATTCAGATAAGATATCTAGGAAAATAAATTCCAAAATGCCATGATCACTACCGAGAATTAGTAGTTATATGTTCTGCAAGCAACTTAATTTTCAATGCATTAAATTCCATCGCTTAGGCAAATTTGTTTCCTGGCAGTTAGAGAGAAGTACTTGTCACTTCTTGGGACAGATTCAGGTGCATGTAGTCTGTGTCCCACTGCAGTTTTGGAGCCTGCCTTGACAACTGAGTCCTGCGAGGATTCATTTTTTAATTACGAGAACTTACTTCAGTTCATGAATATGTTCAGGCTGACATACCATCGTGTTTTAGCTTGGTGGGACGTCACAGTACTACAGACTCTTCCATCTGAATTCTGTCTTTCTTCCCACTTAGGGACAGATGAGCTTTCATACATTTAGCTGGGCTGCCTCAAAGCTGAGGACTTACTCCATAAAATAGAGCAACATATTTCTCCTCTTTAATCAGCTGGAGAGGAGAAAGTTATGACTTAAAATGAGGATTTTGAAAGGATTCAGCTGAGATCATGAAGGAGCACTTGCTTTGATTCAATGCTGCATCATGTGACCTGCCAACTCTAGTTATTTTTGAAGCAATTCTTGCATCTTATTTAACCAGAATTTTAGATGGTCACTTTCTTTTACATCTAGACTGATTTATTAAGTAGAAATATGAGAAATAGTAAGATAGCATCTCTCTACTTTTCCTCCTTGTAAAGTTTCACCAGTAGCTATGCAGACAGCCACAGTTACCTATTACTGTTCTGCTAAATTTAGATCCCTCCCTAGATCACTCTGCGAGCTGAACACTCCATTTCCTTTTAGTGGCCTAGAGGCTGGAAAGACAAAGAGCATATTTATATTCTTCTGCCTGAGAAGACTCCATAGACCCTTATCACTCAGGCGTTTGTCCTGTAGTATGAGAAATTTAAAATACAAAGCTAAATTCCCTATTCTGTAGCTTTGTATTTCCTGAAATAGATTTGATTTCTGTCATTTTACCATATCCAGGTATGCCTGTTGTCTTAAGATCTTCATTATTTACCTAATAGTCTTGCTTATTTATCTTTGAGTTTTGGCATGAAATTCTAGGGAAAATATCATGAAAGCATCTACAGTTGAACATACTTTATCTTTTTCTCATTCAATAAGAATGATGATGGGATTTATTTGCTCTAATTATGCAGTTAAAGTTATAAGTTAAAGGTAGACATCTAAATCCTCATCCTTTGAAGCCATTAGTACAATTAGTCAGCACTTCAGTTAATTATTCTCTGCATGTGCCTATTTTTATCTTAGACATTTAACTAGCATGCACCTACATCGGGGCACCTACCTCTGCATCTGCACACTCTCTGTTCATACACATGATCAGAGTGTAAATATGTTCATGCTTGTGTAAAAATGTCCCTGCTTGTTTTAAAGTAGCTACTTGCAGCAGCAAGGTTATAACAAGCTAAAAAATCTTCTTGGATTTGTCAGTTGCTGAACCATGTGCTGCAGCACAGTACTTTGCTGGAAGTATCTAGTTTTAAGCTCTTTCTGTGCAACGTGCAGTTAATTGCAGAAATTTACACTCCCGTGGATTTACAGTTAAATCTCAAGTATTTTTAAACGTATCCCCTTAAGTCTGAGAGAAGCAAAAGTAGCATAATTTCCGGGATGATGAATCCAGAGATTCTTATGTCTCCCTCTTTAGAAGGAGTTCAGGGAGCATCTTAAGATATAATATAGGATAATCCTCAGGATAGGAATTCTCTGATTAACCTAGAGTCAGAATAGCGGAAGTGATTAAAACAAAACTCTCTCCCGGATCTCTTGGGTTATAATATAAGATGGAGATTGATACAAATCTTGAGATTTCCTGGTTTGAAATGATTACCAGTAATGGGTGTCTAGGAAAAGATGCATCCTATCCTTTACTCTTCATAGTGCCAAAGACTTTTGAGAAATATAAACTAGGGAAAATCTACAGAGTTTTCCCACAAACATTTCCCATGGTGACTCAGTGAAACATTGACTACAGCTTTAAGTTTCAAAGCCTTCTCCCACTAGGACAAGTTTGCTTTTTTTTGGAGACTAGCTCATTTTTATAGTTAAGGAAACCAATTTTTAAATGAAATGTGTCTTAAAGAAAAATAGGCTTCTATTTGTCTTTATAGTACAATGAAATAACCCAGAAATGTAATTACAAGTACTTCAGAAACCACTAGTACAAATATATAGACATATATGCATATATATATATATACACACACTGTATTTGCCGTCTTGCCTATACTTTCTATGTAATAGCAATAATAATAATTTTATACTTACCAAGCTCCACTTATATGATGACCTCAAAGAGCTTTGAAAATATCACTTACTTTAAGTAGCACACTAGAGTTCTCTATATATTATTAGAACACTTTAAAAACATAATTATGCTGAAGGAAATATAAAAACTATTAATTTTACTTATTGGAAGGGAAGAGCAGCTTATAATAAAACCCATTAATATATGTGAGGTTAGCAATGATAATTGTACCTGGAGTTGAATGCAGTATAAACATTGCAAAGACTATACAACCACCAACTCTCTAATAAACCCTGGTTTTCACATGCCAGCATGTGAAACTCTGAGTCTTTAATACAAATTTCTTTGCACCTAATCTAGATTTCACTCATGGTCTGCAGAGGTCAAAAATACAGTAGCAGACTAAGTCACTTTGCCATTTTAGACAAAATATCCATTCTAAAACCAGCAAGAGAATTGTATATATTACTTTAATATAAAACATACACATATAGAAAAACATTGATTCAGATTTTAAATAATTTATGCCTTCTCATATTTGAATATATTAATTAAATCTAATACGCTATAAATTTTTAAGTGGCTTAAATAGCCCTGTCTGTTTTATAGATTTTACAATTACTGAAACAGTTGCTATTAGCAACACATCTCTTTTAAAGCCATAACAAGCTTCTTAGAAGCATTAAGAAACTAAATTGAATTGAAATCCCAACAAAAAGAGTTGAATTTTTGACACGCCTTCTGGTGTGACAATTATTGCATTTTTACATGCACACAGCCACTCAGAATTATGAAATAAATTAGAAATTACAAAATAATTTATAGCAATGTCACTTCTCATTTGTAATGTGAATGTATATCTCTGAAAATGATGAAGCCTCATTTGCCAGTTTCAGCGGGGGGGCACTTTGCAGAAATGTATATAGAGAAGAAAATGAATGTGTAAAGGACAAAAGGAGTTTCATCAGTTTGATGAATGAAGCTGAAATACTTAGGAAATCTTAGGACCTTTAAATCTTAGAATTTTGATAAGAAGTCAGACTTTTTGTCAAGCTATCTCAAAATCCTGCAGATCTCTTTATGTTACAATAATACCCTCTTGACATTACTGAGAATCAGAGAGAGGGCAGGAGCTAAACTTGCTTTTTGCAGCATCAGGAGAGGAAATCTCCTGCCTATATTATCCTAAGAAAAACTGCAAAGAGGATGGCTGTCCACAGAGCCCTTTGGGATTTTGGTCTGATGGAAGTATCCAGTACAGAGATCTGACTCTCTCCTTCCTTTCCTAAACCTGTTTCCAACATCACTCCAACAATCCTAGGGACTGCAGAGGAAATAGAATAAAATCACCTACATTGGCTTTAAATTCTCTCTTTCCCAGGTAATGATCAGTATAACTATTTTGCTGCTGTCATAAAAAAAAAGCCACAGTGAGGCTGGAACTGAGTGTCCTGCTCTTTATAGCGCCAGGACTCAGGACCTACCCAGATCATAGCATTCCTTTATGCAACAGGATTATGATGTTATGCCATTTTTCAATCCCTGTAATTTGTCCAAGCAACCTGTTTGCTGAAACACACTGGGAAGCTATCTTTATTAAATAAAAATCACCTAGGTTTTTCTTAAGAGGGTTAAAGAACAATGATATGGTCTTTTCATTGATGATTGACTGTAGTCAATCAGACAAAGGGAACTGTTATCTCCTGAAAAGGAAATTAAGATGCTTTATTTTCTCAAGAGCACCAGATACTCACTGAATCAGCACTTCAGAGTCCTTGAGAATACACAAGAATTTTAGACTTTTTTTTTTTTTTGCAAATTATGTATTAGTTTACATTTAACCAAACTGAATTCCATCTCCCCTCATGCAGTACATATACCAGCCACTTCTGAAAAATAATTTAAAGATCTTTTTCTTGCATATCCTTTCAGAGTTGGAAAAAAATAAATGAGAAGGTGAAGTTAAGGAAAAATTTTAAAATTTAAAAAAAAAGAGTGAAGAAGTGCAGAGATTTGTCTGGTGAAAAGTCCTATATTAGAAATGAGACTGGACCCTGGTTAAGTGCAGCTAACCAGCAGATTGCGGCTTTTGATCATATGAATGTAGCTGTGGTCACACTTTTTCAAGTCAATGAAGCATCTGGTTTGCTTACCAGCACAGGTAGTACCTGTCCTTCCTGAAACATGTTCAGAAAACACTTCAGAAACTGCTTATGGAACAGCACTCTGATAGGAAAGTTTCCCTGTATTATCCAACAGAAGATGGCTCACACCTTAAATCAAAAGCACTTCTATTCCTTCCAAAGCAGTTCCTTTATTTTCTTTTTTTCTTTTTTTTTTCTATCTTATTTTGTTTTAGGTATTTTACTTTTATCTTTCTCTTCTTATCTCTGCTAACCTTAAAAAGTCAGTCCTTTTTTCAAGTTCATGGGCTCTGATTCACATAAGTGATTAGATGCCTTAGGATAAAGATGTCTACTACATACTGAGGTGCACAGACACCACCAAGCTCTTTTTGCATTAGATATTAGAGCCCACCCTCAAGTCTGCCCAGGGGTGAGCAGAGAGCACTCTGAAAGCTCTGGGGAGCCCTTGCACCTTAGCACACCCAGAATGGTTGCACATTGCCAAGATGGCTCTCTGGAAATCTATCCAGTTTCTGCGTCTGTAATTCAGATCAGGGGCAGATAGGTATAGTATAACACACTGTACTTAAAGCTGTTTTCCAGAAAGGGTGTTTTCAGAGTGGTGTAAACAAAACCAGTGGGGATTTAGTACATAATCTCTGTATTCCTTCTGCAAATCCTGCTGGAATGTAACTGCATTTTTAAGCAGCTGACTGCTTTAATAACTGCTGCCCTTGCTCTCAATAATATCGGGGTAATCAGTATTCCAAGCTAATTATATGTTGCAGAAAATACTTAAGTTTTTTATTTTCCCATCATTCAATTTCATCAAGTGTCCTTTTGTATTTGTATAATGAGGCGAGGTGAATAGAAGATCATGCAATGTTTTTTTTTTCCGTACCTTTAACTGTTTTCTGTATTATCACTCTTTAACAACACCCCTAATATTTCTACATGTTCTGTTTCATAGTTCTTGTCCACCTTCTGCTTCTACATGGTCAATTAAAAATGTATTACCAGGGCTGTAGAGCCGATGTGTAGATGTGTAGCTGCGTTTGTCATACACTTCCTGGATTACCAGAAATCTCTTTCCGGTCCCTTCATTTGGGCACCAAAATATTTTGGCAAACAAAGGCAGTTTGATTGTTTGTCCTTTTTTTTTTTTTTTTTTTTTTTTAGTATGAAAGTAGAGTACACACTTGTATTATGTTGCTTAGTTCTGTGTTCTCCCAGAAGAAAAAAAAATATCCCTTGCATTTAGTTTCCTCTACCTTTATATCAGTCACAGTATAGATAACAAAGTAGTCAAGCTGGAGAATACTGATTTTCACAACTTCAGCTAGAGTCATGTTTTACAACTTTCTCATTTAAATTATGAATTAAAATTAATAAATTATGAGAAGATTGGCCTTATGTGATATGACATGAAAACCTATGAAGAACAGTGCCCCAAGATTTTTAAACTTTTTAATCCCATAAATCAAAACTATGTAACAGCAAGAGATAAAGGCTGGATTTTCATGGCTTCTTACATTCCCAAAGGCCATGCAGATGATTTTCTCTTCAAGAAGTATTCACTGTTCATGCCTTTACTTTGATACTGCTCTCTCTCCCCATAGCCAGGCAAATGGGAATGAGATGAGATGAGAATGCAAAGTTGTTGCCATTGGTGAATTTGTGCTGTTCTGCACTTGCTGTGCCACCACTCATTCTTCTTTAGTAAAACATATTTAAAATGTCCAGCAACTATTCCACACTCTACGCAGTAATAGCAGGGTCCACAACAGCAGTCCTAGAGGTATGCAAGATGTGTTCAGAAAAAAAATCTGGGCAAAAAAATAGCCTTGAGGTTTCATTGCCGTAATTTTTTCTCCCTCTATTGGAATCAAAGGACCTGTGCAATTTTATTTTTGGTGAGGGACTAGTATATGTAATTTCTGGGAGTGATGCTATTTCACCTGAACTTCTACTTCCAGTTTCAGCTATGCAAAGTAGATGCACACACTTCCATTCTGCATCGGTTGTGCTTTATGCCTGTTATTTTCAATTACTGCTTATCTTTTCATTCTGCTGCTAGCAGTGTGTGTAAAACTTTTATTTCTCTATGCATATCATGTCATTGCTATGTTTTTTAAGGCAACGTAGTTGCAAGAATCTCTTAATATTACAGACTCAAGTGACTGTAAGCAACTTTGTAATTTATATGAGTAAACCTACATCAGTTTGGGATTAATAGGCCAAGGGATTAGATTCCACCTATAGACATGACTGGAAAAGATTAGACCAAAATCTAATATAATAACTACTATGTGACAGGACAGATGAATAATGCATCTGTCTGAAGACCAATTTTAAATATTTTAATTGGTAAATTAATGCAACTGTGTGTTTGGATATTTTCCCACTGACATGCAAAAATTTCTGCTTTCAGATTTATAAATTATAGCCTAAACAAAAAGTATGATTCAAAGAAGATAAATATTTGCTTCAGAAGAATGTACTGTCTTAGGAGAAGAAAGGCCTGTTCTGGCCTTTTAAATTCATATATAAAATCAGATTGAAAAAGATTAAATATACAGTAAATACTGTAAGTATGGTACTTCAGCAACTTGCATGTGAAGTGGAAGACGCTAAAGCTACTTCATGCCTTCTTCAAATTGTCTTGAGGTGAAATATTCAGTGACAAATGTGATTGATAATGCATTCTGATATATCCTTACATGTGTCAGGGCAGATACTGCTGTTCCTTCACATATCAGCATTCCTTTATTCAGTCTTGATATGATTCAATCTTGGCCATTGTGTCTGATCACGTCTTTTTGCTTTCTGTGAAAGTAACAGTCTTCTGATGAGAATTATTCAATTATTACTGAAGTTAAAGAGATATTTTAGTGATATATGTAATGAATTTTGCATTAAACATTTAAATATCTTAATATAGTAGCATTGTACCATTAACTCTCCCAACAGAGATGTTCAGATGTCCATTTTTTAAGTATCTCTGGTAACAGAATATTTAGTAATCCCATAATACATAGAAGGATTTTAGAACATGAAGCTTTTGCTTTCCCCTTTTCTATTTTTCCTTTTCACTAGCAGAGGGAGTAAAGAAATAACAAAGAGCCTCTTATTCTGAGTTTAAAAGGGGATGACAGAACAGGAAACTCAGCTTCAGTGTGGAAGGAGTCTTAAGGAGTGGGAAGATTTCAGAGTCACATCTTTTTTAAGATCTCCAATTTAAGGTCTTTTAGTCTCGCCTTTTCAGCCTGGGTTTCAATGTCAATTTAAAGAAACATTGAATTTTTCTGTTCTGATCTGAAAAGACTCATTCTTTTAATCCAAGATAGAGATTGGGAAAAAAAAGGGTCAAGTTTCGTTTTGGTTACTCTATTCTTAACAAAAATATTGTAGTCCTAGTAAGGAGAATGCCACTTAGATAAGGTCACTTTTGAGGCTTTGATTTGAGAAGGGTAAATTGAATTAATGATGGGAATGAATAGAAGATCAGGTGAAACTCTTAAAATTATCCGGAATGCATATTCACATACCTCAATCTAAACTGTCTTCAAACACTATTGAGACAAATTTACAAGCTTTTTTTTTCTTCTAATTTTATTACTAGATACAAGGATAGTCTTAAACAGCATCATTAAAGGGGGTTCAGCAAAAAGATAATCCTGCATCATGTTGTCAGTGCTGCTTTCTTAATTCTGATTGTTTAGGATGACATGATGGCCAAGGAGTGGTTACGAATGTGTGATGTGATAACAGCACAACAGATTTCTGATGGTACCTTAATGATGAAACTTTGATACTTTGTATAATTTAAGAATTTTAGCAGCAGGAGTTTATTGGCTGTTTTGCAGAAGAGAGGTACCATAATTTTGCAAGAACTTTCCTTCCCACAGTATAGACAGAACCAGAATTCCCCTTTGAACACCACTGCCATAGGATGGAGTTTTGGTCAGTTAATATTGATTTAGCTATAAATACAATTATTAATTAAAAATCTCATATTGGTGATTAGAACCATGTAAGGTAAGAGGTAAGGTAGTTGTTACAGGAGACCCCTAGCTAACCCCCTATTCTGATTCTTAAGAGTGAGAAGCTGTTTCACCTCAGGAATTACAAATGAGTATTCACTCTGTTATTAGGTGTTATTAGCTGACTTTGCTAAAATCCCAACAAAAAATAGTAAAAAACGTTAAGAAACAGGTTCATTTCTTTTCCAGGATTCAGAGTTTTTATTAATCCATAAATTTTCTTGCAGACTTTTAAGCTTAGAGTTCAGTTTGTGAAATGCTACGGTCTCGTATATCTCATTTTAAAGCAGATTTTTGCTCCAAGGCAGGTAGTGTCCAGTCTTGATCAATTATCATAAATAAGTCAGTAATGCATAAGTGGAAACAGGTGCTGGAAAGCTATGAAAATGAGTATTTTCATGCTCAATGATGGAACATTGGCATTTAGTTCATGCAAACCAATGTAAACATAAATTCTGAACAATAATTCTTTAAGCTTCTTAAAGAAATCTAAGTAACAAACTTCAGTAGCCTGGAAATGAAAGACACTAGCTGTGTTGTGGACAGAGAAGAAAGACCCTGACATCCTTACAAGCAGCATTGCCTAGAGTGATAAGGTGTGAAGTGTGGAGAATCAGAGGAATCTTCCAAGAGAGTTTTATGGATTTTATAGCATTATGGAATGATACTCTTCTACCATCTACCAGGAAACCCTTAAAAACAAAAAAAATCTCATATTAACAAATGCCCTTCTAAAATGAATAAAACAATCTCAATCTCTTTTCTTCTAGCTTGTAACTTTTCAAACTCATATTTCTATATTCCACTAATAAATACATACCTTTAAGCTGTGAAATATTAGAGGTAGGAAACCACTTAGCCTCTCTGAATGAAATTGCTTCCTGTTGCATAGAGAAAAAAAAAAAAAAAGAAGATTTAAAAGCTAGAGAGAAGATACCTGAAAGCTCATCAATACTACAGATTGACCAGATATCTAGGTTTTGATCTGAATTTGATTATCTCATGTTAGAATGCAGCTTACATTACTAAAAGTCCATTTTTATTTGTATCAAATGTTCCAGTATGATAATGAGCTCCTTTGCCATGTCCAAAAGTTCCTAAGGTGTGTGGTCTAGCTTTGCTGAGGGTTCTGAGGGGATTTATCTCTTATGAGGACCTGTGAAGAATAAACTTCCCAATTTTGACAGTAAAATGAGATGGGAGTAATGGTATTCAGAACTAGGATCAAGCAGATCTGACCAATGTAATTGTTAGGACCCCTGCACAGAATGACCACAGTCTCTAAAAGACCATCTTGTAGCTTATGTATTTTTTAACGTAAAATGCTAAATACTCTGAAATAGTTTCTTTCCCAATAGATAAGCAAGGGACCATATAAAGAGAATAGTAATAAGTACATTAAAAGTTAAACTTAATTTCGTGGAGGAAAAGATTTGTTATGGAATAGCATGGTTTTGAAGCACCATTTAAAAATGTATATCTTGTTCATAATGGCTTCTTTCTAGAATCTGAGAATAAAGTAATTTTTTAAATTGCAAATCCTATTCTGCTGGACTACCAGATATTATGTATTAGGCTATTACCAGGTTATTTGGCTATTCTACTGATATTCAGACTCCAGAGTGAGTGAAAAAGCTATTTCCCTTAAGAAGAAAGCACTGTCTATATCTACTTTAGATATATTTACTGTTATATTACAGATCCTATAGATTACTCTTACATTATAGAACCCTGAAGACCAGACTTCATGCTTAATAAAGAAAGCTAAATTTAAATGCAATATTTCACCAAATGATGCTAAAACATAAAAAGAATACAAGAAAGCAAGCAACAAAAATGCCCAAACAAAGATTTTGAAAGGTTAAATCAGGTAAATTCTGAGGAAAAAAAAAAAAGGCAAAAAAAAAGTGACTTAATCAGCATAAAGCAGCTACTTAATATTTGACAAAAAGTAGTGATAGAAAGCACACCGAATGCATTAGCAAACTCTGTGTTATGGGAGGTTTTTTTTGTTCTTATTTAATGAATCTGAAGCCTAAATTGCCATTTCATCCCCAAAGGTCTGTCTGACTTCCTTTTTGATGGACAATGCCACTGATACAACACAATGCAAGGAAAACATGCACTTGACTGGATGGCCTGCACTACCTATTCCGAAGGCAAAGTGAATGCTTCTGATTGCTTGCTGTGAAATAGTCAGATCAAATAATGCCATAAAAGAAAGATGAATAGATCAATAAATATACTAATAATACAGTACATTACTCATATATTGTTTTAAAGCCAGGATGATCCCAAAGGGCTTTCCAGACTGTGGAGAGCAGTCACCCACCTCTGAAATATAGCTTTCTCGTAAGTAAAATTCAGCAGCCATGCAGCACCTGCAAGAGAGAATGAAAGCTCTTTGTGGGAGCCAAAATGATTAATTAAACTAAAAATATTTGAAAAAACAGATGTGCAGAGTAAGATCCTTAACATCTCATTAGCATCTTCTGAGAAAGAATTTCTGAGATGTACATGGCCAAAACATGAGGACCTAGGTTCTACACCACATGTGGAAGAAGAGTAACATAATGTTTCTCCCGTACAGCGATATTGATATAAAATAATCCCGTGAAAAACAAGGCAGAAGAGAATATAAGGAAGGTGTGATATCACTATATATTGATACCACATCTATCACTTTCTCAGCCTATCTCCAGTTTGAAGATCAGATAGTGTCTTAAGCCATTCTATCAAAATGCAGGAGTTATACAAGGTTTCTCTAAGTCTTTGAAGCACTGGTGAATGTATATTGTTCTGGCCCTTTACATCTTTAATATGAAGGTCTAGTGAAATTACAAATTGTTGTCAGTAGTAATGTTTCCATAAAATAAAATAAAATAAAATAAAATATTAGAAATTGAATGCAACTGAATAGGAAAAATCCACAAGTCTTCAGTATATAACAAAATGCAAAACATCAGAGAGTATCTGTATTGCAAAGAAATATTTGCAGATTTTTATATTTATTTTTATTGTGTTTTTTTTGTTTTTGCTATTTTTTCCTTGTTGATTTAAATGAAATGATACTGTATAACAAACAGTTTATTGTGGGAAAAAAAAAGTGGTAAAATGATTATTCTAAGGCATGTGATAGCAACTCAAAAAGAAGATACTGAAAATTTTTGCTAATTTTTTTACTGGATAATATAATTAAATTGAATTTTTAAAACTTTATGTAAAGATCAGGAATGTGTACTGATATTTTGTTTTTCTTTTCTTTTTCACCAAATAAGATCAGTAGTAGGACATAAGGGTTAAACAGAATACCAAGAAAAACAACGTTTGAACAGATGTCAGGAAATATTTTTTCATACAAAGAATTATTAAAGTGCAGAGCAAGCCTCCCAGGCAAAATTGTTGAGGCAAAAGCTCTAAGGTCATTAAAAATACAATTAGCATCGTGGAAATGGTATACTAAGGAAAATTAGCCTTAATAAGTCATAGGTTTCCCTAATTCTCTAGAAGATCTTTTTCTCTCCCAAAATCAAATTTATTTGCTTAAGCTTGAGGACATATTCTTCTTTTTTCTGTGAATGGAAAAAGAAAAAAAAAAGAAAAAAAAAAAGACAATGACAAAAAGAGTCATAAAACAGAGCATATGTATGAACTTCTCCTTAAGGCACCACAGGTCACACTTTGTGCACCCAGTGCTGAAATAAAAACTAATGCTATTCCAGAATTATGATAACATTATCTCAAACCTTTTACCTCATTACCTCATTTAAACCTCAGCATATTATACTATGCTGTCACCCCCATTTTTCTTGTTGTCTCGCTTTCTCTTGGCTGATTAAGATTCTGCTGTCATTTGTTTTATAACCTCTTCAGAAAAATGGTTGATCTTCACAACTTACCAAATTGGTGCAGAGCCCCAGCCTCTGCAGTAAAGACCATGAGGGCCATGGCTGTATCTGTTAAATAACTAAAGCATGAAGTCTAGCACTAGCACTGACTTCCACATATTAGCTCCATATGGTAGCTAGTGGCTTCCATATGCTTTCTTCCCATGATAACTCTGACACCTTGCTAAAGGACAAACCTTATGACTAAACATTTAGCTAAAAGGCATTGTGAGAGTAGAAATACGTCTAATAAAACTATTATTTTAACTGTATAGATACCTGTTGGATTCATGGACTTTGCAATCAATATTTTCAAATATATCCATATATAATTATGGACTATTTAGTAGGTTACATTGACAAGTTGACAAATACATCAGCTTTTTTAAAGTTACCATTCTCGTGCTGATGAACTTTAAATAAATAATTGATTTAAATAATTGGTAATTGATTGCTGTTCAGCTGTCCCCCTCAGCTCATCAACCAGAATAGGAAAAGATCAGTTGCTGTTTTATCTAGATGGATTCCTTCTACTGGGAATATGAATGGACTCCTGATAATAGCAGGTCTATGATGATGCTTCCTAACGATTTTGCTCTTGGAGTAATGCTGTTAAACTGAAGCTAAAGTTTTTGAATAAGACAGATCCTTTATTTCAGAGAAATACACTGCTGATTCGAAAAAGGCTGACCTGATGATCCAATAGATCTTTGTCAACTTTAATAATACTGCTGTACTGATACAGGAACATCCCTAAACCAGCATTTTAAAGGCAGGCTATTCATTCTCTGCTAAGGTTTCCTGTGGAATTGTTCAGAATAACAGTGAAAAAAAAAAAAAGATCCATGCCTTGAGAACAGTCTGCTTTAATCAAGGCTGAATGCTGACCTGACCAGAATTGTGATGGTATTGAACAACAACACATCAAGATCTGAATTTTCCTTCTTTAACCTCTGAAAGACAGATAAGGAAAAAAGCACTCAATAGCACAACTTTTTCTTCATTGACATAATAGGTATTTTATGGAGAGAGATGTCTCATCCATTGTACAAAGATAAGGGCACTAAGTCATTGTAAGCCTTTAAGTCATTGTGGCAGAACTATACTCAGTCATTCATTGTCAGTTGTGAGTAGGATGGTCTTAAAATTTTGTGGTACTACAACAGAACATCCTTTACCATCAAAACAACTGCGCAAAGTTGAAAGTCAAGCTTCCTAAGCAATAACTAGATCTCTCTTTTTTTCCTGCCGACAATTTATCTGAAAATAAAGTTTTCATTTGCCCTTCATCATAAATATTTGATAAACATTTCTGTGAAAATTCTTCAGTATTCCAAAGAAGTAAAATATACTTTATGGAAACCTAACCTATGTGTATGTCTGTGTCCATTTGTCTGCCCCATCTCTGGTAACTTTGAAAGACTGTTTTGTCTAAACAAATCTGTAAGAAAAGCAGAGATCTCAAAGATATCAAATGACTACTAAATTTCTGGAAAAGGGCAGCTGACTTAAAGGGAGCTTTACTCCTTCTTGCCCAATTAATGTCTTTGATAAAGACATCCCTGAGGCTTTCAGCAAATAGTTCATATGAATACCTCAATTCTGATGTAAGATTTAGAGGAAACTCAACTTTTGGGGCTTTGGAAAGGGTAAGAGGGTACCAGGCTTCATTAGTTCTGATGGTCCCAGGAATCCTTTCTCTTAAGCACTGTGTTTTTTTGATGTCTTGTGCGTCAAGGTCAGGTTGGTATTTTTGACAATTTGGCTTCAAACTTTGTAAAGTTTGCAGAAACAAATATGATCACAATGTTTTTTTCTCAGTATTAGTGTAATACATTCCAATACAAAGGTCAAATGTTATGCTAACATGAACTTCAAACTTTCAATACAGGATTTTAATTAATCTCTTTAGGTCTATCACTTTAGTGATTACTGGTGATTACTTAAACCTTTTTTATTTCCAAAAAAAAAAAAAAAGGCCTATTCAAAGACTAGCTCTAGTAGAGTCTCCCCAGATTAATTTGTCCAGAAGTTTTACCCAGAGTATGAATTCATCTTTGTTTGCAGACGGTTCCATTGCAGCTCATTAAACAAAGCAAAAATAAGTAAGATGTGATCAGCCTGTAAAGTAAAAAATAAAATATATTCCTTTTTCAGGAATTAATGACATTCCTATTCATTCTAATTTCAAAGTAATCGCAGAGTTTTTATTAGTTAAATCTATTCTACTTATATACTCCTTTAGATTCATTGATATTGTCAGGAAAAATTAAGTCAGTGACATGGACCTGTACTCAATGTCTCTCCCTTGTTCCTCACGGTATTAACAGCCAATTCCTCTTAACTGACCTTCAGTTGATCCCATGTTTGTTATGTTCCTGGCTATACAATAAACCAAGTTCAAATGAAGGAAAAAGGACATTCTTCTTTGGAACAGAGAGGAAACAGAGATTCTGCAGCTGGGAGGAGCCTAGCACCCTCATCTCCTAGGACAAGACTGTTGCCTAAACTAAGGAATCCAGTGTCAGTGTTATCTTTCAGGACTATGGTATCTGGCCTCTATCTGTGGCTCCAGAGCATGATCTCCTGTAAATCTATGTTCATTACATTCCAGCCAGTTCAAATGTCTTGGATGTCCTAGGAAATGTCAACGGGCACTAAGAGTTTAGGCAACTGATGTGCAGCCCAATTCTCCTGCATGGATTTTCTAGCTACTACATAATTATGCAAAGGTTGGATGACCATTGCTGCTGAACAGGACAAAAGGACAAAATAAACTGGACCTTGACAGGATGACTGTATATTAATTTCTCACTGCCTTGCAGGTAAGAGAAATAGTGGTCTGGAAGTGCTTTAGTTTACAACATAACAAAGGCACTAATACTAAAGACTCAGAAAAATGTTGGTGCAATTTTATTGGAATAGTCTTTTTGAGCCTGTATTTCTAACAGTTGAAGAGTTAAAATGATTCTAATACATAAGACCATGGTTATTCAAAAGACCAATAAAGCTTACCACTGCAAGGAGGTCCTAGCAAAACTAGGCTGATGTATTTTATGTCATGAATGTGTCTTTTATGGCATGCTGCTCAAAATTTACCCTATTTCAGTGCAAATTATCTGATATGCAATACTTAAGTGATGTGTACTGCAACTAGGTGGAGTGATTTTTATACATCATTTATTCCTTAAGCACATGTGATACATGCATCTTAGCAGTTCCTCAACATTTGTCGCTGGCTATCACTCAATTGATTATCTGTAAGGAATACCACTTGAGTTTCAGCTTCTTAGAGTGGTTGATCAATCAAGTCACTGACAAGTTAATAACTCTGTTTACCTCTTGTCATTCCTTTACTGTTTTGTTTTGATTGAGCAAATGACTGTCCTGACAGAAAAATGGAGCATGGTCTCTCCTTATGCAAGTTATATACATTTACAAAATGAGGAAAAGGTTAAAACTCTCCCCTACCTTCCAGTTCTCAAAGGTACCACACTGGACTCATGGCAGCATTTATCCCTCCAGAAACTCTTCTTGGGGCTCCAGACATTGTTACCAAGGTCTGATGCCTACATTTTTATAGCCATTTTTCCAGCTACATTTGCGAAATACTGTAGGGATATTCTAGAACCACTACAAGGCTGTCTGAAACTCATCAGTATTAACATTATATTTTCTATTGGATTAAGTTTCCTAGCAATACCAGCAGAATAGGAAGTAGCTGCTTAGAAAAGTTCCCAAGGGTAAGAGTGGAACACTGTCTCCATGAAGATAGTGGCTATTGGCTTGACAGTTTTCAATCTGAACTATGTTCTGTTTCTAAACAATTTCCTCAGTAAGAAATATATCAATTTAAAGCAATTACAAAGTGAAAGGACAGGGAAGAAAAAAAAAATTGCCTATGTCAGACCCTTAGCTCTTCTAAGTTCTCTCTACACTGCCCTTGTGACCTGTAAGTATGTGACACTTAACATTTGAAAATGTCCTAAGGTAAATCTATATTGCCTCCCCAAATGTTATCATAGTCATAAAATGGAGCTACCTTTAGCATGGCAGCCTGGACCAAAGTAAAACCATAGCAGCATATGATGCTTAAATACCATTATTAAGACATGTTTCTGGAGGTCTGCTGTTGCACTGCTGTTGTCTGTTGTCCCCTTATTCTTGTTTCCAGTAGGAGGATTTAAATTATTGTTATCTGAGTTTTTTTTAAAAAAAAAAGTTTATAAAAAATGAAAAAAGCAGAAACTTTGATAGTCTTGTTTATCTGAGAGCTAAAATAATTTATAGTAGGCCAAGCACCCAGTAGATCTCAGGGCCAACAATATTTATTGCAAGAATCTTTACTATTTTACTTGGTTCTGGAATTTAGGTTTCATCTCTTTAAGAAAATGCCAGTACACAGGCTTATGATTATATACATATAATGATGGAACATTTTGCTTAAGAAAGAAAGAACAAAATATTATTTATAGGGAGTGTGGTAATAGCTTTTTTGCTGAAACACATGAACAAAATGTTTTAAGCCTGCTATTTAACTACTGGCACTCTTTTATCCCCAAAACATTTTTACTTACCAAAGA
>NW_010576521.1:35902-78093 GCF_000705375.1 Tinamus guttatus
AAACACTAGGTTATTGCGTTTCCCAATCTGCTCTGCATTTGTCAGGATGAGGCTATGCTGGCCCAGCCTCCTACTGTTACTCAGCAATTTACATTTGAGAGGAGTGAGTTTCATCTTGAGTTCATTCAAGTGCAAAGTTCAAAGTATACTTAGGAACTGCAAATCTACTCAGATGTAAAAAAAAAAAAAAAAAAAAAAAAATCAGAGATACCACCGAATAACTCAACCCTTATTCAAACTTAACAGAAGTTTCCTAGCCAGGTTTATCTACCTTCTTAGTTTGATATAGGTAGTTTTTAATTAATGCAGTTCAGGATGTGTTCTAGCTGTCATTTCCATGCACAGCTGCATAGCTTTCGCTTTTTTTTTCCTACAGTGCAATGTTGGTTTAACTTTGAGGTAGAGTAATTTAGAGCTGACAGTGATTCTGTATGCCAAAGTTGCTTTTATTCATACACAGTTCATTTAGTCAAGTTTAATATTCTACATTTAACCTAGCTGAGGTGCCCCAAGTTACTTTATTAATTTATAAACGTCTCAAGAAGGCAGCAGCATAGGATACCAAAGATGACAGCAGTTGCTTTTGTTTCTCTCTACTGCTTAGATGGTATTGCTTGAGTAGTTTGCAGGAAACAAAGGATCTCACTTATTTTCCCCACAATGGCTCTCTCTTTCACCTTCCAAATTCTCTTGTGTTCCTTTCCAAATGTGTAGACTAGTCCTAAAAATAACCTCAAGAACTAGGATGGAACTATAGGGGAAACAAGAGTTAAAAGGCACTTACAAAGGAATTAATGCAAAGCCATTTTCCCTTGCCAACTCTTATCTTCATTCACTATCACTTTAATAATTCTCTATTCCTCCTCTTCTTTTCTTTGCTGTCATCTTCTAGATGTTCTAAAAGTGACTTCTGAGGAACTTTCCACATAATTAATTCATTATGGCTGTCCTTATTATGCAGCACATGTAGAGCTTTTGTATCCATGATTTTTCTCACTCCTACATTTTATTTCTCAGTGTCTTTTACCTATTTCAGCATGACTTTTCAATACATTTTACAGGAATAACCTCCTTAATATTAAATACTCTGAGTGTACCTGGTTGTACTAACATGTCCTATCCAGATTACACATGGAAGCAATCAAGAATTTTGAGACGTGGATACGTGGAAGTTTGGGCCTAATTTTTGCTTTAAGGTTTGCTACTCTCTTATTATTAACTTTTTTGAAGTGTCTTAGAAACTAACCAATTTCTTTTTAAATGACTATAAATGACTATCTACATTAGATAGTGCAACTTTAAAAGCATTCTGAGAGCTATAGAGTTGCTTTGAAGAGAGCTGTTATATTTATATATTTATGAATATTATTATTTGTTCTTCATTTAGCTGTTTTGCCCTGGACAAAGCAGGCTGACTGGGTTTTTTTTTTTTTTTTTTTAATTTAGAGATTTTCTCCAGCAGTGCATGAGGATGAATCCATGCAAAAACAATATAGCATAACCACTTGTTCAAAACAGTAAATTCACTGAAATGGATCATCAGAATTTCCCAGACAAAGGAAATAGAGCATTTTCTTTAAAAGTCTTTCCCTGAGCTTCACTCAGTAAATTTATGGTTCAGAGAAGTAGCTACACTTACGTCCTCATTTCAGCAGTTAAAAATGTAGCCCTGAGCATAGGAAATTTTGCTTCAGTTCCAGTTCTTTCTGAGAACATTTCCGCTATCTGTTTTCCCAGTAATACCTTACACCCAAGCTGCCCTGCAACATCACTTTCAAACTCTTCCTTAGTACAAAAGAAATTTGAAAATTATTTGAAAATTATATTATTATTATTATTGGTGAGGGAAAAAGAAAGACTTTCATAAGAAAACTTAGCAGTTAGGGTAGTTGACAGCAAGATTGCAATTCTAAGCTCCCGTTCTTTTCTAAATAAATAACCCCAGCCACCCTTTTTTTTTTATTTACTCTAGTGAATGTTTTGTCTAAAATGTATAGTATTTTAAGGAAGGAAGAGTGTACAGGGCAGCAATTGCTAAATGAAATCCCAGCCACATACCAACTCTGTCAAGCTGGGATTTTTGTCTCCTAGCCTTTCGTAGTCAGTCTTAATGATTTTGGAATAATGTTCTCTGGAAAATGCAGCTGATTCAAAAAGTGCAGTATCACATACCCACATTTCAGAAGATTTTGCATCATCATGATTAGAACCTACTCCAGACAGACATGTCTGAATGCAAGTAGATGCAGAAATTTCCAACATCCTTAGGGGATTCTTTAACCAGTGAGCTTTTAAGTGATCACCAGTATATGAGCCTTCAGCTGAAATGTAAAACAGACCAGAATTGAATATTTCTTGGACCACCTCTGGCAGGCAGGAGCACACAACTCCTAGAGTTTTATTCAAACCTCTCAACCCTGATCAAGTCTTTCTCAAGTTAGGCAGAGAACTGACTCATATATGGATTGGTAGGTCTGGGCTAGGTGCCAAACCGTTCAGTCCTCTTAGGATTTAGATAATTCTGGGCATGCACAGAAGCAGAACGTTATATGTAGAGAAAATAGTCATGTCAAAACTGAAGGGTTTCTGATGTTAGTGGTTAAATGACATCTCAAAGACGGAAAGAGGCATTTTCAAGCTGAAATATGGGACTTTTTAAAATTTATCCAAAGTCCAAAATTAATCACCAAAGTCAGTCTTTGTGTAAAGTTTTTTTTTCCACAGTTAATACCCAGCCTCTTGAACTGCCACACTAAAATATATATTTAGCTGCCTTCCCTATGCCCAGATGCCTACTGTATCTAGTTTCATACCTTGCTTATGTATCTAAATAATACCAATGGCTGCTGAAATGTTACAATCCAAAGCAGTCTCCAAATAACTTTCTGAAGTCCAAATATTTAACTGGTGATACGCTGTTCTCTATTAAGCTTTGTATTCTGGTGTCCCTTTGTATTTTCTCCTCAATAGTTAGTAGAAAATCCTGCATTTTTATATATTGTATCTTTCATTTCTGCAAACTGTAATTAAAACATATTTTGTAGTACGATTCATCTATTTTATACTATTCAGGACAATTTGTGTGCTGCAGAATACCATTAAGATAATGAAGTAGGTTAGCTATATTTTGCTTTTTAAGATAAGCTTTAGTACTGGGAGGGCTTAAATTTGTTCACTGAGTCCATGTATAAACAAAGTATTACTCTAATGACCCTTAGCTAATAATTAAGGGGGAATTGTCATCTTACTTTAGTTCTGCATGACTAGCAATCCTGTCCTGGTCCACCTTCAATATTCAGTGAATTTACCTCAGAAGTAGAACTCTGGAGAATATCCACTTACCCAAGAAATACATCTTGTTTAATCCCAGTTAGGTTATCTTGAGATATAGCTCCATTAATGCGTAAGCAGACATTATTTAAAGCGAATACTCAGCAGTTAGGAGGAATTTGCCCACTTATGCTGACTTTAGTCTATCTTAAATTCACAACTTGCATGTTTGGTATCAAATCAAAGCAGTAATCATTTGAAACCAATTAAAGCAAATATTGTAGGTAATCTAAGAATATTCAAAAACACCTTTGTTTTCACCCCAGGGAAATTTATGTCACAGTAATTCTGCTTATAGTCTGAAACTATGATTAAGTAGCATTTAGAATGACTCTGATCTTTAACAGACTCTCTCTAAAAACATACTAATTATTCTGTCATATTTTTCAGACTTCAGTTATCTACATCTTTGCCTATTAGAGTTCATCTGCCATTTCTTTCTGTCAGAACAACAACAAAAAAATCTTCTTTAAAGGTTGTTTGAAATAACTGATGTTGCAGTATGTGGTGCTGTGGTTATTAGAAGTCAAGTTTGTAGGAAACTGTTACAGATAAAGAAAAGCAGTAGACTGCATTTATGAGACAAAATACTCTGTCTGCCTAAAAAAATAATAAAAATCCCAAATGCTGATTAATCCTTCTTGTTGTTATTGCTTTTATAGCTCCAAAAGTTGATCCATTTTGCAGATAACCAGGAAAATTACCTCCTAGATGATTCACAAAAGGAATAAGAGAGAGTAAATGGCTCTAAATCACATAGTCAGCATACCTTCAAGACTTCTCTTATACCTAGGTTATCAAGGCTATTTAGGAACCGCCTCCACCTCCTAAAATCAGTGGAACATAGGGACCTGAAAACATTTCTCAATAAAGTTGGCACACTGAAGGACTCTTCAGAGTTGAGGAGTCCTTGGTTTGTGCTAAATGGTGAGTAGAAACACTATGGACATATTTCTGGAATTACTACTGTCTGAGCATTATGTTGGACCCAGAATATTTTGAAATTCTTTCACCATGTAGAAGTATCACAGTTATAATAATTGGAATTAATTTACTTTGTATAGTTTAAAGGAGATATCTACAGTTTTAATGGTTTCCTTACAATGGAAGCATTCTTATGATAATTGGTCTGTATTCAAAACATTGCATATAGGTCATTGCATATCAGCTTAGATTTCAAGCAGGACTTCACAAAGTTGCAAAGCTGTCTCCCCTGTAAGATTAAATAATTAGAAGTGTTATTTACAGGAATAAAAACACTAAGATGAAAATGACAATTGTGATCATAATACATTTCTTGATCAAAAACTTTTCAAATACAGCCTCAAAAACAGCCTTTGAAAAAGATTGGTTCAGGCACAAAATATGACAGTTGTAAAAACAAATGAGCTGAAAGAGAATTAAGAGTTTTAAAATCTAGAGCTCTCAGAAAATGATTATTGGATCTCATTTTATTCTTCAGCATTCCCAGACTCTGAATACTAAAAGAGGATATATGTTTATCTTAATTATTTATTTTTCTAGATTATTTAAACTAAGATTTCTCTTATAGTGATGATCTTGTTTATTTTTATTGTGCAAAGCTTGCTTCAGACAAACACCATTTCATGCTAGATTAAAAAAATACATCTTGGGCCACAAAACTTACGTTTGGATTAGTAACCCGAAGAAAGCTTTTTTTGCGCAGATCCAATTATAACAAAACCACATTTTCACTGAAATGACAAAAACAGCACATACCACTAAGCTGCAGGATAATGACAGAGACTGGTATTTTAACAACTTATTTTTGTAATCCAAACAGAGAATACAAATAGAGTATGTTACATTGCTGTAATAATTTCTGACATTGTTATCACTTTGAAGAAGTTAAATGTCAAGATATTTATATTTGGAAATGAATCTTTCACTGTAATCCTGCTTGATGAGCCTATAAGGACTCCCACATTAGCATAATGACGTTGTATCTTCCTGTCAATGCAAAGATAGCTAAAGATACTATTCAGACATGAGAAACTGTCCCAGATGTGGAACACCCTCCCACATCATAGATTTTGTATCGGAGATAGTGAAACAAGAGTTAAAAAAAGGAAACTGAGGAATTCTGAGTCTAGTAATTGGGTCTTTCTTTCCTGAGCTTTTGGTGGCAAACATAAAATCCACTTTGAGCTGCTATAATTTCTTTGATTTAAGAGTTAACACACAGCTGATCTGAAGCTTGGGAATTGCAAGGTGGCAAAAAGCTGATGGAGAGATTATATGCCTCTATTTGAACTTCAGAGCACTGCACACTGCATGGCTCAACCCAAGAGAAGGCTGACCAACATGTTTGTAAGCAAATCTAGCTACCTGACTTATTCAGACTGTAAAAGGGATCGACCTGTCATGTAATAACATCTGTTCCATAGAGGTGTTCAGCTACCAGTCTGCTCTATACCCTGTAGTAGTTCTAGGCCTTTGAATATGTTCTTCACGTGTCCTTCTGCATTGATTTTTATGAAAGCATTTTCCAGGCGGGACTGTGGGACAAGTTTACAACTGCCATCCACACTGGGGACAGCAGAATCACTTTTTGGCTTGATGTATGGTCTTTATAATTGCTTCTGACTTTTACTGGAGCATGAAGAAAATAAAGTGAGAGGAGGAGGCACATTTTCAAAGAGTATAAAATATCCCAAATGCAGATGATCTCCACTGCTTTTAATTTTAGAATTACTAAAGCAACTTCTACTCAAAAAGATGGGAAAGACCAAGTATTCAGAGTGCCTAAAATGTCATGGGAGGCTCACAGAATTTGTTTTTTCTGATTATGATCCATATTTTAGTAATATTCTCTAAATAAATTCAAATCCAGCATATCACCATGATAGAATAGGCTTTAGTTCTGTGCTTCACTGAAAGCAATGAATTTTTAGAAGAATTTGAATGAACAGAAGGTAGGGATTTGGCAGAGAGTTTGGGGAAGTCATTCCATGCAATTTATCAGCATGGAAGAAAGCACAGAAAGGAGAATATATGAAGAAGTAAAAGGTCTGGTATCTTAATAATAAACAGATGTGAAAGAGATCATTTGTGAGGTGTTTTTTGTATTTATTTTGTTTTCTTCATCTGAACAGATGTGTTACTACCACAATAGATGATTACATAAAAAAATGAAACCTTTGTTTAACTCTTGCTGGCCCTATGTAGACTCTTTGTGTATCAGCTATCTACGCAATTAGTATAGACTGAAACTATGTCAGAGATATAGCATACTTAGCAATACCAGTCAGAGACTGAAAGTACTATGTTATACTTTTAAATTGTTTATAGCTGGGCTTCTTCTCAAAAAGAAAATTAAATTTATAAGGTAATATTATTAATAGAGAAATATTTTTTTCCTGTATTGTCTAAGTTGGAAATGAAATTAATATGCAACAGCAACAGCATCTCTGTATTCTTGGATGGCTAAATATTGCTAGAGAGAAAGAGACAATTTTTCACATTAACAGTTTTGACCAATAATAATTATTATAAATTTTATTAATGATTTCTTTATTTTTGATAAATATTCCTTGAAATTTCTCTTAGATACAAGGTCATGGCCAGCTATCACTGGCCATGAAAGTACTCAAGCATCCACTATTACTTCTAGTTTCCGCAAAAATATGCCCCTTCGGTAAACAATTTCAGCACAAGTTCACAGTATGAATTTTCCAGCAAGTTAAATTAATATCCCTTATTCCCCATAGTACAAAGAGAGAAAACTACTTAGGAAATTAATGACCAATCATGTGCAAGCCACGAAAGCATCCTGCTAACACAAACATCCTAGATGACTTCATCTTTTCATACAATACCTCCCAAATTAACACATACTTGTATATTTGTATAGTACAAGCTACATTCATATGCAGTTATCTGACATTTTGCTGTTGCAGTATGTGTTTTGGAAAACATCAGTGTGAGGTAACCCAAGGATAACGTTTCTATATCATTGTATGCAAGCAAGTATGAAATACTGAAAACCAAGAGTATTAAACATTCCAAAAGCACATACCCATTCTAAATGCTCCAAGAAACCCCGTTTCTGTACTTTGAGCCACACTATTCCCTCTGCTTCGGTTTCAGCTGCTTCAATTGCCTGTTACTTAGCTTTTATATTCCAGGATAAGCTTTTAAATAATGCGCTTTTAACCTGAAAAAGTTGCTATCATCTTCTTTATCCACAATTGCCTACAATATCAACGGTTACTCCTCAAATAAAATGGATGAATTATTGGTCCTACCGAAGGCAGTAGAAAAGCTCAAGTTTATTTGAAAAAAATAAAGCAAAGGTTGTATTAAAAAGCTAAAGGTCTATCAAACTGAACACCTTCATTGTTTAGAACAATTGAGTGCTTTCAATAGCTACATACCTTGGCTTTTAGAAACCTACATGTATCTATGAAAGCTCTTAACTTGCAGACTATGTTCAAAGACTTTTAATTCACTAAAATTTTATAATAAAGCATTTTTATAAAAAAATACAAAATACATCACCGATTAATCATAAACAAAACAAAATAATCATTCTTCTGATCTCATTGTTAGATATGTAAGTCTAAATTCAGTAGATATGTGTAAGAATTTCAGGTTCAGATATTGCTAATATTTCTCATTTTGTTCTGTTTTTGTATGAGCATTTTTGTATATATATTACATATGAGTTTTTAAATTATTAAAATGAGAAGATAGTTTAAATAATCCATTAAGTCCTCTTTATTTATGCAGTTCATTTTTGTCTGGAATTGGGCAAGACTGGCAGGCTTAATGTAAGTGACAAGGCTGTTGTTTGTGGTAAAATAACAAATGCCATGTTTCTTTTTTTATGCAAAACACTTCCCTTTTAAGATATTTCACAGGTTTATATTTAGAGGAACAACAATCATTTTGATCTTCTCCTATGAGATTTGAGATAATCTCAATTTGAGATAATAATTATAGTTTAATAAAAATGCTTTTAATTCAAAGCAACTGGAATGTGCTAATATTAATAAGCTATCAACATATGAACATTCTGCAAAACAATTTTTATATAAATAAATCATAAAATTGTTTGTACACATATACACATATACACATACACATATACACATCTGTGGGCATATATGCATACAGACATATGCCTATAAACATATTACTTAAAAAATTGTGTCAAAATAACAGGAAATGTTGCAAAAACTTATGAAGGTAAAAATCTACTTTCCATTACTTCCTTCTCTTATTCTTCCACATAAATTGTCCTTCTCTATCCTTCTACATAAATTGTGACTAGCAAACATACTGTAGCAAAGAAGTAAAAATACTGAACACTGAAATAATTCATAATTCATTTTAAGAGTTCTGCAAATTCTGCTAATATCGCTGGGCCAAATAATGCCATTCAATAGCCTTTTAAAAATATCCTATAAAGCTTTTCTCTCTCAAGGTGCTTTAGAGAAACCCACTGAAAGACTGAGTCCATAGTACTTCATGACATCAAGTGTAGATCTTTGACAAAAGAATTCTCATTATCTAATCCCAAGAGTCCATTTTCCAAATGTTCAGGTATTTTTACAGACAGTAGTTTGATACATCCAGTTTAATCTCATTCCCTTTTTGAAAAAACAGATCCAATTAAATAAAAGGAATTTAATTCTATATTCAAAATTCAATTCAATAAAAGGAACTTAAGGAAAAAATTCTTAACAGTGAGGGTGATGGGGCACTGGAACAGGTTGTCAAGAGAGGCTGTGGAGTCTCCTTCTCTGGAGATCTTCAAAACCCGCTTGGATCCAGTCCTGTGCCACGTGCTCTAGGTGACCCTGCGTGTGCAGGGGGGTTGGACTAGATGATCTCTAGAGGTTCCTTCCAACCTTCAGCATTCTATGATTCTATGATTCTATGATTGAGTCTCTACTGTGTTTAGGTGCCCTGGCCAAACACCAAACAGGTGTTGCTTCCTGACTTTTCTGAACGCAACCTTCCAATAAGGTGCTTCTATTTCAGATGTTCCAGGAAAGCAGGCAAATTTTCGGCTACCTACCTATTCTATCTGCCAACGCTTTGAACAGTATCATGTGTTCTTACCTGACATCCTTACCAAGACAGATGGGATCTGCTGTGCCTTGGTTGGTCTATGCACTCTGCAGACAAGCTGAATTGACATTAACAAGCATGAGGTCCAATTTTACTCCCCCAGAATTCCCTGGAAGTTTCTGCAAACATCCATCTGATCTTTATACAAGGTCAAGAAGTGAATTTGGACTTGAATGAGAGCAAGAACCCATGCTCAAAATATAGAGTAGCTATGTCTGTTCCATGACCTACCACAGCACCAAACAGCGCTCCATGTATTCTGTAAAGACATGAGACAGTTTCATTCAATAGGAATTCTGATGTGGAATGTATATGTCAGTATTTAATTGTATATGTAAATGCTTTATTTGACAGTGCTCTTTTCCACTGTCAACTGTCACTGTCATTCAGTATCTGTAACTGTAACCAGCAATTATAATTTGTGAACATAGAGTGCCTTAATTTATGAAATCCAAAGCATAATGTTCATATACACTTGGCAAATATAGAACACTAAGATGTGTCTTCTGGCATTTCAAACTCTATATGACTCCAATTCAAGATGTTCATGTTCTGCCAAAAACACTATAAAAGATCTATGATATCAATGATGAAATAATAAAAGAATGCCTTGTAAAGTATAGAAATAATTTCATCTATTAATATTTACATGTAAGTGCAATGTTACAATAATTATACTTCTTCCTTTCACTTATCAATGAAAATTATTTTGTTTCATTCAACTAAATTAGATGGATAATTTTCAGTTTGGGGGGATGACTTCTATAAAAACATCTTTTTCCATCTTCAGAAAGGTAGGACTTCAATATGACCTGAGGAATCCTTTATTCACAAATACTTACAAACACAAATGTGCTGAAAGCTCTTCACGAAAATTTCAGTGGGTATGGCTCCCTTCTAAATTCATATAAAATCACTACAAATACTAAAGAAACAAAAAGATTATATTTCCATTAGCACATTTTGTTGTTTTTCTTAAAGGTCAATATAATTACTGTGCACAGTGGTATCTGGAGTGCAGCTCAGCTACCAACTGTTTACTGCCTTTTTCTCTTTCTGGTGTTCTTCAGCAAGCTGCCTTTTGTCCCCCCTCCATCATATGTTCTTGAACTGAAGCCAGACAGGCAGTGTACTTGGCACTTACATGATCCATATGCCAAGACATGCAATATTTTTTTCTAAGGAATGGACTGTGCCTAGCTACCAGGAAGATACAACTTTCATCCCTTATTGAATGGATGTCTGACTAGAAGGGAGTCTAAGCAGCTAACTGCTTGCTCAGCACGGGGTCTACTAGTTAATTGTTGCTACTTTTGTCAGAGAACAAGTATTTTTTAAAAATGCATCTTTTGTTCTGTGACATTTTATTTTTATTTTGTAAATAAAATCTCTTACTAGATCGTAGCGAGATCTATACGCAAGTTGATCAAAGTTTTATTCATAGTACACACTGGCCAAAGAGCCATTTACTGAGCATTTAACAGAAATTAGAAAAAACTCAAAACTCTGCCAGATAAAGGCAGTGAGTTTTTATTGGCTGCTACTCAGCAAATGGCAGGATTATATTACTTTTGACAGAGACTGCCTATCCATCTGGCCACATGCGTGACTGCTGTATGGTAAGTACTTTGACTGGAGTTTTCCTTTTCTCACAGCAGCTGAGAAGAGAGTATCTCTCCCCATTTAATATTAGAGTGGACTCCTTAAATATATCACTATCCAGTAACGGTAGGAAATTCAGTTGTTTCTGGCTCTGGCTTTCACTAGACAGCACAGACCAAAAGAAAAAAAAAAAAAAACATTATTTCCTTTGAACTCCAAGGTTTCAGCTATCCTTACAAAAAGGATACCCTAGTAGATGTACAAATACCTGAGGGGAGAATGTAGGGAGGATGGGGCCAAACTCTTCTTGGTGGTGGGCAGTGACAGAACAAGGGATGGCTACAAGTTGAAACATGGAAAGTTCCATCTCCACGTGAGTAAGAAAGAACTTCTTTACAGTGAGGGTGACAGAGCCCTGGAACAGGCCGCCCAAAGAGTTTGTGGAGTCTCCTTCTCTGGAGATCTTTCAAACCCACCCGGAGCCACCCTGTGCCACGTGCTCTAGGTGTCCCTGCTGGAGCAGGGGGTTGGACTAGATGATCTCTAGAGGTGCCTTCCAACTTCAACCATTCTGTGATTCTGTGATTCTGTGATAGATAGTCTTATCTCATACACTAGCTACCTCATCCCAAAAACCAACACAAAGCAATATTTTGTTTTTGATCACTTACTTGCAAACTCATTTAAATGTTACATTTGTAAAATTGTAACTGATGTAGGTAAAATTAAATGTAATGTTTAAGGTCTAGTGCAGAAAAAAAAATCCTACTAAGGATAGTATTTGTCACAATCGTAGTTCTTTCTAGTCTCTTAGGGTGTTTTGCATGCTCAAGTAATGCTCAAGTGTTTTACTTTACATACTATTTGAGGTACGTGTTAATATTTCTTCCATTCTGATACAAACATTTGAGTCAATATTGGATGCTTAAAATTGATGTTAATAATTGAGTTCAGGAATCTTCTTGATCACTTTTTGGGTGTTGTGACTCTGGGATGCAGGGCATTATGTAAGCCCACTGCATCCTGCTTTATTTAATTCCATCCAGAAACACAGAAAGTTTAGGAAGATGAGTTACATAAAAAGAAATTTTATTCATGTCAAGGAGCCTAAAAAACCCCAGATGTTTAAGCGGGTATCTGAGTCAGTTCAGTATCAGAAAATACAAAGTCAGACCTCTTCATTGGCACATAAATGGACTTGAGCAAAATTAGTTCAATTTTTTTTTTACTTAGCTTTAACTGAGTTTTCTTTCCATGGCACCCTAAGTCATTTGGACTTCTCTTTTGAACTGGTTGAAACAAGTTCAGCTATGATCTCCTCAGAAATGCAAGGATAAATTTACTTGTACTAGTTTGCCCTCTATTAGGTTTTCTTTCAATGTCTTTGCTTCCTTTCCAAAGAACTATACTTTTTTTAAAAAAAAGATAAGCAAAAATAAAAAGAACAAACAAACAAAAACCACCCTCCTTTTGTCACTGTCTTCCAGGAACTGTGCCATTCAGTGTCTCTTGCAGGCCAAATTGAAGTTTCTTCCATTTGCCTCAGACCTTTTCTTCTCATTAATCAGCAAGACAATTTGACAAAATGCCTTGTAAACAATGTTAATGACTTGCATTCCTTTATGATGTCACCATGGAGGCTTCAGTGACATTGTTTACTATTATGCTCCATTCAGTTGCCCACATTTAGAGAGATGGCTGGAACTCATGCATTGAAGAAAAAAAGTATTTTCTAGATATTATTGCAAATACCGTTATTTATTTCCAAAGTATAAGTGCTCTGAAGGCAAAAAGAAATTAACCTGACATACATATGTCTCAGCTCTCTTAAAAGCTTTCTTAGAGCTTCTCAGGCAACCTATTCTCCTACTTATCTACTCTTAGTATTGCAAAGTTTTGCTTATGCCAAATTTGAATATCTCTATCTGCTCTTCTGCCACATGCTCTATCCCAGTGAACAAAGAGAAACACTTTCCCATTTGTCTTTTAGGTATTCAGAAACCATTGCCAAATCTGCCCTCAGTTTTTTCTTCTCTAGATTAATTACTCTTTTCTAAAAAAAAAAAAAATCTCCTCTGGAAGATTTTTTTTCAGCAAAGTACACAAAAGTACATTTTTGTCTCATTGAAAGTCTCCTGCCAACGGTAGGAATAACTCTGGAGGTTGTTTCTGTTATTTTTTATTAGAAATATTTAAACTCCTACCTCCAGTTACCTCCAGTTGGAATGCCTTAGCATCATTTAACATTTCTTTCTACTTGCTCCCTTTTAATCTTCTAAAATATATGCTTGTCTTTAGGCTGCTATTAATAACCACACAGATAATAACCACACACATAATTGATCTATTATAAACTTTAGCCAGATGCCAGCTGTAATATGCTGTATTTTAGTCTAATTCTGTAATCAGACCTTGTCTCCTTTTCAAAATAACTACCAAGAAAATTCTCTGAATATTTATATTAAGAAACAAAAAGAAAGGCAGGAAACATGATTTATTTAGAAACTAAAATATGTACATTTTGATGTTCTGTGATGCTTTCCAACATAATAGGGACAAGACAGACTCATCACTGATGCAGTCTTAGGAATCTTACTGAGTTGTGGCAGAGTTTAGGCAAACTTCAGCCTAATAACTGTAAGAGATGAAGTAAGTATAGCCAAGTCTTTATTTAGCTCTCACTCATACATAAATGCAGATGGATAAGTGGAAACATGCACCGCCAGGGTAATGATCAACAGTATTCCCATCCCAAGCAATAAAAGTTTGTAGAAAATCTCTGAGGTGAATGATGTGTGTGCCAGTTTTATGATTTTAATAAGCTCAGAATAACTACCAATTCAAAAGGAGATAAATGGTATACAAATAGCTCAAGAAAAAACAGAAGCAAAAGTTCTGTGTAAAATTTCACAAATATCTTAGGATTCACTTATATCTTAGGATTTAGTCTCAGCTTTGTGCTTGGTCTTTTTTTTTTTTTTTTTTTTTTTTTGCTGGCAGGACAGATTCTTAAATAAATTTTCCAAATCATGAGATTTCAAAGAGCTTCAGAGATGTGTTTCAAAGTTATCCCCTTAAGATGTAAATGTGCACAGAATAGCCATGTATATTTGGTAAATTAATTAAAGTATATTTAAAATTAACAGAGATACATAAGCAAATCAATACATCTTTTTAAAAGGAAACAATCCAGTGAAACGGGAAACTTCATTAAAAACAGGTGATATGTTCCTGAAATAGGTTGATTCTGAATCCATCATGAAAGCTCTTTTGGAACTGTCATAGTGTCCTTTAGATATGCATGAATCTCTGCTTAAAAATCACTCTCTGGTTTAGCTTTTCAAAATATAAGCTACGTGTAATATACATTAAAATGCAAAATTTCAGAAAATGGTTCAATATCTGCATGCTAAGAATATGGATAAAAGCAACCCAGGTCGGCAGGATAAAACAAATAGGTGTAGAGAAGCCTGTGTTCAGAATCCAGTCTTACAGAACACATTAAGTCCACTGTAATGGAAATAAACTGAAAATATTTTGGAAATCAGTTCAAACATGCATAAATGAGTAATATGTTTATAGCACATATTCATAATGTAAAATATCTTTCTTGAGAAGTGGCACATTCTAACCAGAAAGCTTCAGGAAAAAGAACTTATATCCAAGTAGTCACGTACTGCATAAATAGCAGCTTTTCTCAGGGAAAATAAGATAAATATCAGGAAAAAAATAGCTAAATTGACAGTCTCTGCCTTGAAGTAAATATGGTATTAATCAGTCACCTAAGCCCAATTCTCTACCTAGCAAAGACGTCTGCAATTACATCTTGCTTTCTTCGTCCCTTTTCATACCAGTTCCCCCTTTTATACATCTTTCATATGCATTTTGCCCCATGTGATTTTTTAGACTCAAATTAACTTTTACAGCTCTAGTTGTTTCTTTTATATTTCCAAACCAAGCAACCATTTGCTCCTTAGGAAATGGAAGGATGGCTGGCCCATTGTCTTCAGGCACTAGCTCAGAAGAGAAGCATCAAAGATGGCAGGGACATTTGTGAAGAGTTCACAGTGAGCAGGTTTCAGTGAGTCTTCTCTCTGTTACAGCTTGCATTTGCCTACTCTTCTAACAGTTGGCTTCATACAAAAATTTAGTTTTCCAGTATCACACAAGTGCACAAAGATTTTGTCTATGTTGTCTGCTAAAGGCATAACTGAATTCACCTTAGGCTAATTTAGCTATTAAATAAAATATGCCAGATACCACTGGCCCCCTGAACCCAAATGGCATGTTATAGCTCACACTCAAACCCCTTTCCCCCACATTAGGGGCCATGTCCAAATTTAAGGCTTTCTATAAACCATGCCTGGCATTGTTTGCCAGAGTGGTTGTTTTCATAGCCCAAAATGCTGCCAGAGAGCAGATCCTAACAGAGCAGATGGTTGCATTCCTAGGCCCTGGATCTGTAGCCTTTATTGGCTACTATAAACACAGCCTTATAAATCAAAGACAACCAATTGAAGTCTCAGGTATGTGCACGGCAACTTGTTTACCTGAACATGTCCAACGTCATTAGGCTGGATATCAGGCACAAGCAAGGCTACAACTTAAATCCAAGGCAACTCATGGCTCCTCCTGCACAAGGAGCTTTTGCAGTTACAAGACTATAAGCTATAAGCTGCAGCTATAAGCTATTGCAATTATAAAATGCCCCCCATCCCACCTCCTCTTTCACTGCCAGTCCACAGTCTGAGTTTTATGAATAATTAAACAGTCACAGCCTCATGTGTGCTATGTAACTAATCCAATTTATGAGTCCATTCTGCTGACAGATAGTGACCTTCAGCTATATAGCATTTGTGAAAAAAAATGTAAAGAAATTCTTGGAAACTATGGAGTTATGTCATAAGAAGGTAATTTCCTTTCGATAATTTTAACATTAACTATTAGACAACAGGCAGCTCATGCACTTCTGACACCGTATACACTTCAGACAGGGGTTAATCTCATATCTGTCATGATAGCTAGTAATTGAGGATCAGGGTAATTGGAAGTAATGGCTTGTGTCAACAGTATTTCTCAGAAATGTAGATTTACGTGGTAAGATCTCTTGGTATGTACAAAATTTAATCAGGCCATGACTGTAAAGGAAGCTGGGGGTATAGCTCGTTGTGCTATCTGCTCTCTTAAAGATCTCATTTCCAAAAATATTGCTTATATTTTAAGTTGTAAATCAGGACTGGAAGAACATAACTTCTGGGGCATTTCAATGATCTTTTGGTGTGTGATCTCTGCTAACATAGTATGTATGTAAAATCATTCATTGTTTCAACTCTATATTTCTGCAACAATTGAGACCACAGTAGAATTTAAAGGTTTATACTGAGCATGTTTGAATTCTTTGCCATCCTTAGTTTTGAATTTTTTAATCAAAGGCTAATATACCCATAGAAAAAAAGACATTATCCAAAGATGCCACCAATAAATCTATAAGAGTAATCATTTTCACTAACAATCACAGATGTACAGAACCCTTCTGGATTTGTACCCTGAGGAACAATAGTCACAGCTGAAGCAAAGTTCAATGATGTGGTAAGTTGGAGTTAAATACAACACTTTTCATAAAACTGTTGCAGATGTAGAGACAGACACAGAGCATTGAGTTGATTGCAGGGAAATTCTTTCAAAAATATCTTTTTTTTTTTTTTAATGAGAACTTGTCAGTTCTGGAATTTGCACTTCATTGTTCCATAGTTAAGTCTAATTCTGTTTATACCTAAAACAAAAATGGACATAGAGGACAAATTTTATATTTATATATAGTTGGTTGTGAATTTTCAGCTGTAGGTTAATCAGACAGAATATAGTTAAATATTTATATGTGTGGGTGACCAAGAAAAAGGCAAATAAATCCTAGAATATGTGAAGGAAAGTATTACTGGTAGAGATAAGGAAGAATTAGTGCAATTAGACAAAATATTGGTAAGACTTCATCTGTAATACTGCATAAAGTATTCTGATAGCCCATGTTAAAGAAAGATTAATTAAACTGTAACAGTTGTAGAGAAGGGCTGCTAAGATGATCAGGGAAAAAGAGCTTATCTTGTAAGAGGAGACTAAAATAACTTAATGGAGTCTGATAGGGTATATCATTGCTTTCTATAAATACTTCAGAGGTAGATAAATGCTAAAGAAGGAGAAAGCTGTTTAAACTAAGACAAGGTTGATACAAGAACAAATGTGTATAAATGGGAAAATTTAGCCTACAAATTAGAAGAATAAGTGTGATTCTAGAAGGTCCTACAGAACAAACTTAACTAGATCAAAAGTGAGATAGGAGAAGTTTGAGACAATTTTGTGCAGAATCAGAAAAAAACTTGACATGATGACTATGAAAATCCTTTCTACTCTATTCTGAGCTACTCAGTATGACCAGCTAAAGTAGTATACTGCACTTGGCATAAAAACCATCAGCAAAAAAACTGAATATTGTTTAGTTTGCAATGGAAAAATAAGGCATTAGTGATTAGTTTGTTGGTTCTAAATGCATCACGTTTCAAATTCCAGATCAAACAATGTCACATAGAAACCCTACAGAGTCTGGAGCCCATCCTTTATCTGAATCCTCTTTCTCCAGCAAAACAGGAAAAATGGGCCAGCTAGGAGTACTGTGACTTGGTGTTTGTGTGGACACAGAAAGGTGTAACATGGGGAATACTGAGGCCAGAGGGAGATGGGAACCTGGACCCAAAAAATTCCTTTCCTCCATTTAGGGGAAATTGTACAAGAGATGGCAAGAGATTTAAACTAGTTGCAGAAAAAGCATTAGAGGAATATCAAAGTTGTCCAGATTTGCTTTGCCCTGTACTGACTTATTCTTTGTTCCAGCCCTTCTTCTGACCTCCTGCAATCTTTTTTGCCTCAGCTGTTTTCTATATTCCTCACTGTCGATTTATTTCTTTCTTACTCACTTGTTCGTTTTTATCTCCTTTATTCTCTTCTCGGTTGACTTTGAAAAAAGTCTTGGGACTAACATTTGCTTCTATAACATTTGCCCATTCCTCAGCATTTCCAACAGCAACCGTTTTATTTCATTAGTCTGCTGATTCCTCAGAATAAGAAGTCTACTCTTATGAATGTATATTGCCTATCACAAAGACCTCCAGTTTTCCCTGGGCAACAAAGTAATAGAACATTTTTTATATATTTGCAACATATTGTGGGAAAGCTCACTTCAAATCATGACACTGCTTTCTCTGCTGGAGCTTCTTCATCCCTTGCTCATCCAATTTTTCCTTCCCTTCACCTACACAAACTTTCACAACTACAGTGTCCTTTGGCAAGCAGCACTACAGACCTATCACCTGTCTTTCTTACTTCTTTTTGTTTACTTTGAACCCAACTTCTGCAAATCCCATGTCATAGTTCTTGGATTTCAATCATTGTTGTTGTAATGTCATCTCTAATTAACATCAAATCAGTCAAAACTAAATGCATATATATATTTTATATATATATATATATACACACATGTCTGTGTAGCCAATACTGAGTCACTCTACACTATTATGATAAATTTTCGTATCTTCAATAAACAGCCTTCCATAAATCCATACTGAATTGTAAGCCAAATTAACTGCATCAGAAAGCCACTTCAGAATGAAAATTCATTATAGTAATGATGACTTAGTAGGAAACAATGCACTATTCAATTCAAAGGCTATGGAGAAAGACTTGCTTGATCAGAACTTTGTTTACTTGGATAAAAGGTAATTTAATTATCTATCTTCCTGACAAAGGCATCCTTGTTGACTCAGGATGTAGATATTAGCATATAGGGAATTTATTGTTTCACTTAATCTCACAGCCCAACATCAAAGAGACTTTGCCCTATAAATGAGCAATCAAAAGCCAAAACACAAAAAAGCAAACAGGCAAAGGTTGAAAGAGAAAAGAGGACAAGCTACTGAAAGTTTCATTTTCCTGGCATCATTGCTTGCTAAAAAATAGCCTACATCCCCTCTGCTGAAGTTAAGTATATGCCTTTGTAATACGTTCTGGCAATTATATATTGACATTATAGGAAGATTTAAACGAGTCAATATAACCTATTAGATCTTGGTCAGGGGAAATTCCTTGTCTTTGCTGCATCAAATAATTTCTTCACCATCACATGGTAGCTCTTTGGTGAGTGGGGGCGTTGCTGATGACTGCTCCAGCACTGGGAAGTGAGGGAGCTATTTTTTACGACCAGCCTTCATGGCCCCTTCCTTGCATACAGCTATACTGTAGCTGAAGGAGCACTTGTGGATTATTTGTGGATAGCCTTGCCTTCCCAAATATCCCATTTTCCCAGCTAAATCTGGCACTGATCACAGTGCGGGTACACTGATGAGAAAAATAGTATAAGAAAATGCACTAAGGAAGGTTTTGGAGAAGGCAGAATAACTACTTTATGAGAGATAACTTGAATTTGAGGAGCAATTCAAATGCATAGTAAGGAGGTAAACGTAAAGGCTGGACAGAGGGAACAGGGAGTTCTCAGACAAGAAAAATAAGTTTGGAGGTTGGAAAATTACAGAATCCTGAAGACAAACAATATAAAGGGAAAACTGGAAATCCTTTTTCCAGACATTTGCAGGCACAGAAAAGCAAGGATCCTTTAGTAATTTGGGTCACAAGTCACTTTTGCAGAAGTGAAAAATGTTTAAAGAGAAACTGAGAATGGAAAGAAGGGAGAGAGAAAACTGAGACAGAAAAAACTCAGTCTATTCCTCAGGGGATCTCTTTGCTGAAAATATTCAATAGCCCTGCCCTTACATATATATACAATATACATGAAAAATGAGTGCTTTACTACTTTCCATGATGCGCATTTTTGCAAGATTTCCTCGTCCTTGGCTTTGTAATTAAAAGCTTTTATCTGCAATAATTTCTGGTGTTTTGAAGTCAAAACAGCTGGCTCACTATTCTAATTGCATTCTGAACTGATCAGCAAAAATAGAGATCTATTCTTGTTCTATGGATGGACACATGGAGCTGCTTAGAAGAGGTGTGAATACTCCACATAAATGATAGTATTCATCACATAATAGCTTCTATGGAAGAAAGCATTTGGTCCACCTACAATGGGAACAATGTTACAGTCTGCAGATATTGCCAAGGAATACTTCACGTTTAGAATGCCAACATACATCTGAAGGTCACTGAGCAAGTACTCATGTAGTTCAAATAAATAATTATTTCCATCACAGATCATAAAATACGTATATAAGCGAACAGATGCAATTTCTACATTTGAACAAATATCTGATGGCTCTTTAAAAGTATTACGAGAAACGAGTGAAATATTATTAGACTACATAATTTTAGAAGTAACTGGTAAAAAAAGATTTTACCAGAGTGGATACATCAGTATTTACCAGACAGAAAAATGTAGAGCCACAAAATGCTAATTACATTGGGTGAGGGAAGAAATGTGACACAACCTCATTTACAGATCTGTTTTTAATTTGAAAAGTTTTTGTGCAAAATTTCTCACTATTTTATTTTTGTTTGGTCAGCATGTGAAGGAGATAACTTTACCTGTTTAAGTTTTGCTGGAAAAGCATCAGTATCAGCAATCATTCAATTTTTCAAAGACCTCTTTTCACTTCAGCCTTCATAATGAAAAGTTGCTTAAGGGCGTGATCCAGAAAACATAAATAACAAGTCATTTTGTGCAAACACAGCATTTATACTTTATGCATAATGTAAACACTAACTTATGGTAGACATTTTAATACCATTTTAATATATTCTAAACATTTTTAGCAAGATGATTGGACTTTTGGTAACCCTTTTAATTCTGACGCAGGGCAAGACGGGATACTGTTTTGAGTAAAAAAGACTAAGATAATAGAGATTTTATTTAAACAAGAAAAAAGATGCTGATTATGAATGTTGATTAGGAATAATGACATGCAAGTACAAAAGAAATATTTGGTAATAGACTGTGTATGATAGAAAAAAAGATCGAATATTTAGTGCAGTAAAGGGAGGGTTTAAACCCTAAGCCTTGTCATAACCCTTTTTTGGTATTTCTTTCTTTACATTGTTTTTCCAGTTGGAAAATCTGTTTAACTGGAAAGAGCTGCTGGCACTGTAAAAGGTTTAGCTGCAGTTTACCACTGCAGTGGCAATTGCAGTGTGATATATGAAAATCACAAATCCTGGTTAAATAATTTCAAACTGTTAAAAAAGCAGTGTGTACTGAAGCATCTCAGGAAAATTCATGCATTTAGTACTGAAGTTTTTGTCCTATTAAGGACAGCAATCCTAGTATAATTCACATTTCTATATTCAGAAAACATGAAGTAAATATCTGAAAATTCTCTAAATATCTAAAAATTCCCTAGGTCCTTCTGAGGTTACTACCTTGCAACTGAATTTCCATCAAAAATGTGCTAATTCCTTTCACTGCTTTCAAGTTATTTAAGCCTCTACCACCTTCCACTTTTTCCTGCAAAGAAGAAATTTTCTCCAAATAAGACAAGGGGGATCTCTGAGAGCAGCCATCTATCTGTAGTGTTCTTACTGCTGATAGTCATTAATGCATTTATTGTATATTGAGGTTATAAAAGGGCACTTACTTACTTAACAAAATACTTGGTCACACAAACAGTTAAAATCCAGTCTTAAAAAGCACACATCATTCCCATTGACTTAATTTGTTGACAAAATTTGTTCCACATTTTTTTTCTCTTAATTATTTTAAGGATGCCATTTCATTTACAAATATCCGCAGATACTGTCCTGTCTTGCAAGTCACTGTTACATTGTGGTGGTGTATGGCAGTGACCTTAGCAGTGCTGAGGCAGAATAACTTTCCAAATGAATGCACTTCATGACAGACATGCTAATAAAAAGAATGAGGTTGCTATTAGAGTTTGCTTTAGACCATGAGTTTCATAAAGTTGAGGTCATAAAGCTGAATTGATTGGAGGTGACCAAGAACATTGTGCACCTGGGCAATTATGACTCCAAAGGAAATGGATGGGAGGCTGCAGTTATGTGGCTTTGACTGTATCACCGATACAGAAAGTACACAGAATTGACAAAAAACAACTTTGTATCTTTAGACAAAGGTTGAAATTTTGCTGCCAAAACTTTAAGCAAAGTATCTATCTGTGTTGCTCATAAAAGAGGGCATAAATAGAGCATGCGTACTTTGAGAAATGTCTATCTAAAAAGTCTTATGGCATACAGTTGTTCCTTTAGGACTACAGCTCATGGTCTTTCTACTTTTAATCATGAGAGCAGACAAGACCCCACTTGCCTTCACTGAAGTGTGACAGAGGGAGACTGGATCACTAATAGATGGTATCAGCCAACAGCAAAGGGGATAAAGTGCTACTCGGCCTCTATACTTCTGGTCCTGCCAGGAGCAGGAAAGAACCAACTGTAACTGTACAGTCCAGACCAAAAAGCCACCTTCAGAAATGCAGTAAGAGTGCAAAACAAAAGGATTTACATTTTTAAAAGGGATCAGGTAGCACTAGCCATCTTGCAATCCTCCTTGAATATTGACTGACCGTGAATTAGATTCAGTCTAGTAGAGACTGGAATACAAAATGTATTGTACCGTAAAAAACTATACCAATAATGGAATATACTAACACTGTTTTTTCAGAGTCTCCTTTCAGAGTTTACTAGCAATTCTATTATAAATTCTGTCCATTTATTTGGTCCTGCAATTACGAGATTTAGAAAATGCTAAGTTATCTTCTCTATATTAGTGGATATGACAGAATATACTACATTTTGCACCATAACTAGCAGTTATGAACTTTCTGCTGCAATAATTTTGCTAATATTTACGAAAAAAGTTTGGAATTATGATTATGATATATTCTCAATTCTCCTTAAAGCTCAATAGGAAAAGAAAGAAAACATGAAGACATGTCAATTCAAGATGTAGGCCATCAACACTTTTATAACCTAGCTCAAGCACAGACTAGGGAAGGAATAAAACACAGAATACAGCCTGCAACAAATATACACAAAGAGACTGTGTCAAAACATAACACTACGTTCATGCAGGATGGCTTGATTTTCTTGCCACTCTACCTTCATTTTGCCATTGAAGCTGACACTGTACCCTCAGTATATGCTTTGCAAGGAAAATAGCTTTGCATCAGGGTAAAATTGGGAAGGTACTAAAGAGTGCTTCCAGTACTGGATATATTTTCTCTCATATTCACAAAGGTACAAATATCTTGTGAATTGTGAATTCCTGAGTTGCATTCAAAGTGTTTTGCTGGCTAGCCTGCTAATTCCTGTTTGGGTTTATTTGGCATGTAATCATTTTTTAAAAAACAATATCATCTTGCTGTCAAAAGGGAAAGAAAATTCAACAGTTATGATGATAAACAAAGAAAGTACTACATTTAATATAATTTTTGTAGCCTAACCAGTTAACTTTGCTTTTCTGAAGTGGAATGCATAAGACAGCTTCAGCTGCAGAACCATCTCTCTGCATAATATATATGCCTCTTTCTTCATTTTTTCTCAGAGGCCCTGGAGGAACAAAAAACTTCAACTTGAAATATTCCTTTTTTCTCCTTTAAAATCTAGAGTTCATATCCTTGTTGTTGTTGTTGAATTCAGCATCTCTTGTTTACCGGTGAGCTCATTTAATATGGTCTTATCTTCTCACTTTGGCACCTCTACACTCCCAGCGGCCAAATCAGTGATTTTATTTCTAATTAATTCCTTGTTCAAGAAGACTTCATTTTTGAAACCTAACTGAGGTCATTCTTTCGCTGCTTCAGAATAAATGAAAGCTAAGGCTATAAAGCTACAGCTTTATATGTAGTGCTACAGTTAAATTTCTTATTAGGATGTTTTTATAAAAATATTTTTAGGTAGAAAAACATTTACTCTATTTCCTTTTACCTTAACATTTTAAACAAAGGCTTTGTAGACTGTCTAACAGAGGTTTTTCTTTTTTTTCCCTTGTGTGCAATATAATTATTCATTAAGTGGCAGAAAAAGTAGAAGACAGCTGGATGTTTAGTAAGATATGCAAATCTAAGTTTAACTTTTCAACTTATATGGAAAAGAAATAATACTTTATACTTGTTTACAGATGGATGTTTGGGTTTTGCTTTGTTTTCTAAATGGGCTAGGTCTGCCCAGCTGAGTGGAAAATAAATACACAGTGACTGGATGTTTTTTCTCAAAAGTTAAGAACTCCCTATAGCTCTGATATGTGTTATTTTTGGCTAAAGAAGAGAGAATATCTGGAGATTTAAGAAAGACTCTCTGTCCTTTGTGAAGAGATAGCGGCTATTTTATGCCCTAGAGAATTCTCATCTGGCCATGTCTTAAAAGATCATTGCTCAGTGTAACTGACCTGTGCACAGACTGATCCATACCTAGCTAGGAAGTTGAAAAAGATTCACGCAGCATATGAAAAGTTCAGAAGTCTTTTATTGGTGATCAGATCAACTGAAATTAAAATAAGCAGAACACTTTTTCTCCTTAAAAAGTATTTGGAGCAGTGACATCATTTCTCTTTTACACAAACAGACCTTTCAATCATTATGCTTTTTTATTTCTCCAATAGATCTTTTTTTGTAGGAAAAGATATGATATGAAAATCTGCTTTGATTTTATTATTTATTATTTATTATTTATGAAAATATGCTTTGATATGATATGAAAATCATAATCAGCTCCAATAGATCTTTTTTTGTAGGAAAACCCCTAACACTGCGATATTTGTTTGTTTTTGTTTTGTTTTGTTTTGTTTTGGTAGGACCTCTGTGAACACTGATGAATCTCTACTATGTAAGATTTCAAGGTCTTCAAGATCTAGACTAGTTGATCAATTCCAGTCTGTGATTCTATGAAGCAGAATGGGTAATCTATGTACTCAGAGCAGATCCAGATTTATAAACCAAAAATTGTGCTTTGTGAAAAAGCCTAACAACAGGAAGCATCACTGAATAGTTTCACATAAAAATCTGTGTTCACAGATACATAACTCCATGAACTGAAACTGGTAGAATTATGCATCAAATTACTTAGATAAATTAAGCAAATAATGTCTATCTCATTTTTCTTTTCCTGACTCTGAAGAATCTGATTTTTTCCGTGGATACTATTTTGGCTCATTCATACTTAGGAGGATTCACTGAATACACCTTGCCCTAATAATTAAACCTCTCTCTTTTCTGGAATAATTATTGGAATCTAATTTTTGTCAGGAATGAGACTGGGAGGTGGCCACACTGATGAATGGAAACTGCATTTAAATGCAGTGATAGCCTGTGACCTACTCACTTCAGCTGACTGTACTCATATCGGTGTAGACTCTTCTGATAACTAATTATTCCATACTTCTGAAGAATCAAATATAGGGTCTGCTTGAAGAAGTAAGGCAATAATAATCAAGGAAAAACTGAGTTGCTCTTTTTTATTTTCTGACCTCAGCAGCTACCTAAGTCACCAGCATTGTTTCTGCTCCATGACTGAAAAAAACAAGACAGGGGGAATAAACAGATCCTAATTTTTTCATACTTTCCACTTCTTCCCAAAATTACCACTGGCACAATAAAAACCTCACTGAACATGTTTTAAAATGCCAGGAAAGACTGTTCTTAAAACAGGCGAGATGATAACAGGATTACTCGCTATTCATTCTTTATTATTTTCTTTATACTATTGATATCGCTCCATTTAAAAGTGCCCCAGTAATACAAGAGGAAAAAGAAAGATTTAATTCAATACAGAATCTTTTTTTTTGACAAGAATTATACTTAATATTGACCTCAGTGCTACCATAGTAATAAGGAGAGGATTCATCTGCATTAAAAGCATGTAAATGTAACTTGAAAGGCAAAATGCTACCTAAAAGATTTTAAAATACACAAAAAAGCCCCAAATACTCCACAATAATATGAAAATCATAATCAGCTCCAAAGAGACCCCCAAAGAAATCCCTATGAGAAATCTTACTGCAGTGAAATTGTAGTATCTGTCAAACTAGAGAATTTGACATGTTGGCAATTTTCAACCTGTTTGTATGTATGTGGAGTCATTACAGCTGTTCACACTGTCAGTTCCAAACCAGTTCCATACTATAGCTGAAAACTTCACTTTTCAAGCATTACACTAGCAGATTTTAAAACCTGATCATTTTTGAGTATAAAAAGTAGCATTTCAGGTAGAGCAGACACCAAAATGTTTCAGGCTGTAGGAATGTAAGTGCATCAGCCAATATAATTAAATCTGATGATTATATTGGTCGCTGAGTTTCTGCTGAGAAATTCTTCAGGATGTTATCATTTTGTCCTTTTGTCTAAGGAGTTTAGGCACCTTAGTACATTGATGTCCAAAAATAGTTGGGCTTAGCTGTCAGTCATATTCTACCTGGGCTTCAAAATAATAAAATCATAGGGTTCTACAATAATAAATTCATGAAGTCAGGAGAGACTTCAGCAACTATTGCTCATACCATATAGATACTTTAAGTTCTCTAGAAACAAAATTAATTACATCTCATATTAAAGATATTAAATATAAGAACCATTGGCCAAATTATTTATTCCAATCCAAACCCATGTGAGGAGGAAGTCTGATTATTTATATAATGCTGTTGTTTATTTAAAGACTTAAATAGGATGTTACAATAAGTGGATTCATGAGAGTTTTACAGACAATACAGAAAAAATTCAAAAAAGAATGACACAGATTTAACAAAGACAGTCACTGCATAACATTCCTATTTATTGCTACTGGGTATTCATACTCATGATAATATTACAGACTATTTTATGATTAAAAAAACAATAAAAACACTCAGTAATGGAAAAACAGGTCACATTTTTCAGCTGGTTCTAGGTCGGTTCAAAGGTTATGACCATTAAAAAGGCCATTACCTTTTCTAAATAAAAATCCTTGTTTGCTAATTTTCAGGATTCATTACTGTTTTCCTTCTTTATTAAAAAACGACTGGAAATAGGCAAGCAATACTTTTAGATTTACAAGCAAGTCAATAGTTAATTTATGCAGTGCTAAGATTGAGCAAATATTTGCTTTATAATGAAAAATAAAAGTGTCAGGAAGCAAAGGCTGAATATATTAAACAAACAAACAAATCACTAATACAAAAATATAAAGAGGAAAATTGTCTTTCCATTCTATTAAAGCCTTTAGAAGAAAACTGTGTTTATCTGTGTTTTCTAATATATAGTAAAAGCTTATGTATCAATTAGAAAGATTATCAAAACATTTTAATAATTTTCTTGGTCTATATGCATGTATTCCAGTCATTCCTGAAGTTTTTGTCACTTTATAACATAATAAATGCCTTAAAATCATAATCACTTCTTTTGTTAGCATTACTGTAAAGCAATTACACAGAGGAGAGAGTGTAACACTTAAACGAGTGCAGGGTCCTGCACCTGAGGAGGAATAACCCCAGGCACCAGTACAGATTAGAGGCTGACGTGCTGGAAAGCAGCTCTATGGAGAAGGATGGTCAAGAAGTTAACCATGAGTCAGCAATGTGCCCTTGCGGCCAAGAAGGCCAGTGGGATCCTGGCCTGCCTTAGGAGGAGTGTTGCCAGCAGGTCAAGGGAGGTGATCCTCCCCCTCTGCTCAGCTCTGGTTGCACCTGGAGTATTGGGTGCAGTTCTGGGCTCCCCAGTACAAGAAGGACATGGAGCTTCTAGAGAGGGTCCAGTGGAGAGCCATGAAGATGATTAAGGGACAGGAGCATTTGTCATATGAGGAAAGACTAAGCGAGCTGGGCCTGTTTAGCCTGGAGAAAAGAAGGCTGAGAGGAGATTTGATTAACATGTTCAAGTACCTGAGGGGTGATTGTAGGGAGGATGGGGCCAGGCTTTTCTCTGTGGCGGCCGATGACAGGACGAGGGGTAACAGGTGTAAGTTGAAACACAGGAAGTTCCACCTCCATATGATGTAGAAATTATTTCCTGTGAGAGTGACAGAGCTCTGGAACAGGCTGCCTAGAAAGGTTGTGAAGTCTCCTTCTCTGGATATCTTCCAAACCCGCTTGAATGCCACCCTGAGCCACGTGCTCTAGGTGTCCCTGCTGGAGCAGGTGGGTTGGACCAGATGACCTCTAGATGATCCTTTACTGTGAGAGTGACAGAGCACTGGAACAGGCTGCCAAGACAGGTTGTGGAGTCCCCATCCTTGGAGATATTCAAAACCTGCCTGGATTACTATTCTGTGATTCTGTGATTATCTGATATTTGGCTTATATGCATGATACTGCTACCAAAATTTAAGAATCAAGTTAGCAGGCCAAAACAGTTTGGGAATCTTTGTGAGAGGCAAGGAGGCTTTTCTAGAGACAGCTTGGTTTCGCTGCTGAGTGATAAACTACTTAACTATCATAGTTAACATATACTAATGGAGCATATATTGCTTTTTGCTTGTTAGACACTCCAGTGCAGAGCTGGACACTTTCCTTCCCTACAGCCTTAATAATTGCAAAGTTCACTGAAAATCCAGTCTTTATATATACTAGTGGCATTCCTATTTTTATACAAATATTGTAGTCTCAATTTGCTATGTTGTTATTTCAGTTCTCTATAGCAATCACTAGGACTTTAGTTGAGCAGAAATTCTGGTCATTTGATATTCAGAGAACAGTAAGAACCATTATTACTAACAGAAGTGACTTGAAAGCAAAGAATAAAAGAAAACATGCAGTTAAGCTTGGGAATGACTAATGCAGAGCTGCCCATGTTAGCAGATAATGGTGGCTGAGTTGAGACAGCAGGGTTGTATCTAGTGGTGCATGGAGACAAGTACTGAGGAAAAACTTTGGGTAAATATTAGGAAAACATTAGGAAGGTAATTAAACTCATTTAAAGCCAACTCCTGCTTCTATGAGAGACAGTGCAGAAGCTCTTTTATACAATAATACACCCAGACTCTTTCTGCAAGAGTATATGCTTTATTCGGTATTCAGGCTGCCAGTTTGAAGCTTTGTGCAGTGCAAAAATGCACATACATACATACACAAAAAAAATGAGAGAGCTTTTGGAGAGCGTTGCAAAAGACCACAGTTGTTACTGTGTGGGTACTGCTTCATAGCAATGTGAGTTTGAATCTGACCTTTGAAGAAATGTGAGGAAAATACATACAAGTGTTACTATAATCATCTGCATGAGAAAACAAATTTATTTTAGGAAAATGGATTTTGTGGCGAAGAAAAATTTTGAGAGGTGCACAAAGCACTTCCGAGAAGAAAATGATCTGTGCACTGGAAGCAAAAAGATGGGGAGGAATGGAAAAGATCAAATGAGTTTGATCTATGATTATGAAGAGAAAATAAAGGCTCATGGGAGCCAAAGTCCTAGGAAAGAGAAAAAATATTTGATAATGAGAGTGGAAGAGCACAGAACATTAGAAAATATAGTACCAGATTTACGGAACAGTGCTCTCAGACTTGAATTCATGTCTTCCATACTGCAATCAAGTATCATTTTTCATGTTCATTCATACAGTGCAGCACAAAGATTCACCGGTTCTGTGGAAATCCTTCTGGTTCGGCTTTAGGGAATCTTGTCCCTTAGAAGAGACTTACATCCCTGATTAGACAGATTCCAAGTCATCTGTGCTACCGAGGGATGTGAAAAGCCCTTTTCTTCCATCCTCTTTATGTTCTTTACAAGTCCCCCCTTCCAGGATAATTCTTTGCTGAATATCTCAGTTATAACCCAGTAGTGGCAGCTGATTAATCTCAGGCAATATTACAGTGGAGCTCCAAATATAATTAAGGTTGTTGCTGACAAGTCCTTCCTATTTAAAGATGAATCTTTTAAGTGTTCTAAAATCTGCCTGCTTGCTCAGATTGTATTGGACTATAACTCTGCTTTGTGAATTCATAAAGCAAAGCTGGTGATTCAACCTGGGGATCATTTGTGTGAGACATTCCAGAGAGAGAACCCCCAAGTGCCTTAGTGCATTTTTTAAAAAAATTCTGCTATATTTATTGCATACCCATAGGACTAAAGCCATGAATTTCTTCATACCCCGGTTGTACTTGATCACTAGACATTTATTCTGGCAGATGAATAGAAACTGCTGCTCCTTCGGAGAAGTAATACTGACATTCAGTCTTTAATTGTGGCTTTGTATTTTTTTTTCTTTTTTTTTTTTTTTTTTTTGCTGTTGTTTAGTTGGTTGTTGTTGTTTTTGTATTATTTTTTTTCTTCTTCTTTTTTTTTTTTTTTGTAGTAGGCTCTTTAGAGCTTATTATACCTTTTGCTGCCTGCTCACAGACACAGCATATGAAGCACAGAAAAAATGCCAAACATGGCTTTGTATCCATTCTTTTTTATATGAACTGGGAAAGATGAGCTAATATGTTTTTCACGCTTAGATATCTAAAAACCAGGAACTGCAATGTTAAAAAATGCAACGATATTGCAACCTTAAATGTTTCCTTTGAATCCTGAAACATTTGAATCATAAGACACGCATAGTCTGCCTTTTGCAGACAGTGCACATTCATTTAGGATATGCAACATGATAGATGTAGTACAGACCATAATATCTTCATTTTGCTTAGATACGATTTGAATTTAGGTGAACTGCAAGAAATGGAAATGACCTATTTTTCTCTTCTTTATTAAGGCATGGAGACTGTTTCCCATAAATTATGAAACTATTCTAATTTTTACAATCACTATTTTTATCTAAAGGGTTCTTTCTGACCCTGGTGTTTCACTTGTAAACTGTTAAACTTGAAGGAAGCACCCGAAATCTGCCTTCTTGACGTCAACCCACTTGCAAGTAAGAGGACTCCTAGCATATATCATATAACTTTGTATCATAGGTATCACTGGTAACATAGGTCTTTCCCTTACGCCTCCACTGAAGTTTATTGAACACAGAAAGAAAAGCTGCACTAAAAATTTCCTATAGGCTTGGCCAGAAATTCATGGACTAACTAATTCATGGATCGTGTTAAAACAAAATGCAGTTGTGCTTTTCCTGCTTTTCAATGGTCTGAAAACTCCTTACCATTACTGACTGGAAAGTATTATTAAGGTGTTACTTATTCTAGACTACTTATTCTAGATAATAAACATTATCATTTTACCAGATTTCTAAGCTGGTTCTGAGATTGTGTAACTTTGTGGATAAAAGATAGCTTGATTTTTTTGTGTACTTTGAAGAACGCCGAGGTTTTTGCTAGCTTAATTTCAAACAACTTAATAACTCGAGAGGCAGATATTTGTGTCCTTTTCTCAGTTTCTGAAGTATGATAACTTGCTTTTGTTACTTCTCTTTCATGGCAGAATTATTTTTAATTGTGTTTGCTAGTTGGTAAAGGAAGTGACTCTTCACATTCTTGGACACTGTGCTGTACTTCCATTACAGTTAGGCATATGTGACTTTAGTAGCTTTGTAGTTCATTTTTTAACCGGGACTTCATAAATGAAAAAAAAAAAAACTTTGAATTCTACAATCGTTTTGCAAAAAAAGGCAAAAATAAAAAATAAAGCTGTTGTGTTCTGCAGTTCCAAGTTTCCATGGACTCCGTTTTCCTTTTGCTTGCCATTATGAAGTTCATTCTTTAGAATGAATTCTGCCATTATAACATTTGGAGAGCACAAGTGTGTTATCTAGTGTATTAAGTGATCTTCCTCAATCCCCACTTATTTAACTCTTCATTTAAGGAAAAGAGTACATTCAGCCTTCCGCAGAACCAGGCCTCAAAGGTGGAAACTGGCTTAAGGTCAGGGCTCCTCCAGCAAAGTGTAAGCTATCTTTAATCAAATTTGAAAAATTTAGACCAGGTTAGAGAACTAGTCATTAACCTTGTCCAATTCATGTCTGAAATTCAACACAGTCATATGTTCAGTATATTTTAACATCTAAAACTTAACTTCCATTGCTGTTTTAAGTTATGTAAAACAGCAAAATGATGAATGATTCTTTCAGTCTCTAGTTTGCAACTCAATACCTTTTTTTCAGTGTACCAAAGAAGAAATGCATGCTTTGTATCAATGTAAAACACTATCTCTTTCCTCAATTGGAGAGTTTCATCCCATAATGAATATAATTGTATGCTAAGGAAGAAATGCAAATCAGAAGTCTCTGTGATGGCAAGATGTTTAATAATCACAGAATGAGTACAGTTGGAAGCAACCTTGAGAGATAATGTCCCCCACTGAAGGAAAATAGGGATACCTCTATTTTATTAACATAATTGGCTATTAAAAACCTACAAACGATGGACATGGGCTGTGTGACTGCCCAACTCTTCCAGACTGTCTATTCAACTGTTCTCAGTCTTACAGTACTTTTTCCTAAATGCATCCCTACATTCTCCTTGCTTCAATTAAAGTCAATTACTTCTCACTGTATCCGCAGCAAATAAAAAGAATGGTTTATTCCAGACACTTTTTTTTTTTTTTTTTGGAATGCTGTCTCCACATCCTCTCTCAGCCTTCTTTTCTCTAGACTAAAGAGTCCCAAGTCCCTTTTCACAGGTCAAGCTTTTCTGCAGCCCTCATCATTCTAGGTGCGGCATCATTGACAGCAGCATCATATGCCCTTTGACGCATGCAGCTTCTAAAATCAGCTTCTAAAAGATCATCCCTCTGTGCTGCTCACTAGCTAAGTTGCACATTAAGGAGCTCCCGAACATAGCTAGAAAATAAATAACAATACTGCCCCATCATTTTACTCTCTATCATAACAATATATTTGATCTTTTTTTTTTTTAAGATCACTTCTAATTTGTAGTATCACAAACCAACTTTGCTTTGACAGTTCAGGTAGCTCTTCTAGCTTAAAATAATTCAGAAAATATTATCCCCAAGTGGAGGCCTATAAAGCATAAACCTCTGAATAGAGATGCAATCACCATAGACAATAATTTTCTCAGTGGTCCCTTACCCACAGTTACATGCAAAAAAATACTTCCTGTTTAACTGATACTGAATTCATAAAATCTTCATGACAATTTTATTGTCTGCCATTAAAATAGGCAGATACAATTAAACAGAGTATTAAAACTATTTAGGAAAAGCATACCTAAAATTTTAAGCCACTCACATAAGGATCTTTGGTTTGAGATTTTTCAAAGAAAACAGACAACATCTATCTACCTACCTACCTTTTTCTCTACCTCTTGACCTAGTTACCTGTTTACTTATCTACCCATCTATTTGGAATAACATGCCTCTGAAAAATACTGCTGCACTTGTGAGAAGTCTGGTTTTTTTTTGAAAAAGAAAATTTTTAAGGATTTGTATGAGATGCAAGAGTTGCAAATCATGGGAAATAGTTTCTTGGTTTTCCTGGTAGCCATGACAACCTAAGGTAAATTTAGTTAGACTTTTATATACTATTATTCTATCTCAAAATTAATCTGATCCACTAGAGTAGAAACAGTCACTTCACATGGAGACACAAGCTATTCTGGGATAGTCAGAGCTGCATCTCTGAGCAGGAGCAGTGATGACTTATGTCTGTAACAACCAGCTCTGAAGATCTACACTGACTGCTCTTTCAGGATTTCTGCCCATACTAATCAAAATTGATGCACATAACTTGTCCACTAGTATGGCCATCTGTTAGTGTGGCACCCTGCCCACACAAAAGACATTATGCCAATTTCGATGTTCCAGTCTAAGACAGATTTAGAGAAAAAAAAAAAAGTGTATTAAAAACAGCAAAGAGCAGTCTATCCTTAGAGAATCCCACAGCAAGGGCTTTCGAAGTCTACAGGATGCTTTAGCAATGCGTGTTACAATGTTTGTCTCCTCTGCCCTGACCCAGAGAAAGTGAAAATATTTTTTCTTCTGAAACTTCAAAGAACCAGATTTAGAGAGAGAAAAAAAAAAAAGTGTATTAAAAACAGCAAAGAGCAGTCTATCCTTAGAGAATCCCACAGCAAGGGCTTTCGAAGTCTACAGGATGCTTTAGCAATGCGTGTTACAATGTTTGTCTCCTCTGCCCTGACCCAGAGAAAGTGAAAATATTTTTTCTTCTGAAACTTCAAAGAACTTCAGAGAACTTCTGAAAGTGCCAATAGTTTAATGATCTATCAAATAGCCAGTAGAACAAGATAAGTTCTCTGCTCTTACTCACTACTCATAAGACCACATCTGGAATACTGCATCCAAATTGGGTAACTCAGTACAAGAGAGATGTTGATTAACTGGGGTCAGTTTATCAGAGGACAACCAAGCTTGTCAGGGAATAGGAACGCTTGTCCTATGGGGAAAGGCTGAGGGAACTAGGTTTGGTCAGTTTGAAAAAGAGCTAATAACAGCTTGTCAGGACATATGAAGACGTTATGAATAATACTAAGCCAGGCCTTTCTCAATAGTGCAAGGTGAGAGCATGAGAGACAATGGGCATAAATCTAAACAATGGGACTTCCAACTGGATACAAGGAGAAACTTCATCCTCTGAAGACAGTCACGTAATCTGCTCTGGAAGGTTGTAGAGTATCTATCCTTGGAGGTTTTCCAGACAAGACTGAATAAACCCTGAGCAAGCTGGTATAACTCCAAAGTCGTGCCTACTTTGGGGACGATATTGCCCTAGATGCCTCCTGAGTTCCCATCTGATTATCCTGTAAGTAATCATTGAAGATGATGGTGCTCATTCAGGAGATTTCTTAAAACCATTGGATTTTATACTTTTGTCTGTCTTGCAGCCCAAACAAGAAAACTTAAAGGAGGCAGAACAATGTATTTTCACAGAATTTCCTGCAAACACGACAAATAAGGAATGCAGAGATTTAGATCCTTGGTGTTAGCTAGCGGAAAGTGAAAGGACCAGGCTGCCTGGGAATTTGTGTTCTATGAAACATGGCAAAGAAAAGTCTTAGCAAAACAGATTTTTATCTGAGTCCTCTACATGAACAGTAATTGCAGCTGAGACCAAAGAAGTATCCTCACATTGGATGGGATAAATATATCTGTGAAGATCTAGTGTAGCTGAAGAATACATAGAATTTATTGCACTGATTTGCTGTTACTAGTGTGTGATAAAGACAAATCTCTATTAGATTTCTATTTTTATAGGAAAAAACTTAGCAAGAAGTCATACCTCAAGTGAGTCACTGTGGCTCTAGAGATGTATTACTGTAAACATGCACAAATATCATACACATAATAAAAGGGAGATAATTATCTAAATTGCATCCTGTTTTAACAAATATAATATCCCTGCCATTTGTACATTTTTCCTTAAACTGCATCTGAGAAATTAGATAGATGAACTTAAACAGCAAAGAATAAATTCATTTTATTGTATTTTTAAAATCAATATTATTGGAAAATAAAAATGTGGTCATTAGGGAACAAAACTAACAAAATTATACAATGAGCATACAAAGAAAAGGGTATCATCAGAGAAAAAAGTAGTTCACAAATACTTTGACATCTGCAAACTACTTGATAAGAGATGTTTTCTAACTATCTAGCTTTATAGCTTTGGCTATGAAGATGTTTCAATATGGTTAAACATATTAAGTTCTTCAAAGTTCAATGAACAATTGGTAGGGCACAATACATGAATGAGACAAACCTCTAAATCCACCTAAAAGCCCATAGACATTTTATTGTTTTATAGTTTCACTGTACTGTCACGCTTTTCTGTTACTTTAGTAACTTAACTAAATTTCATTTCAACGGCATCTGCATAAGATACACTATTAATTTTTCTTAAAATGAATTCACTAGCACAGAGTAATACATTATTTCAATTCTGATAATATGAATGAAGCATAAAAGATTAATCTCAAACATATATTGAGCTCCTCCAGGAGGACCTTTCAACTGAAAGCCAGTGCGCAAGTAATGTTCAAGACATGTCCATTACTTAATTCTTCTACAAACCGCCAACTTAAATTGCAAAAAAAAAAAAAGAAGTTTTAAAGTTTTAAACTCTAAATTATTGAACCATATTGTACTCTGAAGGATTGAAGGATCTGAGGAAGACTGCAAGATGTATTTTTTATGAATTTATCTTTTGTTTAATTAGTGATTAATTCATCACCAATTAGTGGAAATTCATCACTTGAAGGATTTCATTGAGCTGGATCACTAGAACAACATTACACTTAACTCATCCATTCTATTAGAAGTCAGTGTTACTGTTCATGCAGTCGGGTAGAAGGCTACATTGACTTTGTTCAAATAAGGCAAAACCATCTCTCTTCCATTTTTTAAAGATCATCCATACAGTATGATGTGTGAATCAGCACCAAGATCAAAAATCTCTCACTCTTTCTGCAGAGATTACTTTGGCACTATTCTGAAACCGCTAGTTCTTTTCCATTAGAAAGATTCAGTTATTCAATATGTTTTAAAATATGCTCAGGAACCCTTATAATAGGTTGAAAGTCTCTTTCCTTTTGTTCTGAGAATACCTGAGGAGAAAAGTTTTACAGGGAACTGAGACATTTGAAAATAACAGGAATAAACATCATCACAGACAGAAAGCAATAACTATTCATTTAAACATTAGAAAACAGTTCATAGATGAAAAACTTGAAAGCAAAAAGTGTATTTTTGTAGCACAGAGGTCAGTTATTCAGTTAAACCGGTAAATTCTGGATTCCATTCTCTACTTACAGGACTACTTGTGATTTTTTATTCCAGTGTTTAAAGTGAAAACCAGAAATTCTCCTGGAAGCAAAGAGGAAAAAATATTCACTGCTCCTCATTTCAGTTCAGTGATGAACACATTAAACTGCAGAATCATGATCACACTTACCCTACTTGTACATAAACACACAAACTGCATTTCTTTTTGCCTGGTGGCATTGTTTTGAAAAGAACGTGAAAAGAATTTCACTTTTTTTGAAAAGAAAGTGAAATAGTGATTCCCTCTGTATCTTACTTCCCATGCTTTTTGTGAAGTGGACAATAAGTTTGATTCCAGAATACAGAATCCAGTATCCTGTTTTATAGCGAATAATGCTGGGTTACTCCATGGGATATAAGTAGTTCCATCACTTTCTTTGAATTGTAAAACAATGCAGGATCACATCCATTCAGAAATGGACTTTGAGCTTGAACCCAGTTTAATGGAGACACCTGCCTCCAGACCTGCCTTGAATATCTGTTCGCATTCAGCATGATTCCAGCTGCTAGTTCTGTGCCCAACCTCAAGGCTTTCGGATCATTGTCCCAAGGACTCTTATTTTCCCCAAAAAATAAAATACAGAACTCAATTGCCAAATAGAATTTTCTAGTTTACATTCTGCAACTTAGGGATTTATCAATTTTCCCAACTAAAATTGATGAGTGAGTAAACCCAACTAAAGTCAGCCATAGAAAACTGAAAGCTCAGAGAGGTTTGTTAATGTCAGGATCCATATGCATCTGTATCAAATGAGCCAAGTGTATAAGCCAAAGGCTAAATAGTTCTAAAAGTAAAGATGACAGTAAATGTGTCATCCTGCTGGTGCAGAGTTAAGCTCTGACTGAAAAGAAGTACCTTATCTGACAGTACAGAAAGCCCACAAAACTTCCAATATAGTTTGCAAATAGAGATTATCCAGACAAAAAGCACAATTTTACCAAGGGGAAATAAGCATATTGAGTCCTAAAGGAGATTTATAAAAGTGAAACAGAATTCAGAAAAACAGAAATGAACATAAGAGCCGAGAAAATACGAAAAGCTGCTTTAAATCACTGAAGTGGATAGGAAGTCCCCAGACCCCTTAGAGATTCTGGGAACAATGTAAAATGACAGGCTTCCAGAAATGCACAAGACACTCGGCTCTCTCATTTGACTGTGATGTGTCAGTGAAGCCACTCAGTACTGCCACAGTCAAAGTCATCTCAGCTTGGGGGATTTACTTTAATTTACTGCCAGTTAACATAAACTTTTAATTACTAAATTCACGTATTGCGAAACAAACAAGTAAACAAAGAATTAGGAAAACACCTTTATTCCCTTCTTTCTCAGGCTCAGCTTCAGTCAAATAGCTGCTTACCAGCTTCCACTTGTATTTGCTGCAAGTTATGCTCAGGCCCTCCTGGTCCATTAGTGTGGCACAGGATGGGTGGCACAGGAGGTTGAGGCCAGTGCTTGCTGATTCATTCCTGCACCTTGCTTCTTATTCTTCTGCTTCTCCTGGCCTCTTATTTTCACTACCCTGGCATGGGTCCCTCTCAGGCTGCAGTCCCTCAAGGCTATCCCTGCTCCAATGTGATTTCCCCATGGGTTGCAGTTCCTCAGAGGTGTCCCTGCTCTAGCACATGTTCCCCTATGGGCTGCAATCCCTCAGAGACTTCCCTGCTCCAGGACAGGTTCCCTCAGGGTCCGCAGTCTCTCCAAGGGTGTCCGTGCTCTGGGACAGGTTCTCTCAGGGGCCACAGACCCTCAGAAGCATCCATGTCCCAGGATGGCCTATCAAAGGACTACAGTCCCTCAAAGGCATAGTTTCTCCAGAGTGCAGTATATACTTCCAGGAAAAAACTTCCAGTCATACATCCCTGCTGCCAAGTCCCCATCTACTTCCCTCTTCTGTTCCTTTTCTCCAAAATGCATCTTTTCATATTTCTCTTCATGAGTGCCTTTTTTGTCTTCTTCCTGTATCTTCTCCCACATTCATCCTTATCTACTTACCTCCTGTGCCACCCGTCCCTTCTGGCTATTGCCCTTTCTAAATTTATTTGAGCAGACATGCCATGTGCTCTTCTGATCTGTTGTTTTGGTGGTTGTTTTCATCCATCTCTGAGCCAGCTGGACCCAGCTATAACCTGCATGAGGCAGTTCATGGCTTCCTGGCACACAGATCACGCTTGCAAATCCCTGCTACTGAAAGCTGCCATTTATGCATGATACAAGTCTCCAGTCTTAATAGAGAGCGTAATAAAAAGATAATTGATTTATCATAGGTTTTTGAAAGACATAGTAATGAATATGCCATTCATAAAACCATGTATCAGATATCTGTTCATTTTCCTAGCCCCACATATCTGTGGAGCGTGTCCTTTTTAAAAACATTATTTTACTGAAGTACCCTTTCTTCCATTATTACTGAGATGCAGTACAAATAAAGAACTATTTTTTTAAGCCCATTCTTCATTAAAATTATATAGGTACAGTCTGAAACATTTTTTGGAACCCTATGCATCCTTAAGCAAAATTTGTAGCTACAGAAGAGGACAATTAGAAAAACTTATCCCAAATCATTATGGGAGACAGAGGAGGCATTTTCATACGTGCATGTGGAAAAGATACATTGCCTTTGAATGGGTAGTCAGATTTTATTGAACTCACATTTTAGAAAGCAATTGTTCAGATAAGTATATTTCAAGAATCAGAATGGCTTTTGACTTGAACTGTCACTATCAATGCCAATACATATAACTGATTTAAAAGTTCTACCGGAAAATAGGTGAGGAAGCCATAATTGTCTTAAGAGGCCATAATTATGCACTAGTTTCAGCATAAAATAGCATGACACATTGCAATTTTAGACCAGTCAGAAAAGATGGGGTAACATTCATGTATAAAGTTGTTTTTCCTGGTCTTTTCTGTTGCAGTCAGCCTGGAGCCAGTGCCGGGCAGTGTCCGCCCAACAGACGGGGCCTGAGCACGGGAGGCGGGAGCTGCAGCCACGTGGCCAGCGCGTGACCAGGCAGCTCATTGGGCGGCCTCGCGCATGGTCGGCATGTGATCCCCTCGCTGATTGGCTGGTTGGTTGCTGGGCTCCGCGCGCTGCCAGGCAGGGCAGGGGTTGCTCCGGGATCGGAAACCCTATAAGCTGTGCTTAATCCTAAGCAAAGGTCTTTGGGTGACCAGCACTGAGACCCTGCTCCTCAATACACCCGCAAATGGTGCCCAACATGGGCCTCGACAACTGGTTGTCTCTCCGGTTGCACTGCCCACCTGAACTCCGGGATTCACACTGAAAGGAAGCGTAAGGAGCACGCTGAAAGGAAGCATCCTTTGTGCATGCACCAAAAGCCTCTGGAAAGAGGCAAGTGGCTGGGAACTACGGGTTCATACCTAACGAAGGAACAGAAGGACTGAGTCCGCTCCTGAATAAGGTGCAAATTTTCATGAGCACGGCTGTTATAAAGCAATTATTCCTGCATGCCTTTCTGTCTCAAAAAGACTTACGAACAGGACATCAGTAGGTATGGTAGTCTACAAATATTTAGAAGGCAGAGCTACCAAGGAGGGGAAAGAGGTTCCTGGTGTAGTAAAAGAAAGAATTATTAGAAATTGTGGAATGAAATTAAGAAGGACTAGGTGGCATTTAGAAGCAATATTTTCTCCTTCATTTTGTCCATAAGGGAAACACTAAAAAGATCACAAGCTACAACAGAAGCAGAAAATACATAACACATGCATATAACATGTGCAATCCAGGAATGGCAGAATAAGATTGGCACTTCGACCTCTGTATTTTACAATCTTCTAATTTCACAGAAGGCAATACAATTTATTCTAAGGCCTTAATCACTGGAAATTATTCTTTATGGTTTGTAAAAGATTTTTGTAGGAAATGACAGAATCTATTGCTTCCCTCTCTGAAAGGGTGGAACAGCTTGAAATCTGATGTTTAGATCTTGATGTTATACGTTTAGTTATTTTCAGGGCTGAAAAGATGCAGTCCTTTCATAGTTATATATAAATGAGGAAAACAAATAAGCAATGTTACAATTATTGTGTAAACTCAACTTAATAAAAAGTATTCTTGGAGTAAATTGTCCTGGCTGTAACCACATTCAGTCTTTCTTGACATTGTAAATATTCTCATCTCCAAACTCATCTTCTTAATCACTGGGACTCTTAATGCACAAAGAAAGACCAGACAGCAGAAATAAAAATCTTGCAGATCAAAGTCACCAAGCAAAACATTTAAAGAATGACCAGAAAAAAAAAATACGGAAGAGGATATGTGACTCAGGTATGCTCAATGACTGGGAGCAATGTTTCTACATACATGAAAACTGAGGAAGAACAACAGTGCTATAGCTTCTCCTTTCATGTCACCTTTACCAAGTTTGGAAAAGCAGACTAGAGGCATAATTAAACTTCAGTAAAATACTCTTGGAACTCTTACGTGGATCTTGACAGAAAATTAAAAGATTTGATTTGAAACAGCATTAGCAGGGAAAATGAACCACAAGAATACAAATTTGTAACTGGGAAGTTAGGCTAGGCAGTGCACAAACCAAAGCACTAATATTTTCCCATTTTAAGACAGGCATAAATTAAGCATCACAGGAAAGAAGGTGTGGGGGGGTGTTGGAACACACCACACCCATTTGTGCTGAATCATGTTTGTGAAATTGTACATCAGCTAGATGTATGTATCCAGTACCTAGTGGTTTTAAAAGAAAATGCAGTCTTTAATTTCCCTGGAGGGAGCTAAATTCACAATTAAAGATGAATTAAAGCACCTTTATAACTCACTCTTCTTGTGTATGTTCTTTTTATTCAATTTTCTCAAGAAATGTAGTAAAAAAAAGGCACTAAAGAAACATAAGCAAATACGGATAATACATTTTTGATGTAAACAAATCATCTCACATTATCTAAGTAATTTTCAGGTGTTTGCCTATGTATTGCTCAAACATACTTATACCTACAATTCAAATGAAGTTTATGTTTCTGAACGTAAATGAAAAACAATAATAACCCTGTAATACAAATAGGGGACAAATTATCTATAGTTTGGTGACTTAAGGAAAAAAAAAAGTTATCTTTATGGATAATCATACTAGCTAAACCTGCAAGTGTGTACACATATTGCACAATCATGAAGGTAGGAATCAACACTTATACCTGCAAATTTGTAAAATCAAACTTTCCATAAACAATTTATACAAGTAAATGACAATTTCACTCACCTTTGGAATATACTGGGAAAACATAGAATCATAGAATGCTTAAGGTTGGAAGGGACCTCTAGAGGTCATCTAGTCCAACCCTCCTGCACATACAGGGTCACATGGCGCAGGTCCAAGCGGGTTTTGAAGATCCCCAGAGAAGGAGACTCCACAATCTCCGTGGGCAGCCTGTTCCAGTGCTCTGTCACCCTCACTGTTAAAAAGCTTTTCCTTAAGTTCATGCGGAACTGTTGGTGCTTTAGTTAGTGGCCATTACCTCTAGTTCTGTCGGTGGCCACCAGGGAA
>NW_010576521.1:78242-128914 GCF_000705375.1 Tinamus guttatus
CGCTCTTCTTAACGCACCCCAGGATCCCATTGGCCTTCTTGGCTATGAGGACACACTGCTGCTTCATGGTCAACTTGTCATCCACCATGACACCCAGGTCCCTCTCTGCAGAGCTGCTCTCCAGAAGGTCGGTCCCCAGCCTGTACTGGTGTCTGGGGTTATTCTGCCCTAGGTGCAGGACCTTGCACTTGTCTTTGTTCAATTTCATAAGATTTCTCACTGCCCAGTTATCCAGTCTGTCCAGTTGCCAGAGCAATTACCCATAAAGCAGTAACACCAGACTTCAATAGACAACTGTTGGAGGTAAAACACTGTATTTGCCAGAAAAGTTTCATAAATTTGAGAAAAAAAAATGTAACATTTGTTTTAAAAAATATAACTGGAAAAGTTTTGAAATAGACTTTCAGATAAGAAATGAAAAAAATCCAGTAATTGGGTCTCCAATGGAAGATAAACCATACAGTTCTGTATGATGAATGAGCACTAAAATTCATAGTCAGAAAATCCATATACAGTGATGCAGTGAAGGACAAGAATGATCCACCTTGTCAAAAGCTGGTAACTCAAGTGAAATGAGAAGTGTGACTTTTGGATTTAGCCACAAGTAAGTCATTAATAACTACAGTGAGGACTGTCTCATAAGAATGACCAGAACGGAACTGGATTGAAATGAGCAGAAATAGATTTAACAAAATAAGGGACAATCTGAGAAAAACAGCTTATTTTAAGGAAAGAATAGAAGGAAGAAAAGGCATGATTAAAATAGAAAATCTAGGAGAAAAGAAGCTTTTAAAAATAGATATTTTCATGGATGATACATACAGGTTAGAGAACACATGCTGAAGCAAAAAAGGGCAAGAAGAAAAAGGAAAAAAGGGAAGGGAATGGAAAAATATAGCATATAAAGGGTTTAGAAAAGAAGTGACGTGTCATGCCCAAGAATGAGAAGAAGGGAAAAAGGGAAAGGAACCATGTAGTCAAGGAGGAACAAAATTATTAAAGGAAAACTGGATGAAAGAAACAGGATAGGCTATTAATCAATAAAGACAAATAATTCCGAGGAAAAGAACAATATGTGAATAAAAAACAGTATGTAGAAACAGTAAGCCTTAGCAACCATCAAGATATACCTATATACAAAACCTGGTAAGTAGCTCAACAAAGGCCCAGGTTGTTTCTTGAATAGATTTCTCTCTCAAGTATACTTCAAAGTAGGATTTCTGCCTCACTTTTTAGATTGGGAAGGAGGAGCTCCAGGTGTGTAAATGTAATATGCATATTAATAGATTAATAGATTTTTCATAAAGTACACATCACAAGACACCCACTGAGGAAAATGCATGCCAGTAATGCCTACCTTGCAGTCCTACATTTCAGGGCATCATATCTGATACAGCTGCTTGCTTTCCACAGTCAACTCTGCTAGCCCTATTTATCCCCTGAATTTAATTGCTACTTAACAAAATTTCTCTCTCAGCGAGCATGACCTGATCCAAAGCAGTCCATTTCCCCAGCTAAAGATTTGACGAATGTTCAATTATACTGGCTTCTGTCAATATTGCTCATAGCATGATGTCCCAGTAGTTAAAAATAGTCGCGTAAATAGAGGTTTAACACAAAAGAGCCTCGGCTCTGTTGTGATGGATTACACTAGCTTTAGGAGAATCTACTATGAACTGCTTGGATAAGATTGGTTATACACACAGATGTTCCTGCTATTGCATGAGCTTGAGGAGAATTCAGAAACTGCCTGCCACTTCTGCACGGGTTTCATATGATCAGATTTAGATGTCTACATGAGACATCTAAATGTCTAAACTAGCTGTCTAAGCTATATTTATTCATTGGAAAGAAACTGATACTTCCTGGGCATGTTTCATTTCATCTAAACCTAGATAGCTAGACTAGATGCGATAACTGTGTTCTAGATGAGCCTATTTCTTTATTTAAACTCCGGAGATGTGTGAACCACAGATCTTTAAAGTTAGGGCAGCTGAATTCCACTTTTTATTTTGGAAGGATTACCAAACTGCATAGAGTAAAGCAAACTGTGAAAATAGGATGGAAAGAAAACTGGAACAGTTACAAGCTATGCTAGAAGAAAATCTTTCCGGTGATAAGAAATACAAACACAAATTAAATTCAACTTGTCACGGGCAGAGAAAATTACAGAAATGTAGGAGAGATTGTTCACTCTGATAGAACACGACAATAAGATACTTCAATATTGATAGCTCTGAGAACCTACAGGTAATATCTTTTTGCCTAATATTGATCTGAACTTCACATTTGTACTTATTTAAATTGTTGTGTTGTTTGGCATTAGGTAGAAGAGTCTGGTTCTTTTAAATTTTAAATTCCCTTTCAAACAATTGCAGATAACTATAAAGCTATCATTTATTCTATTTTTCATATGGCTAAATCAGCTCAGCTCCCACAGTCTCTTTTCACAGGAGACATCTTCTTGAGAGGTCTCTGCTAAATTGCCTTCAGTTTCTTCACATCCCTCTTGAAGTGGAGACAATATTGGATACATATCCAGCAGCCCCACAAGCAACAGGTAGAAAACTTCCCTTGGTCTTTTGGTCTCATTTCTAACGTAGACAGTACTCAGTGTATCTCAGCAGCAACTGGAGTTCATTATGGCTTGTATTCAGAGCGTGTTCACACTAACCCCCAAGTCCTTTTCAGAAGGGCTTCATCTCAGCCAGTATAAAATTTTACCATTTATAGGAGGATCCTTATGGATACAGTACGACATCAGCAATCCAGGTATTGCAGTTGCTAAAAAAAAGTGTATATGCTTAAATAGAGAAGGCAGGTTTGATTGTAGTTCATATATGTGTAAAAATACATGTTTTTATTAGTGAAATCTAGATTTAACTAAAAATGGTTCTCAATCACCATTTCTGCCTTAAAAATGCATGTAAGCCTTCCCCCCAAAAAATGCACAGATTGTATTTTTTGATTACTTTTATAGATTTAATATACAAGACAGACTGGAGGCTTGCAGATGGATCCTGTATATGTCAGTCAAATACCAGAAAATATATACATCAAAATATCTGCCCAAACTGAGATGAAATACACCAGAGCCACCGTGGAAGATTAAAAAGAGTAACTCTGATTTTTGCAAAAGGCAGCCAGGACAATATAATTCCAGAGCCCACAATCAATGTAAAAGGTGATCTCTGTATTAGATGTTATTTTGCTTAAAATAATCTATACCTAAAAGTACCTAAACTGAAAAGATGAAAGAGCAGGTAAAATTTAAGAGAAGGATTTGGTTAGCCCTATTTTACCTTTGTTACAACTCCTCCAGGCCTACTGTATGGAAGCCCAGGGCTTTCACTGTCTTTCAGTCTTGATCCTGCACTCAATACTGTACTAAATTCATATAAGACACCCCTGACTTCTCACAGATAGAGAATTATTGTGGTTTTTGTCTCCCGGTTTCATTTGGTAGCTCTTTCCAATCCCACTCCCACTGCAGTTCTTGCCTTTCTTTTTCTAAAAGAAAGCCCTAGCCATTATTCCAGCCCTAATTGAAACAATAATCTGTGGCTGATCATAGGACCGGACCATCCTATAATGAAACATTCCTTACCGGAAAGTTCATTATTCCTCAGTTTATCTTGGAAGCCTCTTTCCAGTCCTACAGAGTTCTGCGCTTTCTCTGTATCTTAACACAATTCCTAGATTGAACTCTAGATCTAGGTGCCCCTGACTTCTTCACCTAGTTGGAAAACTCCTCAGGGGCAGGTTCTTCTGGCAGTATCCCCTTACCAAATCAGTGGATCTTGGACTTCATGTTCTGGCTCTGGGCTTCCTCTTTCTTCTAAACCAAATGAAAGCCCTGGTACTGAAAGTAAAGATCTGTGAATAATGCTAGGACAGAGATGTTCCAAAAATTAAGATTTTTTGGATAGGAGTTATTTTGGCAGCTGGGTGTTCATTGGGGTTTCCCTTTCCAGTCTCACTAGACCTGAATTCATTTTACTAGCCAGTAGGCAGAATTTTCAGATTAGGGTTAGGGTTGAAAGAAAGAGAAAAGCCAGATTTTGGCTCGGGACTGAGCAACCTGCTCTGTATGACTCAGGCTGAGCAAAGGGGCTGGACTAGATGATCTCCAAAGGTCCCTTCGAAGTTCAACAATTCTGTAATTCACAATAATGCTGCTGTAAAATTTGGATTCCTCAAGATTATGATCTGTGTAGTTTTATTTTACTTAGGAATCATGACATTTTGTCATAATGTTAAATTTCTAATTGCAGGTTTTCTTGTAAATAGTGATGAGAATGCATTTAATCAGTATTCATGGAGAAAATCATAATTTATTTAAATACAGTTTGTCCAAATGAAACAAAAAAATTATACCAGACTATCACTATTTAACAAGTTTGAATTTCTAAACTGTGTATTAGAAGTAGATACTTTTTGTTATTACATATTTTACCAAGATACTTTCTCTATGATTGACAGGTATCTAGTCCTTTAACAAATTAAAATAGACTCACCAGATTTGCCAGTTTGCTAACATAATAAATAAATAAATATGTTCCTTGAATATCTATGTAGCAATACACAGCTGATTAGTAGCTTCAGGAATTCCCTGTTTCTTTGTTCCTTCTTTCTTTATTTTATGAAGGTTTTGTTATTTTCAACCCTTTTTCTTCTGTAGAATTAGAATTAATTAGAAGTCAAATTGTTTCTTTTGAGTGTATTAATAAATTGTACTGTGAAATTTTGTATTATAGCTTCTTCTCCATAAAGGATCTTTTTGTTGTCATTTTTGTTTTTTTTTAATTTCACATGATTTTACTGTGTCAAGTTTAGTAATGAGAATATTTTTGAGATATATGAGTGACTAATTAAAATTATAGTATGTACAGAGAGCTATTGTATATCATGGAGAGGAGAAACAGACTTACAGAAGATCATTCTGTGATCACCTTTGATATGTGGTCTTACCTAAAAGGCTACCACAGTTTATGGAAGTTTTTCCATCCACTTCACTTGAATCAGTCACAAACCTGTGTAAAATAAATATTTCCTTTCTGTCATATTGGTTAATGCCTAGACTTTCCAGTTCTGTGCTGGTAATTTGATGTTCCCGTGTAACTCAATATCGAATATTGGGCATGCACCATTATCTACCTCAGTGACAGCACCCATAATACTACTGTAACTTTTTTATAGCACTTAAACTTCTTATGTCAATAAACTTTTTTAAAAAGTTTATTAAAATTTTTGTGGTACATTTAAAGAATCCTTTTTATTCTCTCAAGTAGGATTTTACACAAAGCAACACATCTTTTGTTTCAGGTTGGCAGAAACTGATGAAAATGCTTTTTGACTGCATCACATCACACAGACACACATATGTCCTTACTCATCTGAAGCAGAAAGGAAGGGTTTTTTTTCTTTCCTTCTCTCATCCCTGCAAGGGACCATGCCAGTCTTGAACTGTAGGGCTAGCACAAAACATTAGCATTTCCATGACCATTTTAACTAAACGCCCAAGAACAAAATCTCTTTTAGTTCTTCCTGTCTTTCTCTCTATATATAGCCACTGCCTATGCTTACCTGTTGGAATATGACTAATCTTATCTACTTTTATACTTCAAAGCTTAATGACTACTCTAACTCTAACTTCCAATCTAAGAGATTCAGCCAAGCTTTTACAGTCACAGACTTTTTCCATGCAAAATGAATATCCTTCTGGAGGTGTTTACCTTCCTCGGTTGCTTATAGAAGGAACCTGCCTTTCTAAAACCCAGAACGATCTTTAAATCAGCTGTCATTATGCACCCATTCTTCATCAATCATTCTCCCATGGTTGCATTAGCCTAAAGTTACTACCTTGCTTGGAGCTTTTATATATTTATAATATATATTAACACGAAAATTTCTGTCTATTACCTGGTATCCTTCTAACTCATCTTGTGCTTTTCAATTCATTCTTAAAAATACGATACAAAATAACAGACTGAAAGCTAAAATAATATATTCAAGGACATGTTAACATGCAGCATATGCTTTGGTGTTATCATGCAGTGCAGGAAGAAGAGTTTTGGTTTGTCTGGGTGAGAAAGGGGTGTTGAAAAATATCAGGATTTCAGACGCTGTAGAAAAAGAATGATTAATGGAACTAGCCTGTGGAACATTTCCAAGGAAGAATATGTTCTGTAAAGAAGTTTAAATACAGCAGACATTGCATACAAATGTACATTTATGAAACAGAGAAAGAACAATAAAAGGAAAACAGAGATACGGAGGAAAACAAAACTCTAAAAGGATAACAAGGAAGAAAAGAAATAGCAAGAGAACTAAGGGTTGGCAACTTTTATTTCTTGCAAATTTAAGAGGGAAAAAAATAACTGTACATTCAGGAGGACAAAAACAAGAACCTATATTGGATAAAATATCTTTGTTTCTCTCTTGTTTTCCAGGAATAAGTCAAAATATAGGATAATAGAAAATCTTTACCAGTCCTAATTAGGACTTCTGTTTTGGCCAGTGAACAATTTATGCTGAGAGTTCAAGAAAATGCTGGGTTTTTTTTTCTTTAATGAAGTACTACATATCTGCTAGAAAGGCTGAAATTAATGAAACTACTGCTCAAGTTCTAAAAATACATACTCCTGTTTATATATACCCACATACACAACTCGACAATCCGGAAAATAAATGCTTATTGGCCATAATATAAAGTCTAAAGGACACATTATTTTCTAAGTACTGTATCCATTCCAGGAAACAAATCCAAAACAATGGCTTATTGTTTTGAAAAGAAACTGACTAAATATAAAGTTTAAGAAAGGTACATGTCACTAGGTCTTACAAAGACTTTAAGCAACAAGTAGGTGACGAGATAAATTGGCTGCCACTCCTGTCAGTGCAATATCTACACTAAAAACAATGATTCAGGGAGTGTCAGTCTTGCTTAGCAAGTAGAACCATAAAGAAATCCCCCAGTGTGACAATTTTCCCATTAACACTAAAGATCATCTGGGATCTCATTAGTAATACACTGATATGTAGAGCATATGGAATGTGCAATGGTAATGAAGCTAACTAAATTGTGAAGGGGGTGAGGCAAGTGTCTATTTTATACTCTTTTGGAACAGATTCCAAAAATACAGCTTTGACAACAGGCATGACAAGAGAAAAGATACGAAGATACAGTTAAATATGGAAAAGGGAGTAGTGGCTCATGAAAAGAATGACGTTTGGAAGGAATGACTTCAATAAAATTCCTCTAAACATGTGAAGTCAGTCTTTTTTATATTTATTTTTATTTTTTTATTTTATTATTTTTTATTTTTGTCTAATCTTTCCTGGGATAGCTTCAGTTAGGTGAGGATAAATCTGAAAGCTAATTGGAAAACAGCAGTCTGACACAGCAGCTTTGATATGAAGGTGTCTGTGCTTTAACATCCACAAACCTCCCTCCATCTTCTCATGCTCAGATTAAAATGACTGAACTGTCCAAAAGAACAGAATAAAAATTACTTCAATAACATGGACACAGGATATCTGGGAAGCAGAAGCATATGTTCCCATCATCTCCAATTATCTGTCACATTAACTTATGTTCTGCTTAGATAAAGCAGATATGCCACATACTATGACCCAGTGCTGTGAGCGTAACAAATCCATCTGAATAGACTCCTGTGTCTTGGTATCACAAAAGATTTTCTATAAAAATAGCATTACTGAAAGTGTTTATTCTATTTTTATTTTACATTTGTAAAGTTTTATGCTTTAGGGAGATTTCACGTAATTCTTCTGCGTTCATCAAAAGGTTTAAGATGTATGACTGTCTTGAGTTCTTTTTGCTTTCAAGAGATTTTTTTTAAACAAAGCTCTGAAATAAATTCCTAATATCCAGCTTGATGGATCACACTATGAATCTGGAAACCTGAGCCCCTTTTAATATACCTTTGATTAAGAAAGAAAATGCACTCAAAAGTTAGGGGGAGGAGAAGTTGCTCATAAGGTTTAAAAAACAAGTACAAAAGCCAGAGTTGAATCGCAGAATAGAACTTTTGTTAGCTACCTGATACATTCTCCCATAACCCCATTATCAAAACACCTAACATTCTCTAGTGAATTTACCAACATTGAACCTGTAATAAGGGTTACTGCAAGAGATATTGATAGTCATTCAGATAATAAAGTAAAATGAAGGCAAGGAAGTCTTCGATTTATAACAGAGACTCCAAGGTACAGAGATAGTGTAAAATCCAACTAAACTTATATATGTAGGTAAGCTCAGACTCCAAGCAGTGCATAGCTGACTATGGTACAGATTTTCTTTTGCGATATAAGCCTAAAAGAAAAATTGCTCACAAAAATGAACCATACTCATTCCCACTAAGAATTATTTAATTTCAATACGATAGTCTAAATGATTACTTTTCCCTAGTTGATCTATGTAACATTCAAGGCCATATCTTGCTCATTTAACTAACACAAAACACTTCCAATTATTAATTGCAAATTATTTATAGTTTATACTTTCAATGGGAACCTTAATGCCAGAATTTCCTAACCTTTCAGTGTTTTTCCTTAGCAGCTAGAACTTTTGAAGCATTTTACAGTTTCCCAAATTTTTAAAAGCAGTGTATAGGGGGAAAAAAAAGTAAAATCCCATCACGTATGCTACATGAACTCTTTTTCTTAATGTGCTGACAATCTTTAGACCCAAGGCCTTTCTCACACCAGCTCCAAAGCTATATAGCTTCATCTGTGGAGTGGTTACACTCTATGCAAAAGAACCATTAAAGAAGATGAGATATCTCTGTTGCAGTTTGAAGCGGCGGGGGCGGGCAATTTTGGTAAAAGCTGATCCGTTCCAGCTGATCCGCAAAGGTTAGAGGGACTGGGGGCAGCTGGACTTATCTCTTACGGGGATACCAAGTACTGTGATAACTATAGGACTGACTCTGGCAGTACTGGATTTGCAAACAGTCTGTCAACTGTAGGTCCAATCGCTTTCCTAGGAGCAAATCGAGTTCACAAATAGTGTGATCAACTATGGGTCTGACTCTGGCAGTATCAGGTTCACAGTCTGTCGATTGTAGGTCTGGCCGCCTTCAAAACAAGTAGTCAAATTCTCAAATAGCATGATTTATTCAAATGCAACATTTACAAAGCAGATTTTGGGTGTCAGTACGGGAAATTCTCTACTAAACTGTGGTGTTCTTAACTAGTGCGTAGCGTACAAATGCGCAATCATCACACGCCCCAGACGATGGGAGAGGGCTCTCAACCTCAAAGAATCTCCTCAGGCAGCATCCTGCCCCAAGGGGAGGAAAAGGGTTGCGATGGAGTCTTCCCTCTCCCTTCTTCCTTCTTCACTCTTCCTTCTTCCTCCTTTCTTCTTCCTCCTTCCCTGGTTCTCCTTTTATATTTTTTCTTTTACATTTAGAGGGAGCTTGAATGACTCTATTCATACTTACTTTCCTTACTGATTGGTTTAAAAAGTCTCCCAAATTAATCAAAAATATAGAGAGCATGCTCATGAGGAGTAGTCGTTCCTTGGAAGTGGGTAATAGGGCTGTGTATTGGTATTATAATGAGGTTAGAATGAGGAGAAGTTTGAACAAAGTCCATCAGAAGAGACTCATCTGCCACCATCGTTGGCCCAGCCCCAGCCACCTTATCATACTATGCGGCTTATCAGCTGCATGGTACAACCATGTTGCCACCTCTGCAGGGTGGCACCTCTACTACAGAGTTTGGCTGCGGTGTCTTCTCTCCGCCCCACACTCCATTCATTCATCACCTGCACGGCACCATCAGGTTACCACCTCCATAGAGAAGCCAACAAAGATTGGCCGTGGTGTCTCCATTCTGCTCCACTCTTCGTTTACTCTTATTAGTGTGTGCTAGGAGGACAGACTGTGTTGCCAAGAGAATGGTAGAAAGTAGATTCTGTATATACCAACCATCCTGGAAGGGGTAACAGTGTCTCACCTTAAGCAAGCCTCTGTAATGCCATGACTTCTGTTAGCCCTACTTTTTCTCTAATTTCCCCTTTATTGAGCAAATTTCCACAATCTGCCTCACCATTGGATTTTCACAGTTGTTAATGTGAAGCCTTTCCCTAAGATGTAACAATTTCTGGATCCTAATCTGAAATGGAAATGGATTATAATGGTGAGAGACTTTTTGCTATTTTCTTCGCCTTCCATGGTTCTCAGTGTCTCACATTCTTCAGTCTCAAGTTCTGGTTTCTCATTTTTTTTTTTTTTCCTGAAACAAATGCATCCCAGTCGTGCTTCTCCAATTACTCTAAGATCTAAAATCTAATTACTCTTTTCAGTATAAAGCAAGATTTCATTCCTCTGAATTCACACCAGGTAAAGGCCATAATACCTTTTTTTTTTCAACAAGCACCACAAGCAGTGGCAACCGAACACCAGAGGTTCTGCCATTATACCACTCACTATTTACTGCAAGTGGATATCAAGCATGCCAGTCTTCATAGATAATAAAGAGTGACTGTTCAAGACAGAAACACTTGAGCATATTTTGTTCACATAGAGTCTCCAAAAGGATTGTCAGACTAACCAAATCTAAAGTGAGCATATAAGAATCAAGATTCTTCAAGGCTTATTGGCTTGTGTGAATTTTTTGTTTGTTTGTTTGTTTGCAGATGTTATATTCTTCTAGTCATAAAGAAATTATACCTGCTTCAAAATCTAATAAAGTAAAAGTTTGCTCATGAAAAAATATGTTAAAAAGTGTAAAAGTCACACAATAGAAGCAATTTATCTTTCTTATCTTTTAGTAACCTTAGTCTGAGAAACAACATCCATTCCACTGAAAATGTTTGTTTGTTTGTTTTCAATTTAACATCTAAGAAAAATATCCAGCATAAAAAAACTGTTGAGTCAGGTCATAAAGTTTGACAAAACTATATGCATTGAAAATGTCAAATTGCATTAAGTAGCATATTACCATTAACAACATGCATACCAAAAGAGAATATATATGGGAAATACTGACATAGTGCACCTTGAAAAGGTTGTTTTACTTAAAATTTCATGTTCCCAGTTCCCCATCAGATTCTCTTTTCACTGTGCTAACACCTAAGTTATCACCTGTTGAAAAACCAAAAAGGTCTATGAGGGTTCTGCTGCTGCATGAATGAAGTGAGCTGCTACTACATCTGTGCTGATATCTATGAGTTATGCATAAGGCTAAGCCAAAGATGCTCCATTTATAATGCTGCAGGACTTCATTTTACAGAAAACTTCAAAATAAAGACTTCACAGTGTTAAAACTTACTGTAAAACTCAGTGGAATTAGTATAATTAACCTGTTAATAAAGGAAAAATAAAGTCAAGCTTCCTTTTCATCAGAAAACTAGTAAATTGAATAGTTACTTCTTAACAATTCAATAATTTTTGTTTTGTATGTATCTGAAAATCATTGAAGATAAAAATGCTAGAAATTTGCTATGCATCTAATTTAAGCTTTCTACTTGTATGAATAGTTATGAGCAGGCATTACACTTTTCGTCCTGCTTTTCTTCAACTTATAAGAAAGTTCTATTAATATTTCTTTTTGAAAAGGTTCCTACAACTCTGCTTATGAATTTGGATATGCACCTGCTCATATAACATCTCTTCAACCTGAAAAACTGGTATGAAAAATGCTCTGATTTCAGAGGTAATATGAATAATGTAATTTTTGGGCCAAATTGTTAGTGTCCTAAATCTGGTCTCTATTTTTACTTTATGCCACTTAGATGTCTAAGTACATAATGTGAAAACAGAGTTGAACTTAGGCATCAAGTTATTATGTATGCATAATCAATTACAGTCATAGGCACATAGAAGTACAAAAATGTTAAAAAAGTGTCTTAAAAAACATTCTATCTCTACTGTTCTATCCCCAGATTTTGTTCCCCCACAAATTTTATCTACATATGCAGTAGTATAATATCTGATCATATGTATCTTATCTAAGAACCAATTTGTTATACATTCATTTTACAAATGCACATATTTGCATTTTATAATCTCACACCCCAGTAAAGGTTATCTTAAAGAAGATACAAAACTATATACTTTAAGACAATACATTCATTAGATTTTGAACTATGAAAAATGTATCTATTATTGCTGGCAGTGTGCTGTCTTAAAACCCCCCATTCTGATCTGATCATGTTGAATGAATGAATGAATGTCAGGAGACAATCTGATGCAAAGTGTAATCACTTTACTACTGTCAAAGAAACAATCACAGCTCACAGCAGCTTAAAGTTATTTCTAGATTCACACTCATTAAACTTTCAGTAGCATAATGGGCTGCAAATTTTTCTATACCTGTTCAATATTCAATCGTATTAAGCCATATCCAAATTCTATTGGCCAAAAAAAAAAAAAAAACAAAACAAATCAAAAAATTCTGTGGAAACTTTGAAAAATAAAATGAACAATGGGAATTATAGGAGACATTTAAAATGTCCAATCTTTTTTTTCTGCTTTGCCCACAGTTATTTCTAGAATGTAGTAATTTGGTTGCAAAAACCATGGAATTGCCTCTGTGAGTATTTTTTTTTCAATGTAAAAAATAGAAATAATAATAGAATTGAAAAGAATAATTCAAAAATTATCCTTCCTGATTCACAATTCACAGCAATATTCTCAGATATTTAAAATACATAATTGCCTAATTGACAATAAATTGCTCTAAATCCCTAGATAACATCCAGATCCTGTTTCACTATTATGCGCAATAATATGATGCAAATGGCTGTACTTAACCTCTTTGACATTCGGAATAGGAGTCTCTGATGTAAGATGCTAACGCAGCATTTCTTATTGCTTGGTGACAGGAGCTTCTTCACAAAAGATTTATTATTTATTGATGTCACCAATTTCCGTTGAGAAAACTGACAAAAATGACAAGGCCAGTGCTTAGTTTGATCTCCTCTATGATTCAACTTGATGACTATTCTGATTGTAACCCTAAAAGGATATTAAGTAGGAGATTGCTCCCCAACCCCCCCAACGTCACCACTTCTGGTTGTGTTTTCTGGTAATTTCAATTACCAGAAAAATCTGGTAATGGAAAATATTGGATCAGAACAATACAAATATTTAGGATAAAATTAATTTTAAGTACCTTCCTTGTCTCTTTCCTTTGTTTCTCAGAATTAACTATTGTATAAATGTTTTCACTTGGTATTAATTCTTGCAAGAAAGAATCCTATCTTACTAATCTTTTTTAGAGAACTATTAACCATTGACACATGGTTTTGTAAGACACTGATCTTAGTAAGCTATATTATCTATAATACCTCTGTGCCTAGAAACATAGCTATTGTTTTCTTTGGATCCTCTATCATCATCCCACAAAGGTCTTCTCACAACAGAAACATGACTGAACTCCCATTTAAAAGCCAAAGGCATTGGAAAGGGATTTGGGAGTCCTGGTTGACAACAAGTTAACCATGAGGCAGCAATGTGCCCTCATGGCCAAGAAGGCCAATTGGATCCTGGCCAGCATTAGGAGGAGTGGTGCCAGCAGGTCGAGGGAGGGGATCCTCTCCCTCTTATTCAGCTCTGGTGAGGCCGCACCAGGAGTAGTGTGTGCAGTTCTGGGCTCCCTGGTGCAAGAAGGACATGGAGCTTCTAGAGAGTGTCCAGTGGAGAGCCATGAAGATGATTAAGGGACTGGAGCATGTATCGTATGAGGAAAGACTAAGCGAGCTGGGCCTGTTTAATCTGGAGAGGAGGAGGCTGAGAGGAGACTTGATCAACATGTAGTACCTGAGAGGTGATTGTAGGCCCCTCTCCTTAGGGGCTGGTGACAGGACGAGGGGTAACGGGTGTAAGTTGAAACACAGGAAGTTTAATCTGCATATGAGGAAGAACTTCTTTACTGTGAGGGTGACAGAGCCCTGGAACAGGCTGCCCAGGGAGGATGTGGAGTCTCCTTCTCTGGAGATCTTCCAAACCCGCCTGGATGCCACCCTGTGCCACATGCTCTGGGTGTCCCTGCTGGAGCAGAGGGGTTGCAATAGCCCTCATTTTTAAACTGAGGGTTCTTTCATATTGAGAGTTTTACAGTCGAAGTAAGAATATGTAGTAGTATTCAACAAGAAAACAGTAACTGGATTTTGAAGAATGGAATGTAAATTAAAAGCCACAGAGTAAGTAAATCAGTCAGATAGATTGTTTTCATCTGAGATATATACTATCTTGAAAACAGTAGGCTGAATACATGGCAAAACAGTATCATTTTTGATCTACTAAACGTATTTGAAACTGAAGTCTGTGATCTTCAGATATTTTATTTGTAAAATTAGCTTAATTACAATTACTTACTTTGTGTCACTGTGTTGCTGTTATGTCATTGTGTCATTACTTTGTGTCATTGTGTTACATGTTGCTGTTAAACTTGTTATTTCAATTAATTTAGAGTGCCATTAGATACTAATATTAGGGGCATGGTGACAGTAGAAGTTTCCTTATTTATTCAGTCTCTAATCTGTGCACTAAAATTTGATGACTGATCCACTCTTCTATGTGGGGTCAAAACGCTGGGCTGTGTACACTGTGTTTGTAGACTGCTGGGGGAAAGAAGGAAAAAAAAAAGAGATTTATTCAACTATATCTTAAGTGGAAAAAAATAGAACGCTTATGCATGGAATATTTAAATTGGAAAAAAAAAACCAACAAAAACATGATAATAAATCTATCAAGGTGCCATGCTGTTTAAAATTAGGTGGCTGTACTGCTGTCTGAAGAAAATAATTTATAAATTCAAAAAAATCACAGAGTCATGGAGGTGGGAAGAGGAGATCCTCCAGTCAACCTCCCTTCTCAAAGCAGAGCTGATCAGGCCAGGCTGCTCAAGGCCGTATCCACCTAGCTTTGAATATCTCCAGAAATGGAGACTCCATAGGTTCTCTTGCCAACCTTTCCAGCATACAGCCTCACAGTGAAGAAACATTTCTTGAGCTTTAACAGAATTTCCTGTATTTCAATTTGTGCCCATTGCCTGTCATCCTGTCAGTCCAAGCTAAACAATCCCAGCTTTTGCAGGCTGTCCACGTAGGTATGATGCTGCAAGCCCCAGTCGTATTTCTTGTCCTTTGCTGAACATGTAGGTCCATGGTCTGGGCCCAGCACTCCTGCTGCGGTTTTCCCAGTGCTGAGGAGAGAGCAAGGCTCCCCTCTCTTGCCCCGCTAGTGATGCTGCTCCTAGTGGGCCCAGAACACTGCTGGCCACTTTTGCCACAAGGGCACATTGTTCAGTTTGTTGTACCTCAGCTCCTTTTCTACAAATAAATTAAAAATTAACTTCCATCTTCATCATATGTCTCTTAAATTTTTTTCATAAAAGTATAAGATTAAATTTTAGAGGACATTCCTATATTCTTACTTCAATAAAATTTCTGTTGGGGCTTATTTTTCCCTATGTATTTTAATTATAAGGATAGGTGGATTAAATGTTAACAAGGACACGGTTAGTTTAAAACACAGAAAAGGGTCTATATAGTCTACTCTGTTAACCGTTTTTTTATCCAATGTGTAGTAATTCAAGTAATATAAATAGAATATTGACAGGACAAGACTTGTGTGACAAGTTGTGAGAAATCACAGCAAATTACCAACCTACTTAATATGAAGTATCACAAAGACTGATTGCAGCAGTTTACTTGCCCTGTTCCACATTTGTCTGTGTCTTCTTTTGATTGTGCAGCTTGTTTATGGGTTTATCATTACAGTTCCAGAACGCTTGATCTATCTTTTTCAGCTTGTACAGAGTAGCTGCTAAGCTAAACATTATTGTCATATAATCAATGAAACTTTGTCAGTAGTCTTGCTTTTTGTTCAGCAATAACTTGAACTAGGCATATTGTTTGCATGCAATGAGTCTATTTTTGATAGATGAAACTATTTCTATTTTTCACCTTTACCACAAATGGATAATGAAAATAAAGAACAATAGAACAATGAAGAAATCATGATAGAATTTGTTCAATTGGAAATAATTTTATGAGGCGTTAATCACTACTTTTGAAAACAGTTGCCCAAATCCTTTCATTTGTGATTTCACAAGCAAACCTGTGGAATCGAGATGAATGTGGAAGAACGTTTTGCCCTTAAGTCTTCAAAATAATCAGCTTTGTAATCAGGATAACCTGAAGAGCTAGCAAAGGGAACTGCCATTTTCTGACAGAAAACCACTGGGAAATGGAATTACCTGCTTGATGGTTAATGGGTATGTACCTCAAATTTTAGCATCTGGTTGAGAGGACAAATACTTAAATACATGCAAAAAATGGGCAGAAAAGTTGAAAAATGAGTCAGCTTTGTAACAGATGACAAAGAAAGTAATGCAGTAAGAATTAGGAAGAGTTTTAGAAGAGGTTCACCTTTGGTCTTGTATAAACGGAGCAACAGGATATCCTGTGATAATAGAGGGAAACTGATCTAGTTCCAAATGAAGAAAAACTAGAAGCATAATGTAAATGAGTGACAGATAAATGAACATTTTTAAAATTCTGAGTGCTGAAATGAACCAAAAAGTATGTAGAGAGAGGATAAGGAATAGAAGGTATGTAGGGAGTAAACAAGAGATGTATGGATTTCAGCTTTATATTTTTTACACTCATGATCGTCATGAGGACAGATTCCTTGTGTGATGTGCTTTGTTCTCATTATATTCTTTGTTGAAGAAAAAAGATCAATACCGCATGCATTTTGCAAAACAAGTGTAGCTATAGATGGCTGTGGAAAATATAGCTAGTCTAAAGACAACCATTAGATCACTGTCTTTTTTATTAAATTTGCAATACCTTGTTCTCATAATAAAGATTACAGCAATATCAGATATACTGTGCCTTGAATCCATTCCTATAACAATAGTTACAGTGAAAAAAAAAACCATACTGACAATGTATTTTAAAAGCTCAGTCTTTATCATAATTGGGAAAATGAAATTTTGCATTCTGTCCCACGTTGCCAACAACCTGATATTCTGTTAAAAAAAAAAAGGCACAACTGCAAGAACTGTTCTATGTGAACCAATTTATGAAATCACAACAAATTTTGTTACGTGCTTCTGAGGGCTAAAAAGTAATAATTAAAATGAAATGAAGAAAAATGGAACATAGAATGCTTAAATTAAGAAAGCTAATAGTGATATCCACAAAAACATAGCTAAAAGAATAATTCCAGAAACACTGAAATACTATAATGTAGACTTCAATTTTCATCTAAACTCAGCCAAAAGACTTTCAGTAATTTTAGTCAGAGTGAGATCTGACTAACCGATCATAAATTTTTTAACCATTAAAATGCCTTTTTATATGCTATTTATGTTGATATAATTCTGTTAATTTCCTTCACATCTAAGTAATTCCTAGTTAGTGATTGAATATATTACAGTTACCTGTAACTAATCTAGATGCTGACTCTTATGTCAAATTAAATGCTTTATGAGAATCACTAGCACTTTATCACAACTACCAACAATCAGAATATAAGCCTTGAGACTATTCTTAAAGTCTTAAACTGGAAGACTCCTAATCTACTACCTTGTAGATTTGCATAAGCCTTTAATTGCAGGGATCAAACAAAATAAGAACTTATTAGGTTTGACAGGATATATTGCAAACGCCCCTTGAGATTTAGGATGCCACCAGCTTAAATAGTATTTAGTAATTTTAGTAATAACAAAAATCCTTTCATATTATTCCTGTTTTGTCCTGTAGTAAATCTGCAGTGATTTCGGACACCTTTTATACTATCTCTCTCATAAAAATACCTGATGCTACAACATTTCCCGTTCTCAAGACATCTGACCTGATCTCAGCCAACTGATCAATTGCCACATAACTGTGTCCATCTTACTAATTACAGTAAAAGCAAACAATATAGTGAGGCACTCTTGTCCTGCAAGTTCATCTAATTATACCTAACACTTTATTCCCCATTTCAGCACCCCAGAATAGTTTTCAGGTTCTCACAATGACAAGGTCCATATTCTAAATGTAAACCTTGTAATTAATTAGTACCTGTTATTAAATAATTAGTTAACTGTTATTCTGTAGTCATTTATATTGATTTTGTTTTTGCTCTCTAGCAGAGAAATACAAGTAATCTATTTTTTTTTACATTCATTAGTGTTACTTGATACTCACTATTCTTAAAGAACTCAGATTTTAGCAAGAATTATTGTGTGCCTGTATTAAAAATGCCGCAGTTCCTCACCTGTGCCCTGCAGATAACCCTGGTTTATTTTGCAACAGCAACACAGTCCCTTTAGCTAAGATTTTTATCCCCTTCTTCCTCCACTCTGCCAGTTATTACAGTGTAAACACAGAAATTTCTCAAGTGTACTTGCCTTTCATGATAGAATACTCTTTGCGCATATGCTGCTGGCTTGGTATTATGCTGGATTCTTGGCACTATCTTAAGACTAATGACTCACTTTGGCATAAAATTGAGTGGAATACTTACCTGAGTATTATTACTAATAGATCAGACTATGATGCAAACACAGATGACACCAAATCTTCTGGATTTCCAATATATATTTTTTAACACTGTGGTTCACTGTCAGCGAAAGAGTAATACTCAGTCTAATTATATTGGCTTGCACTGCAGTAGCTTGAGAATGCTCTGGAGACCTGGAGAAATGTTGAAAGCGGCACAGGTTTCTGAAATAAAACATCTATGATCATATTTCAGTAATAAAATACTGCAAGCTACAGAGCAGAATGTAGGAACCTGCATCTTACAGAAGCACATCTGTCTTTCATTATGCAGGGCACTCGTCACCCAACCAGTGACAAGAAGTCAATATCCTATTTACTTTTTACTCCGAAGCATTTGCAACCTAGAATCATCAGTTTCATCTATGATAAAATTGGCAATTGATGTCAATTATCTTCTTAGCATTATTTTCCCTTACAAATCAAAAAGGAAAATATTAAAATACTTTTTATTTATGTGAATGTCATTTTCTTATTTAGACATAGTAGATGAGTTGCCTTTTTAGTATAAAATAAAAAATGGAAGCTATTATTTAATGAAGGGCAGTATCCACAAAACAATGTAAGCATGGGTTTTCACAATCATTTTCAAATTGCCTCTTCACAGTCATTTCTTTAATTTTTAAACATGTTTTCTCCAAGTTATCTTTCCCAGTGTTACTTGAAAGGCCCTAACACTTCAGTCAAATACATTTGTTACTTGAAACAATATGTTAAAAAGAAATAGCAAAGAGAAGCAGAGGCACACCTTGACTTTAGACTATGACAAGAAACAAAATGAGAGAAAGTAAGTACCATCTTTAGAGAGCCATCTCTGCAGTATAAAATGTGATTTTTTTAAGCAGTTGTCTTAGCCCTCTGTGGTTGTCAATGAATGACAATTGTTTAACTTCAGACACTTAGACAAATGAAAATCCATTGAGCATTAGTTTCAGAAACTTGCTTAACTTCATTTCCATGGCGTCAGTAAATACCAGAAAAAATCAGAACCTGTCAGGAATACTTAATACCATCAGAACTGAATATAAATCAATTTTTTTTAATTATTATTAATAATTTGTAAAGACAGACTGGAGTTGACACCCCAAGATACCGATGCTGAATGAATAACAAACTCAAAACCACTAATGATTATTAAGCATAGCAGTGAACAAAAAATGTCTTGGGAAATCCTTCACCTGCTGATTGCCATCAACTGGAAAGTTAGTAAAACTTCATACCTAACCTCTTTCTCAATCCCTTTTTTTTTTTTTTTCTCCTGAAACACCAAATAGTAGCTTGGCTTGGAGGAAGGCCCTAGGAAGGACTTCTGATCTGATCATGTATAAATCCTTTTGTTTTCTTCTCTTGTCTTATTCTGACCATATTCTGCATCACATAAGGATGCAACCAGATCGCAGATGTAAATAAATTCTAAAGGGCAAATCATAAAATGATATAAAGTATTTGATACCATGTTTAATGTTAAAGAGAAAAGAATATGCTTCTAGATAAATATTAAGAACACTTCCGAGGTAGGTGGAAATCTTACAATCCAGGAACAAGTCTCAAAGAAATTCAAAACAGACTGTAATAGCATTTTAAATAATTCAGCATGAAATTATGATCTGAATAATTCTAGTCATTGAACTGCTCATCATGGAATTTCATAAACTTGCTAAATGCTTATTTTTAATCATAAAAATTCTTTGTGTGCCTACAGTTCTCCATTGCACCAATACAATCAGCAATTTCACACAGGCAGCTAGACACACCTCTCTAACAAAACCCTACTGAGTCCTGAAGCAAAAGAGGACTACGTATGTCATGTGGCTCACATATGACAATAATATGCTGACAGACTGATCTATAAATTTTAATATGCAAGCTAAATCCCACTCCAGATGAATAAAAATTTGGTATTGCTGCTCCAACCACAATTTGCCAAGTCGTAAGTGAAAAATCTGTAAGCAAAGAAACTGTTTTTAAAATATGCCTTTTCTGCATCAAGGTCATGTATTTAATAGGCTTTGAGAGGCACTGTGATACTGTTTGATTTTTAATCTTCTCAACATATTCTATGTGTGGAAAATGTGAAATTGCTAAATAAACTTTACCATAGAAATCTTTTAAAATTAAAATAACAAGTTTTCAGCTGCAGAACATTACAAGGCGAACAGGCTTGCTTTACTATGACAGGTTTTGTCTTATGAAACTGTGAAAAAGTAATATGTATTTAATATTTGTACTGTATTAATAGTCAGAATTTGCCAAATATGGAATCAAAGTCCCACTGAACAAGTACATCACAACCAAAGTAATTCCTCTTCAGATAGTTTTAGATACTAAAAATCAGTAGTATAATCATGTGTTCAGTCATACTTGCATCTGATTACAGAACTCTAACAACTTTATGACAAACTCAGGACTAGCAAAAGATACCAAAAAATTCATAGCTTAAACAAAAATTGAGTACATGAGCATTCTAGAATGTCCAGATTTTATTTAGATCTGAAGAATGAATCCAAAAACTTCTTGAGTTTTCTTTTAAATGTATACATGTACAGCTCAGACACTTTCAGGATGTGTCATTCATAAGTCTTTCTCATAATCTCGTAATAATCTCTCTCATAATCTATCTACCAAATTCTTACCTAAGAATATACCTTTGCAAACACTATCATGAACTCAGTAAAGGTTCTTATTGGCTCACATATATGAATTTATAGAAGTACCTTTTTTTTTCCTGAGTTATTTTGAAATAAAGAATGATGGTGTTCATGTGGTAGAATTTCCAGTGTCTTTGGCTACACATTCCTGAGTGTGATTAAAGAACTATTTTAAAATCCTTCTGTCACACAGACGGACATCTCACAAGATACCATAGAAGAGATTATTTTAACCTTTAAATGCAGAGACTTTTATGAGACTTTGCTCACACTACAAAAATAAGTGCACAACAAAACAAAATAATCTTTTAGCTCTAGTGTGAAACCTCAGACCCATATTTTTGGAAATAGCTAGACAGATCTGTATTACAGAATCTGACCATTTAATCTGAGACAACTTTAGAGGTGAGGACATAAGGACATGCCTGTGCTCTATCCCTTGAAAGTTAGTTTTCATTTCTTTCAGCTTTTGCATCTACAGATCTAGTTGTAAAAGTGGATCATAAAATAGATTAAACCAAAAAATAAGAAGAAATATAGACTAGAAGTCTGTATCTTGAACTTCTTACTTTTATTGAACTGATAGAGATAGATAGGCTCTTTACTTGTCTAGGTACGTCAGGATTCCATTGTACGACTGCAAAGCATAAGTTAAGCATTAGAGAAATCAATCTACTAAATACTTTGAGGAAACATTAGTAAAACTTCTGAAGGCAACAACATTATCTTAAAATAATCTTAAAACACACTGCAACCTAATCAAGATGTTTCTAGGCACAGGAAGTAAATCTTGATAAACTCAAGCTCATAAAACTCTGGCTTCAGTACTATGTCAATTGTCTCTACAACAATTTGGAATAGCAAATTAGAAAATATAGTTATTAACCCTGAGACTTCCACTCTCGGCTTTTAACTCTCTCTCATTCATGGCTAAGAGAGTCCATCTCTCTTTGTAATAAACTTTACTCCACTTTTTATTTAATTGCTAGGTCACTTCCCCTTAGATGCACTTCATTCACACACATTGTTAATTATATGCATGTTTCTCTATGTATTCTCAAAATTTTCTTTACCACTGTAGTGAAATTGTGAACTTCCAAGGAGAGAGAACAAATGCACAAATCTGTAACTGAGTTCCTAGTGTCCAGGCTTCAGATACTGAAAAACAGGATGCAAAGATGAATTTTAGAATAGCCCATTCAAACCCTGAGTTGACACTTAGCCCTCTGCATTGTGTATTACCACAACACATCACATTCTACTAATGCTCCTATTGCCAGCAGTAATGGCACTAGATCTGCTCCAGTGCTGAAACACTCAGTAGAAAACTTCCAAAACACAAGCGCTTTGAGAGAAACATGAGGTTTTATTCCTCCAATAATTTCTCACATGAAGAAAAGTTGGTCTGGTATCAAGAGCTTCCTCACTAAGCAAACCGCTACTGATTCACCACATCATCTCAGACTTCTCTCACATTATGAATCTTTAATGTTTTGACCTGCAAAACTTTACATCAGACTATCTTTACTGCCTACTCAATAGCACATAGAGGTAAAGCATGGCAAAATAAAAATTTCTATCAAATTATGTGAGTAGTTGATTTTTAGAGAGAAAAAAGGGCAGAAAAAGTTGTAACAAAATATATATATATATTTTAGTTTGATCGGAACTTTGTTTTTGTTTTGTTTTGTATTTTTAATTTACAAAACAAAGGAAAACAAAAAAAAACATATTCTATGAATGGTACAACATATTTTGGTTTCTTATTAAAGAACATCAAAGAGCATTTTTAAGCCAGTGAATTGCTCAAACCTATTGCTTCAGTACTCCTGAATCTATCTTTTTAAATAAGAGAAAGGCTTACATGAAAAATATTCCCTACCTCTGACATCACTGTAACAGGAAAACAGACATGCTCACAATATATGCAGGCAAGGGTGTCTGCACACTGCATGAGGCAAAGAAGAATTTAGGCCTCTAGGTTAAGCTTTTGTTCTTGTCGTCAGAAGAACTATTTGTGTTTGGCAGCAAGCCATACATAAGCAATGGGAATGTAGAGCAGGAATGGAGCCTAGAATTCTCCAAGAGAACAGGCGGAATGTCTGAAAAGTAAGTCTTGCTGTTGAAATACTGTATTTCTATCTCTAATGTATTTCTAATGATTGTATAATTAGCTGTGACTACATACAGTTACAGTTCTTATCACCTTCAGCTTGCCCCTGCAAAATTTGTGGCTCTTGAAAATTTCAAAGCTGTCACTCACTAGCAGAGATTGTGCTTATCTGTGAGCAAGCAGTGTGTTTTTAAAACATTGTGGACATGGTATATATTGATAGTATCTGTCCAAGCATTAAGGTACACAGATAACACAGCCCTTCTGAAAAACTGAAATATATACAGTGAAGAAATTTGTCATTTTTTACTCGTGGATTTGCTTTGTTATTGTTGTTCTTATTACTTGTGCAAATAGCACAACACAAACTACTTGGAAATTTTCAAGTGAACGTAAGCAATTTTCAAGATTTAAACTTCACTATCTGAATTTTTTAAATAAATAAATAAAAAGCTAATTGACTTTACTACAATGAGCTTTTCATGAGCAGATGCAACCAGAGGATAAATGGAAATTGCAGTACAATCTGAACTTTAGTGATTGCTATCTGACAAACAGGGTAATAAGGTTATAATATTCAGAATTCTTTCAATAATTGTGACTCTAAAATGCAAAAGAGCAATAATAACAACAATCAATTATTTTGCAAGCCTGGTGATCTAATTTGTATAATACAGCCTCATAAAATATTCCAGATATGACATCATGATTTCACAATGCAGAAAGCGAACCATACCATTTCTGGAAAGTTGGAATAATTCCAAACACCTAGTGAATTATTACATTATTCAGAAATGCAACAGTGTTTCATGATAAATGTTTCATGATAAATTTCAAATATGCAGTTTCTCTTGTCTGACAGCTTATATGAAATACTATCATACGCCTTAAAATTTGCATGCATTTGTAAATAAAATGCAAAATGCTTCCAACAGTCATACGATCAATGCTTTAGAAATACTGACGATACTGTCATAGTCTCCAGTGTTTGTAATACACCTATCTCTGTTTTTACTTAGGCATCACATGAAGACGAATCTAAACAGATTATGAAGTCCTATTATTTTTACACTCAGAAAAGCAAAAATTGTTCCACTCAGAAAAAAATGTCTACTTTAAGTGTATATATATAAATATATAGGCTATATATAAATATATAGGTCCTAAAACCCAATGGAATAGTTTTAGGATACAACTACACATCAGTTGTTTAAATATCTTCACATATTTCCTTTCTCCATTTTATTATAAGTGCAGAAACACATCTTGTAAATATTGTGCCACTGAATTCACTGTATTGGCCAACAGAAAACAAACATAACAATATGGTGCTCCAAACAAATCTCCTATCTTGCATCTCATCTAGAGAAAATCCACACTTCAGTGTGTTAAAGAAAGACCTACCTTACCTCTTTAATATACCACTAAGTTGATACTGAGTCAGTATATGAGCAGTAGCTTACAGCTTGATCCTGTAAGGCTAGCACCATCCTACATTTCCAAGTCTGTGTTTCCAAGGAACTGAGAACTGTCCATTGAGTCACATGTCCTCAACATCTGGCTGGAATAAGCAATCGATTAATTGCTTAGTTTTACAGCTGAAATGAAGGCTAAACTACTTAACAAAAAGACAAGGCAAATGATCCACACAGCATAGTACAACACAGTAGCAGAAGAAGAAAAAAAAAAGAACAGATGTGGATGTTCTTAATGTCCAACACATATTGTTGTATGTGTAACAACATTGATAACAGCAGTCTTTATTTTTTCATCTCTCTTAAAGGAAATCAGATGATTCACTTGGGTGTAGTCTGGTTTCTGCTATCACAGGATCCTTCAGCAGTAGAAAATCTATTGACTAGCTACAGTTGTATAATACATATAAAAGCTCTCCAGTGTGCCAATACCTGGACAGCATGACGCTGAAAGCATACTGGCTGAAAAAGACTTGTGGTTAAAATACGCAAGAGATAGATAAAATCATTTGTTTTCCCTCTAGTTCAGAATTCAGGTATTGTATTCTAGCACTTATGTACTTCTATTTGTTGCTTCTTCTTTTCCTAGACTTTCATAATCTATCCTTTCTCATGACCTCTTATATCCGTTCATGTTTCTTGTTCTTAATATTTTATTAACCTTTTTTCCTACCTTTTCTGTGCTAGGCCATCATACAGACTAAAGTAATGAGTATATCATTTGCTTACAGGAAAGGAAAAACTCAAATCCAGAATGCTGGCTAGTTGATGCTTCTCCTCTTTTCTAATGGATTTCAGTCTACTTCTTTTTCCTTTTCTTTCTGTTCTTCCTTTATCTTGTCTTTCCTTTTATGTAAGGATAGTCTTCTCTATAATCTACCGATTTTTGCTCTATTTATCCCTGAAAAAAAAGTTTCCTTAGGAAAAATTGAACTGAAAGCAAAATCATTTTCAAATGTATACTTTTCTGCACAAATGTGATCTCTGAAGCTCAGAACTACAGGTAAGCTGTAGATGCACCTATCTGAAATGCTTAATATAGGTGCTGCCTCTCTAAAGATTCTCTGTACAGCCAAAGCACCCAGAGAGGCTCTTTGAGAGCCCTCTGATGATCTGTTTCACTCCCTGGAGCTGATCACTTTCCATTTACCAGTAGGAGAATCTAGGATGACTGTGAGGTAACATGGTGCTTCTAACAATAGCCAGGTCAATGGGAAGGAATATGGACTCATTGATGACAGAGAGATTTGATGGCTTCCTTCAAAGCAGTATCTTGCTTCTGACACCCTCATTGTTCTCTTAGAATGACAGTAGAATTCCGATCACGATCAAATTGAGCAGAAATTTGCCTGGGTACATCCTAAGTGCAGTTTCTTCACTTTTGACCTCCATTTATGGAACATAACCAGCTAGTCATAAGAAGCATTCAAATCTGCCTCTCTTCAGAAATCTGAGCAGACAAATCATGTTTGTTTCTCATTACTAAGTGCATAGATTAATGTAGAAAAAAAAAAGAAAAAAACAAGCCTTGAGTCCTTTTCAAATACAACTGCATAGCAGTAGCAACAGAGCATTTCTTCAGAGACTGAACACTTGCTTGCATTCTGATGGCATAACCTGTAAGACTGTGTATAACAATGCCATCTAGTGCCTTCAGACACAACAGCTTATTTTAACAGATCTGAGACCTGTAAAGAACCACCTCCAGTAATTACACATAACCTCCTTCCCTCTTCCTGGTATTTACAATGCATTATTTGGCACTCATATTTATTGCACCTTTTCCTACAATTAAATTAGAATTTCATGATAACCTTTCGAAATGGCATCTAACACTTTAAAGGACTGACACTAAATAAATAAGGTAGTTATTGGGGGAGTTATTGGGGGAATAAGATCATAACACCTCTAAAATACAAAAAAAAAAAGTTTGTTTTTCTTAAAGTTTATGGTTGCCTTTTATTGATCAGCAAAAGTTGTGCACATTCACTGAAAGAAGTTTCTGCAAAAAGTCTAGCTCCTCAGTAACCCTTTCAGCTGGGTAAAGCAGCCTACTTAAATTCAAAACACATGAATCTGAGTACTAGGCAGTAGTGGCACTGGTATCTGACAGGAGCAAACTGGAAAGAAGATATGCAGTCATTTCATTCTCATGGAAATTCATCCCTTGAAAGGCAATTAATTGTTTGCTTAGGATGCAGTGACACTCAATAAATATCGGTTATGTGTAATAAAGCATGTCCTCTATCATCTGCAGGACAGATAAAACCTGCACAACTACCTTAGACTAGATACTTAAATATAGGCAGACAAATTTAGATGAGCTGGTTTCCACCTAGGAAATTACATCAGTGTAGGTATTCAGAAAGGTCAACAACATAATTTCATTTGGAACAAGAGGAAGATGGGAAAGATATGTGATTGCACAGCAGTGGAAAGATGTATGTATGTTCTTATCTCTTCTTCCTTCTCTGATTACCTTATCTGTAAACCCAAGCCAAATTACATCTCCATACTCAGTCTCTTCATTAGATTGGATGGCTTTCTTATTTTCCAGAAGTAGAGGGTTTTCCAGACTGCACAGAGGAATATGCCATGGCTCAACTTCCTACCCACAGCTTGGCAGAGTTCACTGGGTACCTGGTAACTTGGGGCAGCAAGCACATATGGATATAATTGTTATGTTTATTCTTTCAGGATTACACATGCTCCTGTGGTATACTAATATAGATTGAGAAAAATTAAATGTTAAGAAAATTTATTAATACATCTATTGATTTTCCACACCTTACTATGGCAATTTGATGCAGGTAAAGACTCGTTCTACTTTTACATGGGACAAATGAGAAAATTCCTGAAATATTGATGACATTAATTATGTGCTGAAGTGAAGGTCACCCTGAGTAATTTTTTTTTTTCTTTTTCAGGATCAATCTTTCTGCATTTTTTCATCTTTCTTTTCTACTTCTTACTACTGTAAAAAAAAATGAAATGTCTGGTTCTTACACTTTCTATTATCTCTTTACCATATTGAATACCTTTTAGATAGAACAGGAACATCAGCTACAACATCTGCAGGAAGCAATAAACCCTTATACAATCTGTATCTGTCTTAAATGTACAATGATGTGAGTGGCATTCACTCACTCAAAAATGTTTCTTGATCCTCAGAATATCACAATGCTTACAAGACTTTCATTTTATTAAGAAGTATTTTATACAAAAATGTACAATTTCATGAGGCACAATACTTGTGAAGAGCTACCAACTTCAACGAGTTAATTCAAGAATTGTAGTGCCTGGGAGTTTAAATAAAACAACATATTTTGTTTGTTTTTTCAATATGACTTGCAGTGATACAATATGGAAAGAATCCAAAATATCAACTATACTTATCTAGCTATAGAGGTGAACATTTCCTTTTAAATAGTTTTGTATTGTCTTTCAGGCTTGTAAAAAAAGACAAAGACAAGACAAAGAACAGACAAGTACATTACTTACCGGACAGGCAAAATATGTATGGAGAGCTGATCTTGAATTTTTATATTGTATTTTTTTTCCAGCAACAATTGTACCACCTGTTAAGTGAACATACACAATTACGCTGTGTAAAATCTAGATTTTTTTAACTATAATGAATTTTACATCTGCTTAGGTGATGGAGATACAATATATTGTGTTTTGTCACAAAAATGAGTGAAGTTAATAGTATGTGATGCAAAATCTGCAAATGGATCCCTCTCCCTATAATCATTTCTGAAACATGCTCCTGGGCCCATTTAAGGTAGTGATAACTTCTAGCTAAGGCAGCCACTTTATATTCCATGGTTATCATTATTCAAGGGAAAGAATTATATATTCCGGAAAGTGGACTGCATGCACAAAATTTGACATTGAGCTAAATTATCAAGCCAATGTCCAGAGGGAGGATGTTGTAAATAGGAATTATATGTTTAATTCAGTCTTAACTGGTATGACATCCTGCCTCCAAAATAGCTGAAATTGGATATTGTGCAGAACCAAGTAGAGTTTAACCCTAACCTCAAACAAACACTTGTTCATTCTCCTTAATGCACAGCAGTTTCCAAGGTGTAAAGCTCAAGTGGATGAGCCACAAAAAAAAACAGGCTCAGAAACTACACAGTGAAGGAAACATTTAAATATCCTTCCTCTCTTCTCACTCGACACCCTTTCAGTTCCAACAACTCTTCCCAGCTACAAAAACAACCCTTTTCTCTTCTAAACACATCCCAATTCTTTTAATGCCTGCACTGGGCATCCTTTCATCCGTGGAGTTTTAGGTTTGGAGCAGAGTTCCCTGAGGAAGGCTCACAGGGTCAGTGGAGTAGGCAGTGAATGTGGAGAGTGAACACAGGTATTTCCTCCTGCTGATGCTGCCTACCAGGGGAGTTTAAAAGTAAGTACAAGGACTGTACGAGTAGGCAAGGTAGGAGATAGGTTTCTTTACTAATGTCCTGAATTATACAAGTATGTATTCTATAACTGAAAAACTTTTATGTTTTTATGCTGTCAATATTCATCTGTGCGTAGTGGTGTTATTGCTCATTTATTTCAGTAGCTCTTTGAGGCCTCAGTTGAAACCATATCCCACTCATGCTGGGTATTATAGCAGTAAATATTATGAGTGAGGATTTTGCCACAAACAATCCAGGTAATCTAAAGAAAAAGAAGTACCAACACAAGCACTTTACAGAATGGAAAGTGAGAAAGAGAAAAATGAAATGCCTTGGTTAAAGCCCAGAGGAATCCTGTGGCAGGTCATTTCTCCTTGCAGAAGAGTGTGTTCACTATGAAGGCACTACAATGATTAAATATAATCAACTGACTACGTAATTCCAGTTATGCCATGAATTTGTTATTAGTATAACACCTCTTGCTAGCTGAATGGTCATAATGTAAAAAAAGGAAGTTTTTATCCCTTAAATGTGAAACATTAATAAGTGTAAACAGAAAAGCTAGAAGAAAAATGAAGTAATTACTTCAAATAGTAAGTAGTTTAATCCAAAAAGACACCTACATAAATCTTTTCTGCAAAATTCCTAATATTCATAAGATATCAAGCTTTGTTTCAACTCAGTACCATAGTTGTTACACAATAAATATCCATAATAATTATTTATCATTCTGTAGAGTCTTAATGATCTAGCAGGCGCTATGTATCAGGACTGGCAGTGTTATTACAAAGATGCACATATATTGTAGGCTTCATAAATTATATTTTTGAAAAAACAGTACCTGAAAATACTAGTAATTAAGGTAATATTGTTCAGAATTGTCTCATATGGTTCAGAATAAAAGATTGCTTTGAACTAAATTATCATTAAAGAGGAAAGTTAATGTTTTAAAAATGCAGAGAATGCAAAGACAGAAGTCCTGGTTCTTACTCAAGAGAGATTGTTATTTTCTAGGCTACAGATGGACACCATCCAAAGACCCAAGATATTTTTGTTTACTTTTGTTGTTGTTGTTGTACTTTTTGTTTACTATTTTTGTTTACTACTTGCTGTTTGGAGATGTAGAGTGACACGCAAATTCAAAGCTAAGCTCTGTGGATTATGATTTTTTTGTTTTGTTTTAAGTATATCACCTCTCTGCTTTTCAAGGAGATGGACAAGTGAACAGGAAATACTACTGAGTGCTTTTCTGGCTGGTTGCCATACTGTGAATAATGTCTAATAACAAAATTACACCAACACTTGGCGGATTACTTTAAAAGTGAGAAAGTAAGTTATAAGGTGAGAATCTCAACATTTTACGTTCATCTTCATACTGTACTTAAGCAACCATATTCTTCTAGAAGTTACTGCTTCATAATCATAGTAGTATTCTGAGATTTTATCTGATTTCCATAATGTTTTCCTGTTGTCTATATAAAAAAAATTATTTTCCTCTTATTCAGTGAAACATACTTTTGCATTTAAGAAAGCTTAAAAACAAGCACTTCTGTCTAATATACTATCATGTGGTGCTTGGCTAAATAATGAATCAAACCTTTTATTTGTGACTGCTTTTAATTGGAAAAGAAGAAACTAGAAAAATATTGAAAGGATAATAAATATTAGATTCTGTTAGCACAAAGCTGTTCTTGACTCCTGTCATTATGTATCTGTCCAAATGATGGGAATAATGAGTGGATCCATTCAACATCATCTGGCAGTAAACAATTTTGTTCATTAGTAACAGTACTAAAAGATGTTGCAGAAAAATCTCGTCACCTTTTCTGTGCAAAATAGCTACTTTTAGTTCTTAAAGCAAAAAAAATGTCTTTTCTCAGATTAGGCAGCATAAAAGATTATTTCGAGAAAAAAATGGTCCAATCAGACTCGTAAAAAGCTCTCTTTATTCATCATTATCAGTGACTACATTCAAGGCACCTAGGCTTTCTACTCATTGTTTGATGCACACCTTCCATCCAAATAAAATATCCCAACTGTGAGAAATAGGTTGATGACATAAAAGCCTGGCTGCAAATCCTGGTATCCCTCAAATAAGAGTTTCAAAATGCAGCAGGGAGTTTTCACCTAATCAAATTGAGGTCTCAGCAGTTTGTTATATTAGAGACCTCCTCTGCTGAAGCAGCCTTGTGAGATTCTGTGGTTTTCTGTGCATTGCTGACGCAAATAAACTCCATATCAAATATACTCTGTTAAAATGAAAAGGGTATCTGTGTGTTACATTATCAGTCTTTTTCACTCACCTTGGAACTTGAGAATCAGCCTGGACTCTAAAGCTGTGCTGTTATTAGTGATGTCTTTGTTGACTCAATTTTAATAAGGAATTGTGATGCAGAAGATTCACAAGAGGGAATTAAATCCATTTTGTTCCCTTATTATTTCCCTATCAGGATCCATTTATTTTTCAACAACCTAAAAAATTAGACTTCAAACAGAAGGGAAGTAGAATTGTGTGGATATAGTACTTTTACAATGCAAAGGAAATTACTGTTTAAGACTAAGATGCATTGTTTCTGTGCAGACAAAAATGCCATTTTTTTTCCTGTAGTAGCAGGACATCTTAATAAAAAATCGTGTTTCCTACCTGACACTTTAAAGCTGTTTCTTGCAATGCAGAGTTTCGCAGTTCTTTAATCCTTCTAATGAAATAACATATTTGCATGTCAGCCCTGTGGCCTAAGAAAAATCCTCTGGCAGGCAGTGTTCAAGAGGAAGAATGTGATTAGCTCCAAGCAGCTTGAGAACTCGAACAGCCAGATGCTGTAGCAGACCAAACTGACTGTCACGTTCTGGTGATAAGCAGAGTGAGCTCAGGCCTTCATGGATATTTCAGTAACGTGATACTATTTGTAGGATTATGGTTAAGTTTTGAATTTGTGGTCAATAAAATGGTATCATCTCCGTTCTTCTTGGGCAGGTAGCATGCAGCATGACTGGGAAGGTACTGAGGCATCTGAAAGTGCTAGAGCTGAATATGCACAGCTTCCATCTCTGCTTCCTCCCTCTCACTTCAGCTGGGAGGGCCGGCAGGGCTTCTGAAGCAGCACAACTCATTGAGTAAATGATGCAGCTCAGCACAAGCTAACTTGAGCTGAAAAAGAAAAGGAAGCGGGTTCACTAGAAGAGATTATTTTAATAGTTATGGACAAGCAGAATGAAAGTTAGAACCTTACCAAATCCTTGGCAGCATCTTTTGTCATATACATTCTTAATTTATAAATTGTTTTTTTCTAACTTTATTGTCTTTATTTATCTGTCCTTTATTGCCTTAAATTTCTCTTCACATGAATCCTTGCATTCCGTATTTTGCAAATGAGAAAAAAGGATTAATGTGTTCTAAATATGCCCTTTTGTCAGGTTTGAATATTAGCTGGAAGATTTCATCTGCCTTTTTCTGGACTAATGTAATAAGAAATGGCTATTTCCAGAAGCCATATCACACCACCTAATATTAATGTATCTTGTCAGTAATAATCCTTTCTGGTTAATGCAGCAAGGGCTACATCTTCTGCAGAATTCAGGATATTTTCAGCCTGTCTGTAGATTGCCTAAATGAAGAAAATATGCTGATAAAATATTCTCTGCACTTCTGGAGATGTATGATAAGATAGTCTGTACTTTTATTCTAGCCCACACATGAATTGTCATCATTCCTGGTATATTTTAACAGTGAGCAAAAAAAATTGGAGCTGGCAGATGCTTCACCTCAAATTTAAAAACAATGTAAACTAGAATATTTTTACTAGAATTAGAATATTCAGAAATTGAACGTATCTGTCAAAATAGTTCCCAAAGCTTGTTGATGGGCAAGTTTCAGCATCATTACACCTGTACTTTCAAAAATACCTTCTGCTCTTTCAGAAGTCAATTTTGTGATATAGTCTTGGCTGCTGTTTTCAGATCATGTAAATAGTGTATGGAGTTAAAACCAGGAGGCTGGAAATAGCAGATTACCAAGAAAAAAAAAAAAAAAAAAAAAGCGTGGAACTTTCAGTCTGCCCACTGAGGCAGCAGCTGTAGGAGGACTATTAAAGAAAATCGGGCTCGGTCATAAAATAACCTTACTTGGAGGACATTTCTCTCCTGATCTACAACAAGAAACTTAGTTCATAGCTTTTAAGGACAAAAGATATCACAGTTATGATCTAGTCTGACCTCTTAAATGACACAGGCCAATGAACTTCACTAAGCAAATTCTGTATTAATAATCTCTGTTTGACTTATACAGTATTTTTAAGAAAAACATCTGATCTCAGTTCCCCAAACGATGAAGAATCCACCTCATCCCTAGATGATTTCTTCCAGTGATTAATTACTCTCTCTATTAAATTTTCTGCTTTATTCCAAATTTAAATTTGTCTAGCCTCAGCTACTAACCAAGGGATCTCATTACACCTTTCTCTATTAAGTTAAAAAGGCACCTACCATCAGAAATATCTTCCCTATAAAGAAATTTAAATAGCATAATGAAGTAACATTTTAACATTCCCTTGAATAAATGAAATAGATTGTTTTCAATTAACAAGCATCCATCCTGTCTTCATGAATTGGAGTAGTTATAGTATTCGGAAGGCTTTCATGAACGATAATGTATTAACCAATCACAACCTTTTTTTTTTTTTCAAACGCAATCTGTACAGCTGTGTGTGACTTTGTTTCACATATTGACTTCAGGCAGAAAAATCTCTAAAATACTGTAATTTTTAGCATATAGAAACACAGGCTGAGCTCTACAAAAATACTTAAGTATGGTCCATTGTCCATTGGTCCCATAGATAAATTTTAATCAGCCACCTCCAGAGTGGAATTTGCTAATCGTTAGAAGGTGGGCTCATGGGATCCCAGTGTAACTCAGGAGGAGAGCTGAGTGTATCGGACTGGAATTCAAAGACACTAGCAAGCTGAACAGGGAGGCAGCCTATAAAGAGACACAGATTTCTCCAGGGCTGCTTCTCCTAGGTATGGAGGTATACCTACCTAAGGCTGGGGTTCATAGATTAAACTTCTCCTGAACTTAGACACACAGTTCACTGATTTGGGGAAAGACTTTCCAAATTCTGCCTTTCAGGAAAAGAAAAAAAAAAAGTCTATGCTACACAGCTACACACGTATCTTCTATGAAGGATGAAGCTAAACAGACAGGCTTCACAAAGGAAAGGAAATTGAATCTGCACATGAGTGATGAGGGCAGTCATCTGGGAGAGAACAGTCATGGCTTTGTTTATGCATGCTGTTCAATTTCAATGAAGTTTTAATACAAATGTCTTAGCAGACCTTGAAGCAGGTACTTTCTTCTCAGAGATGACTACTCTTGTTGGAATTATACAGTCTGGCTCTTTCTCTGTCCAGAGTTCTTACACTCATGGTACAGCTTCAATATCAACATATATCAGATTAAATGCCACCATGTCCTACTTCAAGCACGTCAAGAGCTTTTGTGATCTGGACCACCTGGTTTAAAAATAAAGGAAGATATATGTCCAGCATTTGTCCTTTCTTGCAGCATTGAATTTGTGTTCACCTATGTAAGCAGCGGGTACTTTCACCTTTAAATTAATTCAGTTGAAATGAAGATTGCCTAACTCCTAGCTGATACTTCCATTAAAAACTCTGTTGCAAAATTTTGAGGCACATCTTTCTCCAAACGACAGTTAGTCAGGAGCCAAATTAACTTTATAAAGAATGTTGTGCGTGTCCTCCCCTTCAGATGCTTTCAGTGGCCCCTGCAGCCGCAATATCAAAACTTCTGATGGAATTGAGCAAAGCAAAACAAAAATAATCCAATCTTAAAAGGAGCAAATTTCTTCAACAATGAATGTCTTTATGTTGCTTTTTTGTGAAAAGGTTCCAGTTCCATAAGCATTCTGATAAAATGGAAATCAAATCTTACCATGGTTAGACAGTATTTCACAGACTTCTGGTTCAAAATCTTCAAAGAGTCAACAGTAAGGTGGACTTCTGGTTCAAAATCAGAGAGATTTAAACAAGGCTAATTCTTTGACCATAATTTTTATTTTTTCCTGTTATTTAGATAACCAATACTAACAGATCAGGTTTGCCTCTGTTTATTTGTATGTACACACACTTGCTATGCATGTAATGTGGCTACAGACCATGCAAATGCAGACATACTTAACTTATGTTCACAGGAGAAAAATACAATACATTTCTTTATTAAAATTACAGGTTATTAAAATAACTGTCCCTACTAGATGATCTCTAGAGGTCCCTTCCAACCCTAAGCATTCTATGATTCTATGATTCTATAATCATGGGGATTTATGTTTTTATATTCTTCTTAGTTAAAAATTGTTGATGAGGCCTTATACTTCAAAAAACTGTTAAGAGGCCCACACTTTCAAATATAAGAAGCTAAATAGTCTGATTATGAGGCTTGAAACTAAGATACAGGGATGCCTTATTGAATCTAAGTTTGGTTCATGTCTATTTGGTGAGTTTTTTTGGAGGTCAAAATGTATGAACTAACTTGTTGGGGGAAGGTGTCTTAGAGCATTATGATAGTACAAAGCTTACTTTTACATTCCTTATCTTTTCAATCTTTTGCCTAAAACCTGGGGAAAAAAGTCTGATGAACAGTTGAAGAAAGGGAACTCTATTTGAATGAAGGGGATTTTTTTCTAATTCTGATGCAAGTATGTAGCCTCAGAAGGAAAGAAGGATAAAAGACATTTACACAAGAGATGGAGAATGTAATATAAGGAGCTGGGGTCTCAGAACTAATCCAAGAATTTGAAGAAGTGAGAGAGAATACATGAGCTAACTCTCAGAGCAAAGCATTTGGTGATCTATAAGGCAGGTCCTCTCTTTACCCTCTTTGACTTATTTATGGTACTGTACATTGTCACAAGCAGGCCCTAATGAAACCATGCATGAGCTCGAAAACTCACATTTTTGTTTTGAACACCTATAAATTGTCTTATATAAGGAGCTAAGCCTGGTTCAGCTTACTGAAAAAAACATTTTCCTCCATTTTGAGACAGATACCAAAAAAGACCAGCAGATTGTTCTTGTTTGTTTGCTTGCTTGCTTGTTTGTTTAAAGGTTCTATTGCCAATAGATGACAGAGAAGAAAGATCTCACAGGTCCAGGACATAAAGATGGACTGCTGCAATTTTAAGGAAACAGAAAGGGGTTTTCATTCCGTATAGAGAAGAGACCTTGCAGTATTATAAAATGATAGCACCTCTGACTGCAATATTATTAAACCATCTCAGATTGATACCTGTGTCAGAGGCACTAGAACATTTAGTCAGGCCATTCCTTCTGAAGGCCAATGCAGCTTTCATGAACCACATCCATTTTATGAGGACCTGACTGTGTCATATTTTGTGCACAGCACATTAAAAAGGATTTACATATGCTGAAATATTCTGGTGTAATTGTATTCAGTCTGTCACATACACCTTCTGCAGCCAGAATGCTTGAGAAGCCACTTAGGCAGCCAATGCTATATCTTTGTGCTGGAACATAAATGTCTGGCAGCAAGGATGGCTCTGCCAACAGGAACTGATCATAAGATCCATGAATCCTCAATACACCATTCTGAGCTTGACAACAACACAGTCCAGGATCTTTGTAAGTTCTTCATGAATTGGACAATGGCTTGACAGTCAAGGTGACATGATCCTCAAGATGTAAAGCCACCTTTTCATAAAGTCAGCATTGTATCACTGCATTGTATCCTGCAACCATAGGTGTATTTTTTTACTGCATTTTGTTGAGACCTTTTCTCCTCACTTGCCATGGAGAAGCTTCATACCCATAAACCTGATTTTTATAGCCTAGCTAGTAGCTAACATAGGGTCTTGACCAAAATTATTTTCAGTGTCTGTATAAAAACAGTGCTTGAATATGAAAAAAAAATACATTTCCTTGAGAGCTTAGGATATATTCATGAAGGTTTTAAGTTGTATTTATCTAGTGTATAGAGACAACCTACTAAGAAGCAAAGTATGGGGCATGGACATGAGGCGAACAGAAAAGCAGTAGACCCCTGACTCCAGGTGTGTTCTTAATGGAAGAACTTCCTGCAAAGAGGTTTCCTAAGAATATTAGGGAGTCATTTGTCTAAATGTCATAGATGTTCCAAAGATTGAATAGTCATCTCCTTCAGAGAGGAAAAAGATTTTTGGATTATAATCTTGTCCTTTCTCTGGGATGCTCATGTTAAGATGAATTAAATGATTGCCTAAGGAAACCTTTTGGATCCCAGTGGAAACGGCATCTTCTAAGCAGTTCCCTAATTCACAGTCTCCCTCCTTCTATAATATAACCTCAATTAGTCCAGTTATGATATTCAACAGTAATGGATTCAATTAAATAGCTGGATGATCATGTCTTATAAGTAATTATGAATGTTTTCAGCTAAACCAATCAGAGTGCTGCTTTTTAAATGGTGAATGAAAATACATCTGGGAGATTAATTCTCATATATAATCTCTTACCCTAAAACTTCAGTCTGCAACATTTATTTAGAGTGTTCATGTACTAGCAATTGCCCCAACAGCCTCTCTAATACAGTTTAGATTATTTTCTTCCCATGCTTTACCAAATACTGTATTTTTGCAAATGCTCCATAATATACACAGCTTATGGAAGTAAATGTGCTAAGATATCAGCAAGTAAATGACTTTGGAAATTAGTTGGAGGTTAATTCTCTGCCTCATTGGCCCCCAAAAGTAGCCAAACTGTAATTGATTTTGATGGCATTCACAAAGTGACTTGGCCTGTTGAATAATGAAGGAGCACTTACAGAGACAGCCACTGAATATAGCAACAGTTATGCAGGGTATCAATGAGACATCATTAAAAGTTTAATGCTTCCACACTTAATCAACCTTGCCCTATCTTTAACAGCTTTGTTGCTTTAGGAAATCTGCAAAGTTTTGAATGTCAGTGTGTTGTATATGTTTTACATCCATCAACTCAGAGAAATGTTGACTCAGGATAAGCATCTCTTGTCCTGACATATTTAAGGAGCTGTTATAGGATGAAAGAAAAAAATGATAGACAATTATTGATGCTGGAAAAAATGTCAGCTCCTGCATGTGTGTGCTGCGTGGAGCATTTGTCACTCACATGGCCACAGCACCCTAATGACAGTCTCATCTCTCCATATTGCTTGATTAGTCACAGGAAACATGAGAAAGGTCAGATCATTTTTTATTCATAACAGACTCAACCAATCAACTTTCTGGCAATCATTCTCTGGGTTCTTTAACTATTTTATAGCATTCGTTTTATGACTGGCAATGGTGATTGTGTCTTTGTCTTAACAGTAATTTATTGGTGAACTGCTTTATGCTTGTGTTAAATAACTGGTTAGGCAGAAGCCATAAGGAGTTTAAGAAGGTAATGAACCTAGACTACACTGTCAGGATTTGTACACACTAGCTAGTCACATCAGGCAATGTCTGAAGAAAAGAATGCCTAATTTACTAGGTTCACATGCAGTACAGTCTACTAAGCAGCATAAGATACCAAGGTCACAGTGACATTTAAAGATATCACACAGTGCAGGATGGGGAGGATTTTTAAAGGTAGATACAATGATATCATACCTCGAAAGACAGTTTTGCTATGGATCATTAAAGTTTTGGGACACTAACTCACTGTCTGAATCGTGAATCACTTGTTCCTCAGTACCACAGTGACCACAGCATTACCCTGCTTGCAACAGAAGAGCAGAGATTTGGTAAATATTATGTTTCCTGATACTGCCATGGAATCTAGGATCTCTGATTTAAGCAAGCTGTCATCTCTTCTCAGAATATCTCTCATCATTGTATGTATCTTGTTAACAATCAGGCTTAACAATACTTTCATCACGCTCAAAGTGCATAGCTCATGTTAATATATCAGTTATAAGTAACTTCTGGATGTGTTTTCACACTGCCTCAGCAAAAGTACCCACCATTACTCTTACTCAAGTGATTTGCTTTATTTTTGTGACTTGCAAAATTATAATTCCATTTTCAATGCACTCCTTTTTTTAAAAGGTTTTCAAATCACGAGTACTACTAGTAGAGAAGGGAGGATTATACTGGGTCCTAAAACCAAGTGGCATTGCATGGCTTACTTCAATTTCTATCACATTACTTACCAGTAGTTAATGGCATTTCCCACATGAGAAAGTTTGCAAAATCAGGAACTCAGCTTACAATGAAGGACTCCGTTTGCTTGTCTCTGATACTGCCTGAAATCCATTATTGAGGTTTTCCCTGTACAGCTGCTACACAAAGATATTTCTCTCTCTTCAAACTCTCTTAACTTGGTACTTGACACCTTGGTGGCAAGGTGTCTTTTCAGATTTAGATTTTAGACCAAAAGAAGCAGTTAATAAAACTGAAGGAAGATGTTTTCTGTAGGACTTCCTTTTCAGTTTTTATAAATTTTTGATGATGTGTACTTGGTGAAATAGTGAATATTAGTGAAAATACAGCATTTCAAAATGGGTTCTATCCTGACTCAGATGTGTTTCTGAACTCAAATTCCCACACATTCTTTTTTCTGAATCCTGTAGTAAAAAGACACTTGAGTTCTGATTTAAAATATATTGAACACACCTAAGTCCAGGTGGCATCAAGTACACTAAATACTAACTGTTCTGAAAAAGAGATCCTAGATATTTTAGAATTGGTGTTGAAATTAGACAGAATTTATGACAGTTGGACTTTTCATCTTTTTTTTTCTTATAACTTTACATATGAATAATATTGTATTTAAAAATAAAACTATTGCTGACTCATTCTTGTCTTTCATATAGCATATAGTACTATTAGAACTGTTCACAGCAAATTAAAAAAAAGGTAGATTACTTTCTTCTTTTTCAGTCTTTCAGTTGCCAGATTTTTCCAGTTTCAAAACCTTTATTTTTAGTTTGGCTATAGTTGAGCTCCTGGAAGCCAGTTTCTCTGAGCTCAATATTTCTGACCATAGGGAATGGTCTTCTCTCTATTAATGTTTCTCCAACAATTTTGTCTGAATTTTTTCTGCTTAATGCATGAATACTTGAAAGAGAAAAGAACAGATTTAATGTGTGTCTATTTCTGCATGCTTTCTTTGTGCTGAAAGATATAATTTATTTGGCGCTTACTTCTCCAAATTTACTGCACAGGTATTCAGGTGCTTAATTCAACTGTTTAGTCAAATGCCTAACTCTACCACCGCAATGAGCATCCCAACCTTTATTTCCATTGTTTGATTAACTTCACAGTTGCTTCTGGCATTTTAAAACCTGACCTTCATAGATCTTGAGAATTTTAACCTTAATGTTATTTTTGTGAATATTATCCTTTCTATAGACATGAATTTTACTTATTTTTTTTTCTATCACATTGTTGTTGAAGCATCAAATTTCGATAACAAGGTTAGCACACAAATGCATTTGAAAGCATAATATATGCTCTACTTGGTCATCTAGCTCATAATTGTGCAAGTGTCAACAGGTAGTGCTACTTAGAGGAAGCATATAAGCCATACTACTTTCTCCATTCCTTTCCTTTTGTTTCCTTTCTCACTTCACCAGAAGCTGGAACAGTTGCATTACAGATGTTTAAGGATACACTGCAAATTTTATACCAGTCCAGTAAGTATCTAGCAAGTCCATACTGGTTTCCATGAATTTGACTGCTCCAAGTCTGAACATAGTGATACTACCTGCCATTCTGTGGCAGAAGCTGTCAAGTTTCACTAGAAGTATTGTTTTTTTGTCTGCTTTAAACTAATTTTCTACTGGTTTCATAGAATGCGCTTCAGTTTTAGCATTATGGAATTTGGCAAATAATTCACCTTTACCTTACCCATTCATCTTATTATTTTCTTAGTCTCAGTTCTGAGAATCAGCCTCTTCCCTTCTGAGTGAAGAATCTCAGCCTTTCTAGTTTCCCCTGTTAAGGTACTTCTTTCATTTAGCTCCTTGAGATGCAGAGGCAGGAACTGCACACTGCTCCAAGTATGGGAAAAGGACAGCAGCAAACTGATAATTTCTGTCTTGTTCTCAGTGCCTACCCACAGTGCCTAACATTCTGTGAGTCTTTTTGATTGGTGTTGCACACTGAGGCAATGATTTTAGAGATTTTGATCCTTCAACCTGTTTTCAAACTATAAAACAACTTTTCCTCCAGTTTTTTTGCCTTACTTTTTTAATAATCTTTGACATGAAAGCTTGTCAAATACTTTTGGAAAAATCAAATTTCACATTCTTTGGTAGAACTGCACAGAACTCACAGAACTGCATCAAGGCACTGAAGATTACCACCATTTACATGTTACTAAGCTATGCTGTCTTTCCCAGGAGACTATGTTTATCCATCTATCTTATTCTTTACCATAGACTCTACTATCTAACTAAAGCAGAATTTAGACACCGGTTGAAACTCCTAGGAGAACGTTCCAAGTTCTCTTTCAAGCTGAGAGTTCTACTGGCACCTCCCTGATAGTCTGACACAGTTGCTGGTGTGACGACAGATTGCATACCTTGGCCAAGAGCTCTGCAGTTCCAAATGAGTTCCATTGTGGTGAATGCTATCCAGGTTTCATGATTTACTAAGATCTAACATAAAAATCTGTTTGGCATCTGAATATGAACTTTATGTATATTTATTTCAAACTATTTTATTCCTCAGACCTATATCTCCCTAGTGTTCTTCACCAGTAAAGAAAAAAAAATGGTTTTCTTTGTTGTGATCTTATCCTTTCCGAGTTACTCTTTTACAATTTTGTCATCAGGCAGTACTAGCATTTCCTTAGCCAGTTTCCTGCTTTCACTGCATTTAAGGAACTTTTTGCAAACAGCTCAAGCTACATTTGCTGAGTTCTTCAGATTGTTTTTGGGCCCTCTTGATTTCCTGTTTATATCCAACCCATAAGAAGTTTGACCTGACAATAGCTTTGCTTCATAAAGTTCACCAGTGTTCAATCTGTGCCCTGTACCGCAATGAACTGAATGAAACAACTGGGCCTTCAAAAATATTAATTCAGAAAAAAAAATGCTATTGGCTTTCACAGAATCACAGAATCACAGAACGGTTGAGTTTGGAAGGGAAAGAAGTTCTTCCTCATGTGAAGGTGGAAATTCCTCTGTTTCAATTTGTACCCATTACCCCTTGTCCTGTCACTGGCCACCACCAAGAAGAGTTTGACCCCTTCTCCCCTCAGGCACTTAAACATATTGATTAAATCACCTCTCAATCTTCTCCAGGCTAAACAAGCCCAGCTCTCTCAGTCTTTCCTCATAAGATAGAGATGCCGCAGTCCCTTAATCAACTTTGTCGCTCTACACTGGATCCTCTCTAGAAGTTCCATGTCCCTCTTGTCCTGGGGGGCCCAGAACTGTGCACAATACTCCAGGTGAGGCCTCACCAGAGCTGAGTAGAGGGGGAGGATCACCTCCCTCAACTACCTCGCAACACTCCTCCTGATGCAGGCTATGATGCCGTTGGCCTTGTAGGCCATCTGGATCCTCTCTAGAAGTTCCATGTCCCTCTTGTCCTGGGGGGCCCAGAACTGTGCACAATACTCCAGGTGAGGCCTCACCAGAGCTGAGTAGAGGGGGAGGATCACCTCCCTCAACTACCTTGCAACACTCCTCCTGATGCAGGCTATGATGCCGTTGGCCTTGTAGGCCATGAGGGCACATTGCTGCCTCATGGTTAACCTGCTGTCGAGCAGAACTCCCAAATTGCTCTCTGCCAAGCTGATTTCCAGCAAGTCCACCCCTAATCTATACCGGTCTCTGGGGGTTATTCCTCCCCACGTGCAGGGCCCTGCACTGGTCCTTCCAAACTCATAAGGTTCCTCTCTGCCCAACTCTTGAACCTATCTAGGTCCCTCTGAATGGCAGCACACCTGCTTTGCTAGCAGCTTTAGCAGTTTTTTAATGCATAATATTGACAAATGTAATTACACTATAAAATTAGCTTAACATCAACTCCAAGTCTGAGACAACTCAGAAATGAAACTGAAATTTAAAATTTAAGTCTTTGAAGTGGACTTAAGTCTTTGAAGTGTTATCAATTAATTATTTTTTCTCATACTTTATTTGTCAATAACTGATTCATAGTCTACTACACTTATTTTTTTCAGAATCATGTCCATGAGTGAGTGCCCTCATGGGCCGTTGAAGGCTGAAATTTGTTCTTTTGATATAGACATAGAAGTCTATGGCTTATTGGAGTGGGGAAAGTTATAGAACATCATTAACATCTGATACTGTGAGATACTATTATTGTTTTGTAATACTTGTTCTACTTTAGATTTAGTACAGTGGACAATTTATCTCTAAGATTTTCTAACAGACCAATGGTATTCCTCCCTGGAGATGCATAAATATTGAAGAGAAATTTAGTGGAGTATAAGTTTTCATATATTGCTCTCTCTGTCCCTGAATACTCTTTTTTAAAGTTTTAACTCTTCAACTTCTCATGCTAAAATAATTTCCAATTACTATCCAATAATAAAACTGAACATTTGGGACACTTAACAATATTTTACTTACATCAAATCAAATGCTATTATATCCATCATGAAGAGAAAGTGGCAGGGACATAAATCAATAGAACAGCTGTGATCTTTTTTTTTTCTTTCACATAATTAATCTGATATTCCTAGATGTAATTGTAAAAAAAATCAAACATTAAGGAGAATTAAGAATTAAGGAGACACACTTAAAATTGCATTTAATTAAAGCATCATGCTGCCACATAGCTTACACTGTTTTCTTTCTAATATCTTCCATAGCATTTCTACTAGTGATGTTCACTTAGTTAAGGAGCTTTCAATTTGACATAGTAATATCAATCATTATTAAATTTCCAGCTTCTCAGTTGCTGCTCTATTCCCAAACCAAAAAAAAAATTTGAAAACTATGTTCTCTTGCCCTAAGATCAGATCTGTTATTTTTCAAAATGAAATATAAATATATATATATAATTATTAGAATTGTATAATGACATATTTAGTTGGTGCAAGGAAAAATTCTTACAGTACTGTAAAAGTTAGTGGCTGATTCTCTTCAAATATCAGCATCATAAATATTTCACTTTGTATAGCTGAAATCTGTGTTTTCTGACTTAAACCTTCCCATGCTCACTGCTTTGTCTCAGAGATAAAATTACAGAAAATGAGTAATGAAACAAAATGGAATTTTATTAAACCTAAGCATGCATTTCCTCTTTCACTCTAGTCTTACAAATCACACTGGAAGTTGGAAAGAAACAATCCAAGAATAATATGGAGATTCTTCTGTTACTAAAGTTCACCCTGTCCAGAATCCAACTAGCTGAAGAATTCCAGATGTTTAAAATTGAAAGTTAGCATTTGCAGTGTTCACTTTGGGAAATTAGTCTGTCTTGGAAAAAAAATCGTTATTTTAATTACTTTAGCTCCTCTGGTGCTGTTTGCAATCTATGTTGCAATTGTCAAATTGTCCATAAAAACTTTTTGCAATTTGTGCATAAGCACTTATGATATTTTATACAAATACAGTAGCATCAAACTGTTCATAACTCAGCTACAGACTTCCTAACATAGCACTTAATTCAATGCAATATTTACTTATCAGGTATAATTGCAGCACTGTTGTCTTCTTAAGATCCACTAGTAAGTGGTGTTTTTGTAAAATAAACCTTTTTTTAATATAAATATTTTAGTGTCTCATTTGATATAGCATTAAATTACAGATGTTCATGAACTGAACTTTATCTGGGTGATGTTGTAAACCACCTGATAATCACTCCTCAGGACAGACTGCTTTATCAACCGCACTCTCAAAATAATTTTCTGATGCAGATAACAGCTCTTCTTGGGGTTTAAGATGGAAGTGAACATCTTCAGTTTAAAACTTCAGACTGTTTCAAATAATGTTGTGCAATGTTTCAGAAAATCAGACTACAGTTAATAACACCATGCTGTGGTCTCTTACATAAAGGTAGGTCCTCCAACACTCTAATCAAAAAAAATTGGAAATATAAATTCTGACGATATGATCCAGAACTTAACAAAAGCCATTTAATAGTAACTACATCCTTAAATAGTGAGTATATGATCAGGCATTTGCATGTGCATACCTATTCTAATATTTATTTTTCATGTTGAAAATATGTGAACTAAAACTTTTCAAAAAAGTCATTAAAATGCACTATTAAAGTATGTTCATTTAGCAGGTCATTTCCTTTAGTTTCATGGCCAGAGAACATATTATCTTACATATTATCCATAATAGGTAAAAATTTAGCCTCTTAATCTGACTGTGTGATATAAATACATTTCCGGGTGAACTTTTTAAGTTAGTATCAGCGGGGAAAGGGGGAGAAAAGACCTGTTCATAATATTTACAGCCAATAAAAGGCTGGCAAAATGCTAAACAGTTGGGTTAGAGAGAAAACTAATGGTTTGGTAAACATGATTGCACAAAAGTAAGGAATCAAATATCCAGGAACCAAGGGTATAAGTCAATAAGTCAATAACACTGAGAGATGAGAACTGTATTTCATGACTTTGAACAGAGTGAAAGCATGATTATACTCAAGCAAACAAACTCTAAGTTCAGAATATTAGATAAAACGCTTAATGTGTAAATGCAAAAAGAGATGCATCTTTAAGAAGAATAATGAAAAGATCCTACCACTGTATTCTCTAGACAAATCTGTATGTCCCCTTCCAGAGCTAAAATAACAGCATAGTAGACTACAGCCGTTTTAACATTGGACAGGAAAGAAAGAATAATTTGTTCTACAGAAGCTGGAAAATAACTGGTAGCAGGAAGCAGTATGATGAAGACCATTGTGAGGGAAAAAGAAAGCACGGGATACCGCTTCCAGTGCCAGATTTTGGGGGGAAGGAGGTTTGTTTGTTTATTTATTAATTAATTAATAGTAATTCATCAGTTTAGCTGGCAGGTTAGTGCCTTGGCAACTAGTGTACAGGCAGAGTTGGAAGCCTGCACTAGAGCCCAGGTGTTTGTCTTCTTTTGGATGTGCGCCCATCAGTCTGTCATTCTGTCCCTTGGTCTGTCTCCCTCCACACATGCACAGTATTTTAAGTCTAAGAAATTTCACATGCCTGTTTTAAGTTCCTGTGATGTCTTTGTTGCACAGGTGTTTTGGTTGTGTATTTGGACATCTAATTCCACCATAAATTATGTTTAGATTGTGAAATAATACTTCAGATTTCAGATTTTAACCTAAATATTTTAGTAGAACTTGATCTATCCCCTACCAGTGTTTTTTTGTTTTTTCTTCTTTTTTTTTTTTTTGAGTGGTGGGAAAAAGAATTATGAATGGCTTCACTTGGAGTAGCTCCAAACGGAAAGAAGGAACCATGCTTGATGTAAAGAAAATGAATGCATGCTCAGCACACATTAGAAGCAGCTCAAAATCCACTGTTCTCTAGGATAGTAGTTGCATTTAGGATCCTGAATTGCAGGAAAAGAATTTGGATTTTATTTAGCAAGCATTCCACAGAATTAAAGCATTGCATCTGGCAGCTAAATACTAGCTCTTATGAGGCAAGTTAAGAGATGCTTCCCACTGCATAAGGAACCTGTTGGTAAATCAGAAAATTTTAGAGCAGTTTTTGAATTTCAAATGTTTAAGAAAATGCTTCATCTAATTGAACAAATGTTTTGGAAGAACTATAATAAATAAATAATTAGCAAAAAATAACAGGTGCTTAAAGGTCCCCAATCTTCTGTCTTTATCTCCCTTGTAATGCAGTTTAGATAGAAATTGCTTGATTTTTTATTATAAAGCTTCAGACCTAAATTATATTGTGATTTTTGCTTCTTTATAACTAGATACAATGACTATACCTATTTCAAAATATGCGCAATTTTCCTTTCATTGCTGCCTTTCTTGCTTTACTTTTAGTGAATAGGAATTATTGCAAGATTTCTTAGGGTTCTATAGCTTTATACTCCCAAAGGTGAAATTTTGAAGACAGAAGGTTCTTACACATGTTTATGCCTAGACTTTCGCAACACATGATGTCCATGCATAGAAGTGAATATTGTTTCTTTGCAGGAGGTCAACAGATTCAGTCCATTAGCCCTCACAAGCTGGAAGAAATGGAACCATAGAAGCTACAGCTCAGTCCTGAGGCTGCAGTAGCCACAACAGCAGCTGTCACACAGTGTGCTCTTATCATAGATGAAGTAGGTCAAGCTGAGGGACAGCCAGCGCTTGGACAGGTTTCAAAGTGTAATGGATATGCACTTCACTGCTTGGAGTCTCTCATGCGTCATGAGTTCTTCTCTGCTTGAATGTTGTGACAGGAGTGGCTGTCACCTGTGGCAATATTCTTGCATCATATTTCACCAGTTCCTTCCAGAAACATCTTTACTACACATAGACCATTTATAGATTATTGTTGTACACCTTGTCTGGCTCAGGAATTGCATGATGTAGGACTAGCAAGTGAGATAAGAAAGGGAGAAACCCATTTCAACTCACCGTTGTTCTCCTTTTCTCCTTTTGTCATTCTTTGTTCCATTTAGCCAATTTTCTTTCACCAGTATGCTATAATGGACATTCACATTTATCTATTTTTACAGCATAGACAGGATGAATACAGCAAAGCAGTGGAAGCAAATGCATGAGCTGAGTTAAAACAGAGCCCTTAGTCTCTAGAATTCCATGAATGAAAATGAAGATGAGGAAGCAGTATACTAAAAAAAAAAAAAAAAGACATCATTTAAAAGCTGGATGGGATAAAGGGCATAGCTGCAATTCTAGCAAAATGATTGCTTCATCTAAAACCTCAGGGATCTTTTGCAGAATCCAGTTTAAGTTTAGAAAGAAATCTAATTATGAGGCTGTTAACACTCCTAAGTAGAAGCTAAGCTCAGTTCTAAACTAAGACAGCTCAAGTGCCTGTGCTGCCATGTCACTAATTGGTCATTTGAAGCACTGGGATTGTCTGGATTGACACAGTGTAAATGAAAGAGAATTGTTGAGTCACTGATAATTAAATAGGGAGGAACTAAAGGCAAATCTGTTTTACTGCTGGTTTGGCAGTTTCAGGGTAGTAGCTGTGGCCTAGCAGGAAGGAAAATGCCATGCTGAATTAGCAGTGCACTGTTTCTGTGTGTGTTTCCACAGAAATCATTGTAAACACAGGACTGCTAGCAGATGTGGCATGCTCAACCAAGGTCACTTCGGGTCTACATGTCAATGCAAGCAAGCAGCATTTCATCATAACAAAGAACTTTAATTTCAAACCTGTAAGAAAGCCAAAATGCAAAGTCCGAAAACAGATGCTACTTTAGGATTATGTCAGTCTGCATATTCAGCATGCATTCAAACTGCATGTGTCAGAAATGACTGTGCCACGTGTGTTTAGCTGGTACTCACTAAATGACTTTCTAGCCTGCCTATGTGATATAATAAAACTGAGAAGAAATCATTCAAAAGTGTGACTCTGATAATCTGAGAATATGTTGGCCTTATTAGGTATAAGAAAAAGACCTTATTCCCTAAGCAAATTCTGCAAACTGTCAAACATCACCAGACACGACAGCCCTTGCTTGGTTCTGGGATACTATCCACGCTGTAAACTATTTGCCTGGGGTTCTGCACATAATGGAGACAGAACAAACACTGCAGTAAATGAACCTGTCTGTCTCACCAGGTGACATCAGACTTAATCTCCACAGAAAATACAAGTAATATTATGGAAATTGCATCTCAACACTTTGATATAAGAAACACTTCCAGAATATTTGGAATATGTTATCTGAAATTATTTATCCTGGTTGGAAAAGGAACAAGCATACAAATAGAGCAGTAAGGAATAGAATAACTATACTTTTTTTCTTCAATCATTAGAAAAATGAATTAAAACTAAATGCGTAATGAAATGTGAATACTAGATAGGAGGTATATGGCACAAATAACAGGGTTATATACAATTATGGCACAGCCAACTTTCACCAGAGTGGAAGCTTCAGTTTTGCTTCCAAGACCCCTCCAAGATTTGTGCAAATAGAAAAACACCCACTGCTCTTCCAGCATGCCTAGCCAGGTCTACCTACTGATGTGTAAAAGAAATGAGGATCATCATTACAGAAATTTCTGAAGTCCTAGGGGTGATTGCTCTGTTTCTCTGCTTATGGGGGCACATGGCTGATGCGTCTGTACACTTCCCCCTGCTCTCTGGATGGAAAAACAGCAATGCTCACCTTATTCCTGTGCAAAATATCAATTTTCAGGATCAGATCCTAAACGATACAGTTATACTTAACTGTGTCTCCATTATCCACTTGCTTTACTAGCCTCTATTAGTTTTTATAAATGCAGGAATAGAGTAATTGAGAAGCCAAATATGAGTATTTCAGTGATATAGAAGATCATTGTGTTAAATCTGAAAGATTGGCTGTAAGGTTCTGAAAGTTGAGAGAATATACAAGAAATGAGAAGGTACTAAGAACCACTGTGATGCGGAAATCTAAACATTATTCAAAAAACATGGTATACAGCTCATACAAGTATAATACATATTTAAAAAAGAAAGAAAAACTACTGTATATGGATTAAAAGGTGCATTTCTATACAACTTTGTTTTAAGGAGGGATTATTCCTAAGGGTATGTACTTTATCCATGATCATGTATAAAAAAAAAGTAAAAATCAATTGACATTCAGTAAGAAAAAAAAAAGAAAGATTGCACATAAAAATGGTGCATGTTCATGAATTATGGCAGCACTTTGATTCTCCAGTAAACAGCAACAGGGAAGTATCAAGTTTTGTTACAGCACTTGAGATTCTCTAAATTTTGGGAAGAAATCAGGTAAAATTGCTGACAGCCACACTTCAATATTCATTTTCATTTAAGTAATGAAAACTACAAGGAAGACATTTTCTCAACAATGTATAATAACATTTTTACTGGGGAATTGGGGAAGCAGAGAAATTAAGGATGATTTTTCTAGAGACAAAACACGTAGCTGTGTTGTGGAAAAGTTTATACTCCTGGAAAACTGGCTACCATTTTGTATGAAGTGCATCCATGATTTAAAATAACAGAAATGTTAATAGTGGAACTCTAACCTTCAGTATAAACAGTATTAAGTTTCTAAAAATAAAAGGAAAAGAATATATCCAGTGGTTACTCTTTATAGAATTTTTACAAACTGTATTTCATATGTCTGTCTGCAGCTCTTATATATACATTGTCACTACTAGAATTCTGGTTTCATGCATCATTATGTTTAAAAATAAATTTAGGAACTACTAAGTAGCACACATTGTTTTGACTAATTTTGGATATTGTCCCCTATCATCCTATATATTTATTTATTTTATTTTTTTTTTTTTTTTCCTGTTCAGAGGTAATAGTCAATGTCTAAAACACTCTGGCCAGTGCTTGGTTTGTGAATAGCTTCTTTTCCAACTTTCAGAGTACTTCACAGAT
>NW_010576521.1:128970-221704 GCF_000705375.1 Tinamus guttatus
TCAGTCTCTGAGCCCAGATTCTCTTGCCCAGCAGAGGTGTTTATATCTGAAAATAGCTATCCATGGTTCCTTTTAAAATCAGGTAGAGAAGTGCAGATATCCAGAGAGTGGTTCAGAACTCACATGTTCCTTCTCCCAGGAAGAACTGTATCAGTCCTTAGTCATACTCTATGGTATTTAGGAAGTTTACAACTTAAATGATTCAATTACATGTCCAAAGTTAGGTAGGATGAGCACATCACTCACTGTAGCAGAACACAAAGTCTTGAGCTGAGCCTTCTTATGCGGAAAATGAAGAAATGAAGAGCAATGCAAAAATATGTCCGAAGTTTCACCTTAGGTACCTCATTCCTGGTCATTGGAAATGTCTCTTTCCACTGATGATTCACATTCTTGAATTCTAGAAATGAGTGCTTCTGTCTTTCATTTTTCATTGACCTATTTTTATGTCTTTATTATAAAACATAGACGGTGTTAATATTTGTTCACTGTTTTTTTTCCCACTTAGCTCACCACTGAAAGCTGCTTCAGTTTATAAAAGAAAACGTTCAATTTCTTTTACCTTACTGTATTCAAACTTAACTGTCCTTCTGTTCAGACAAACTGTAGCAACCAGAACGCGAATAATTAAAATGGGAAAGAGGGTGTCAAAAGCTACCACGAATTTGTTCCATTTTGCATATTCTACTTACTTAAATATTTATTAAGTCAGAGGAAAAAAGAAGCAAAACTAAAAAAGGACTGTCTCTATGTCTGTAAGCACAGTTCACCACAAAAGCTACTCTTTTCTGCCCTCCCAAAAACAGTGATTTCATATTTGCTGACTACCACAATCAGTTCCTAACCCTACCATCTCCTGAACGCAGCCAAACATTAGCAAGGAAGAAAAAAGGCCAACACTGGCCAAAAAAAGATGCCAGAGTGTTCTTCTGTCATATGCTAGTTTTGTTTCACTTGCTGGTATAGATACAGCCCAGGTGTATGACAGCAGAATAGGACAAATATTAAGAAAAAATCACCCTCAGTGTTTTTGACATTAAAGTACCCACAAATTGTTTGATCAAAAAAAAAAAAAAAAAAAAACAGTAGTTTCCCTTCTTCCTTCTAGTTCAGTCTGCTTGGCTAGACTTGTCTTTTTTTCCCTCTGGTCCATAAATTATGTATGTACTCCCTACTAATAATGGGTGCATATTATGGCAACAGAGATAAATCCTGTTTCGAATGACAGAAACTAATAAATTGCTTGGAAGCAGGCCATTAATAAGAAAAAAAAATATCATGGATAGATTTAGAAGCATTAGTTCTTCCCAAGATGTGTTAGAAGAACTTTTTATCTTCAGAAGCACACTTTTTAATAAGTAACCACGTCATCAGAATATTTTGGACTGGGAAGATATCAAACACTCCACCTCATATTTTTCCACCTTCCAAGAATTATGTACAGATTCATGAGGGAGTGGGCAGGAAAGCAAGAGAGAACCAACAGCCATACACCTGGAAAGCACTCAGATATCATCCAGTGAGTTAATTTTCTTTTTTTATTTTATTTTTATATTGTTGAATTATACTTGAAGAAATAACTTCTCAAATACACAAAGCAACTGGTAAATGAAACAGTTTTCCTGAAATCTGCTTTGATCTTAGGATACCTGCAAAAGAACATGAAAGTCTGTGCAACTAACTCTTACCCCCAAAATAGTTTCCAGCAACTCGAGTACATCACAGTAACATGATGCTTGAATAATCAGCTGTTTAATGTACCTTTGTTTTCAGGGAGGCAGTTATTCTGACCTTATCTTAATGAGGATTTAGGGTACAACATGGAAAGAGGAACTATCCCAATGATTCTGGTATCAGTGACTTAATTCCGTATTAGATAAAGAAAAATTGATGATCTACTACGGAGACATTTAGGGAGAAATACATAAAAGTCTTTGTTCTTTCACCATTTTACTGAAAAAGTAAACCACAGTGAACTATTTTTGGCTTTCATGAAGTTTTCCATGCAAGTCAATTTTAATATAAATTAAAGACAAGCAGGTCAGAATGTTCATCTATATTTTAAATCTTCCTATGTATTTCTAAAATATTCAGTGAAATCTATGGAAGACCTCTGCTGGTCATAAACAGAAAAAATTCATAAATACTAGCACCTGTGCAACATGCATGGGAGTTTCCATCTAGTATCCTTACAGTAAGAGTACAAACCTTGTGAAGTTACTTTAAAATAAGTATATAATTCACTACTTCAAGGAGTGTAAATAAGGACTGATATAAGAGAATCAAAGATGAAATAGTGCAAGAAACACAGGCATGAATTTTATATACAAATCTAAATAGATTTCATGAAGAATTATAAATAATTTAGCTAAATTTTATTATAATACTCTGCCCATTTGGTCAACTTCTCCAATGATAGCTACTTCAGCTTTGCATAATCTTCCTTTTTTCAGTACTAAACATTTTCTGGAATAATTCATTTAAGCATATAAATTAAAATTTATGGAGAGATAGGTTCATGAACATGATGGATCTAAGAATAATGAATAAAAGATAAATAATTTATGGCATTACATTTTGTCACACTCTGTCAATAACAAATTTCCTTATTTCTGTGCAGACACAAATCACAATATGGCAAGTCTGAAACAAGCAGTTCAGGCAATGCAGAGTGATCCTTCTGCTGGTGAGAAACGATTTTAAATACTGTAACAAAGAGCAGACACAGCCATTTAAATAGTACCATTTAATTCATTTGTCATAATTTCCTCTCTCTCATTTTTCATTTGCTTGCCCTTAGAGTAGTAGTTTTTAAGGCTAAAGGGGTAGCTGATCTACTAAATAGCCCACTTGAAGAACATCATCCACTTATTCCAGTGTGTCATCTATGACAGCTTCTTTTTCATTATAGCGTTTCTTCTAAGGTGTATGTATATGGGCAGTTAAATATTCTTTCTGTTCATTTGTCAAGCTGCCTAAACATCAGCCAATTTTGATCATGAATCTCCATAGGGATATTAACATGACCTTGTACCAAAACTAAAAATGGATGTTTCTAATCCAAGGTAGCCCACATTACCTCTAACTCAGCTCTCTATCATCATACTATTCTGTGGTTCCACACTCAGTCGGCCACCTTCCTTACAGACTCAGACAAGAAATGGAAAGAATTTGTCCTCTGCCATCTTTGCGGATAAACATTTACCTGGATTCCAGTCTTCGATGGAGACTCCAGTCTAATGTGAGTGGTTAATTTTTCTCACTATTAAAAATATATCTCTTTTTTTTCCAGCCTGAATACATGTATTTTCAGCTCCAAGGCACTGAACTTCTTCATACTTTTTTTTTTTTAGTGAATTTACTGTCAAAAAAAAACCTCTTTCCTATATGTTAATCTCTAGACCCCTTAAATTTGCTTTCCGTGGACTTACAAGATCGTGTTACTTTAGCATCTCACCTCAGGTCATCATTGCTATAAGCAGGTTCGGTAATTCCCACTTTCCACAGACAGAGATTCCGGTCTCCATCACTCATTCACTGTTCAAAATAATCCATAGTCAGCATCTCCTATCAGCCTGGGGCAACCTCACCACAAACATCTATGCATTTACCTCATAGCAATGATACTTCATAAAGTTGCCCTTTGCCATGTTTTCTATGAAAATCTTAGGTTGATGATGCTGCACATCTCCCTGTTGCCTTCTCTCTCTCATCAATCTGTCCGAGTCTGTTGTCCCTTATTCTTGGCCGAGTAAAGTAGCCTCTTTTCACGTCTGTGCTGCCACAGCTAGAGCTTTTTGGGTACCCTTAGTATAATTAAACGTTAGCAGGAGCATATAGGAATTACACAGAATTAAAATAGTGGAAAGTAAATACAATAGCACAGTTAATAGAAATATCATCTTGCTTTTCTTCTACATACTTCATCTCTTGTAATTAAGCAGTGATTTTAACACTCAGGACATATAAAGGAAAAATATCAAGTTTAGTACGAATCAATCAAACCAAATGTATATTTTTCATTCTTCTAGGAGAGTTTTTTCTCGTGATACATAACTAAAAACAAAATCTTTTCTTTGTATATACTCCTTGATCTCTTGTTCATAGATTGAACAGTTTATATTCATGCCACTTCGACACCAGGAACAATGTGTCTGTGTCAGTCTGCACATACCTAGGCTTATATCTGTGTATATATATTGAAAACTGACACACCACAGAAGGGAAATTTTCATTTTAATGTATAATCACAGTTTATTTCAGATATACATGCAGAATTCTCTTGCAGATTAAGTATTAACATTCTCTGAGTAAATATCCTTACAAGAAAGGTCCATACAAGATATCCACTGAGTCAATAGCTAAACATTTCCTAAAATCATTTCTGCTTATTTTGTTGCAACATATTTACATAGATGCTTATGTAACCTGAGGGAGGATATTCATTAATTAACATACACTGTACATAAAATAAAAGCTATGCATTAGTGGTACAGGTAAATCATCCAAAAAATGTCTCAAAGGCTGCACAAAGACTTTTATGTATAGCAAAAGACCAGTATTAGATTTTTGATTAACTTGCAAATGATCTCAAAGATAATCAGCAAACACCAGTATTTTATCTTTCTGACATGACAGCATCTAGTATCTTCAACACAAGTCAGAAAAAGTGCGGGATTGAATGAGCTTTACAGATCATTGTTAAATGACAGGTGCTACGTCACCTCACATACAGAAATTTTTGAAGATGTTTGGGTAACCTAGTAATGACTATGGCACAAGAACCTGAATACAGTCAATTCACATATACTTGATAGCACAAGAACCAAAATTCTTTCATACATACTTAATTGGTGTGGCACTATTACCATTCTCCAAAGATAGGTAATGAAACTAGCATTTTTCAATCTTCAGTGTGAAAGAAAAGCTTTAAATGAATATATCACAGTTTAAGGGAGTGATTGTTTAAGATTTTGCTTTAGCTTCTCTGTTCAAGGAAGCTTATTGATTTATGTTCATCTTGTATACTTTTAAAGATACTATCATCAGGATCGTACAGAATGTACAGAGTATATTTCTATATAAAAGAAACCACAATAAAACTATTCACAAAAATCAAAGCTTCACATACTTAAGATAAAATTGTTACAATCATTGAATCTGATCTCTTCAGCCACACTGACCACTGCATTTTGCAAAATGTTTCTGCATTGAGCTCATAAAAATGCTTGCCCTAGAGCTTTTAGAAACCTGTTCAGGGCAAGCACTCTAATGGCAATTGGTATATCCATCATAATGGATGTACCAATATATGGTATGCCCAAAATGGCAAATGACTTTTATGATTTTTTTTTTTACTGTTCGTATCACGCTGCTAATTTGCATATCTACCATTTATCTTGTAGATTCACAGTAGATTTACACAAAATTTAGTGAACAAGAGAAGGCAAATATTTTTTATTTATGTGTGTGAAATGGATGCATGAGTAGGAATTGCATTTCCAAACACACTGACAGGTTTGAGAAACATGGATGGAATCCAAAATATACTTAGAAAGTCTAGAATGCTATCATAAATGAGCGCACCACCTTCCTAAGATGCTGTTTGGGGATGTTTTGTAAGTAAGCTTTTTCTTTCCTCAAAATCTCCCTAAGCAATGCCCACCTAATAGTTTCATTTCTCCATGGATTTATTTAACTTCAGTATTAATGTATTATCTCAGGGTATGACACTCAAGAGTAATCCAGACTGCCATGGTTGTTTTCACACAGATAGGCTGACCAAATTTCACACAGATAGGCTGACTAAACAATACAAACACTGCATCTTCTGGAGAGTCTTATTTTGTAGTTGACTCCATTTTTCTCAGACCCCATTTTTCTCAGTTAATCTAGTATTTCTCTATTGCATGTGTGGGAACTATATCTGTTAGACTTTAAATGTTAAAGTATCTAGCCTCTCCTCATAAAAAATCACCATATTCAAAGCTTTCCCATGACTCACTTCAGTCAGACATTTTCTTTTATTTAAGAAGCATCTACTAGGGTAAAAATATGCACAGACATAAAGTACCAGTACATAAATGTTTGTGGATTTTGTGTTTCCAGGTATATTTTTATGTGAATTGTACAAGGTTGTATCTTTTGCCAAAAATAAATCCCAATATGTTAATTAGCATCAACATCAACTTGAAATTGATAAAGACTTGAAATTATAGTTTATAATGAGCATACATGATTTATGGAAACAGGCTAGAGTTATCAAAGTAAGTGTTTTCCAAAAAAAAATTGATTGTCCTGCAGATCACAAAACTTATATAATTACTTAAACCTTTACTGTTGGCATAAAATATTAAACATCAGACACTATGAAGAGTAGTAGCTTGTACACATTAGTAGTTACTAATATTTATAACTATCCACACCTAGCGCCTTAAATGGATGTTCTTACTAGCATATACCTTGACCATACTTTCATTAACATAGTGTAGACCTTGTTATACTTCTCGTGTTTGGGTCCTAGCACATCTATTGCAACAAAATTTCTGTAATCAATTCAATGGCAATTCCTTTCCTTAAGGATTAGTGCCAGCAACTATGGCTTCCTCACTTTAAGTACTGTGAGTGAATTTGTAAACCCAATTAATCATAGTCTCCCAACAGCACAGACATTCAAGAGCACACTTCTCCCTACTCTTTGTTATTAATGTCAAAGGTGACAGTGATCTAATCTATGCCAATGTAACATCTATGAAAACCCAAAAGTCACTTGCATGTTCCAAGAGGAAAACTAACTAAAAATAATAAGAAGAATAGAGTTTGAATCCTGTATATTCCCAATTTTTAAATTGAGAACTTTAGTCAATAATTGTATATTCATAATCCTATCTATAAATGCTTTACACATCCTGAAATTATCTCTAGAAAAATCCCTCAAAGTCTAGTGCCAAGAAGGGCAAATGAACAATTTTAATTAAATTTCTTGATTATTTTTTTCACTGAGAATTTGCCAAAGTATTTGTTTAAAACAAGGGTGAGGGTTTTTTTGTTTGTTTTTGTTTTCTTAATTAATTAATCAGTGTGTGAGAGCACACAGGCCATCTGGAACTACGTGAATAGGTTCTCACAATTAGCCAAACACAGCATCAATAGGATCCTCACACAGACTCCACTGAACTAAAGGAATGACTGTGATTTCAAGGGCAAACTCATGATTGTGATCTGAGGAAGCTTACAAATATACTGCTGTCTGGATGTCAGTAAGTGCAACTGTGCTTTATTAGGGTCAGTATAAAATGAAGGAAAAAAAATACTGCTCTCAGAAAAAAAGAAAAAAAAAGGATAATAAAGAATCAGACTTTTGCCCCTTTAAAAAAAAAAATGGGCTTGAGAAGGTAATGGCAGTTGTTTTGGTACAGGTCAGATAAATTCTTACCCAAAAAGCACACTCAGTGTCCAGATTTGAATATCCTATGAATTTTCTTTGGCAAAGCCTGCTGTGCCAGGTCCTGTACTCCTCAACAGCATTTATCAAAAAGATCAGTAGTGACAACACGAAAATCTGTAAGACAGAAAAAGCCTAGAGGCTCTCCACATGCACATTTGCACACTCCCAAAAGTGAAGCATAAAAATAAGGGCAGGGAGCAAAGCTATTCTGTCATAAGTATGGTGTTGAAAAAGGAAAATAACTGCAAAGCGCTGCATAGTTGGACTAGCATATGCCTGCCATAGTTTTTTCCATGGCATTTATTGTGTCTTGCTTATGACTTTCTCAAATCTGCAGACATCAAAGTAAATGCAAACCTGCTGAAGTTATTTGTGTGCTTGAATTAGCTCCGTTGAGCTATTCAGAACCCTTTTGCTCCAAAAATTTGAGGCAGAACAGGGACAGTATCTCCGTGTTTAAGCATCATTTTTATTTTTATCAAGTACGTAGTGACTGAATTTTTTATTAACACTTGCTTTGCCCATGTAAAGAATGTATTTCCTTTTCACAGGAAAGTATTTCCTGTGAATGTAAATATATGTAAATGTAAACATATTTACAAAAAATACATTGCCTTTTCCTTTTGCCTTTTCCATTTTCTGGGCAGGTAAGAGCATTTGAATGATACTGTGTTTAAACTAATAAAATTCTGCTAAATCAGATGTAAGACTGAATTCTTTTCACTTCCTCCACAGAGCACACACCCTTTAGTTGCTCTACCCACCAGCCAATATTGCAGAGAGGCAAGCCAAATTGCTTTGAAGCACAGATACAGCCCCACTTCCTCTTTTGGAAAGATCTTTTGGAGAGCTAGCATATCATCTGAAACAACAGATCATCAACTCAGAGACTGAGAAGCCAGTGTTGATGATACAAATTATGCATTATAAAAAAAAAAAAAAAAACACCACGGTATCTGCTGCAAACTCACAGACTCATCTACAAGGAACAGTTCTAGCACATTTAAGTGAATGAAAATAACCCTCTCTTGAGTACCAGAACTGTAAAATATTTTCTTTATTTTTAACTTTTTACTATGGGAACAGGATAGCACACTTGAAGTGTCAGCTATTCTTCCTTTGGGAATAATGTCATAAAGCATCTCCAATGTTTTGTTATCATCTATGCTAGATATGGAAAGATACCCCTTATTGTCATAACTTATTTTCTCAATGCATTTTATTTCAAGTTTTAAACCCTATGTGAAGAAAAGAAAGAAAGAAAAAGAGAAATATGCTAAGTGTTTCTAAAGGATTTGAGGATTTTCTCTTTCTCATTTTTTTAAAGATGAAATATTATGCATGTATTTCATTAAGTAGCAATTTAGTAAGTGAAAATAAGGTATTTGAAACAGCGAGAAAGAATAAAAATTTCGCAATCCTTGTACTGTTCACTTTGCAAGTCTGAGTCAGACTTCAAAAATTATTTTGAATATGGAATTCATCACTTTCTATACTAACATCTACCTCCATATGGGTATAGTTCCAGAGGAGGTGACAAGAAACATCTTATATCTGTACACAAGTCTAACAATGAGGATTACTGATCTTTGATAATCACCTATTTAAATGAAGCAACCTTGGATAGTAAGATACCTTCCCCGCTCCAAAAGCAAGCTAGGTTTTCAAAAGATAATTCTTGGGAGAGATGTAACTAAGCAGCAGATCATAAGTTGGGAAACACTGATCACAGGATGAGACAGCTAAGGGAGTTATTTGTCAAAGAGGAACTCCATGGAAGGGATTCGCAGAGACAAGGGAAACCTGAGCAGAAAAACAAAAAGCAGAATTTCCTTCAAATGGTAATAAGGCCCTTTAGAAATCAAGAAGGGTCCTTTTTTTCAGCAAACCATAAGCCAACAGAAAACCAAAACCCAGCACGTCCCATTTTACTTTGAAACTTCATGTTGCTCTCATAGATCTTCACGTTACATGAAAAATTGTTTGTGTTTTATTAACATCTCTTTTACTATTTCACATTTTCGATTGATTTTGAAAACTTGAAAATAAACACTTTTATATTTCTGATTGTCTTTCATGGGTGAAATTGTTTTTTTGTTTGTTTTCATATTGATGAATAGTTTCTGTCCTTTTCAGATGCTTATTTGCAATCACTATTCTCTAAAATAATTTCACTCAGCTTCAAATGGATATTCACATTAATACTTTTTACTCAATATTAACTCTACATTACTTTTTATAAATTTATCATGCTTAAATCTACTTCTTCTCCCTAGAATTCCTATAATGGCTGATCTTAGATTTTTTATCATTATTATTATCGAAGAAGTATCTTATACAGCCAAAAAGTTGCATCTTCTCAATCTAACAGAAGTATAATCCATGCTCTTTTAAAATATACTGTGATGTTTTATTTAAGGTCAAGAACTATCTAAAAAAAATGTAAAAATAATCTTTTTTCAATTTAATACAACTGCTACTGGACAATAAGAAACATTAGTGACAAGCCTAAAATGTGCAGGCAGGATGACTCCATGCATCAATAAATCATGTTACAGACCAGCAATTTCTTTGGCTCACTTGAAATCATTACAATATAGAAATACACAGCCCAGCTGCAACAACTGGAGGGAAGCTTTTAAAGTTCCTAGGAAGGCTGGCAAATCAAAAAGAATTGGATCTCCAGAGTAATAGAGAGTCAGGCAACAGAAGCTGCAGATCAGGAAACCAAGCCAGGGCAAAGCAACTCTTACATTCTCCTCCTGTTCACATCTTAGTTCCAGTTGGATCCAGGGGCCCAGTTCACAGCTGCACTTCCCACGGAGACAGGATGATGTGTGCTGGAGGGCCTCTTGTTACAGTGCTGCAATCAAAATGAAAAGACAATTAAGCAGTTTCCCTTTTCCCTCTATCTGGCTTACTAAATTATCTCTACCAGATTTGACTTAGCCAGCAGATTTATAAAAAACAAATATTTTGCCTCTGGAATAAAAAAATTCGCGCCAACTGGTGGATATTTTCAACACAATTTCATGCTGAGAATAAAATCATTCACCCTCAAGGCTTTGACATATACGCTTATTATCAAATTATACATGCTGAAGAGGTTCTTTTGTTTGACAATTTCCTCTTTTTAAATTGTGCATTAAAATGATCTACAAGAGAGAACTTGACTTTTTGAGAAAATTCTCTTCTAGGGCCTTAGACCAAATAGAAGGAATCTGTATGGGGTCAAAGTAAAATTGTTAACAGAAGTCTTTCACCTACAGTTAAAAATTAAATTTTGCACTAGTAGTCTAACTCAGTTTAGTACCCTTGAAAGTGATTTTAGTTATTACTATAAATAATGAGTAACAACCACATTTCTATGTGTATTGCCCTTACATCCCTTGAAAGCTGATGTAAGCACTTTACATTAGAAAATTATTTTACTTTATGTCTGAAAAAAGTGAACTCAGAAATCATATTGATACTTTTTAAGTCCATAACAAGGAATTATGCCTATTTTAATACTTGTTTTCTTATTTTTCTCCTGAATTTATTGCAAAACTGTGACCCTGTCGGATGAGATGTAGTTTGGAAACCAGAAAAGTTTTGAGGTATTTGTTTTTCTCAACAAAAAAGGAAGAAGGTGCTGGACATAAAGTCAAAAGCAGTGTCAACCTCAGAATAGTACTGCAACTTACAAAAAGTTCAATGCAATGTTCCAGGCAGGGCAAAATAAACATTTCAAAAATCAAAACCAAAATCAATGTAAGTATCATGATGTTTGGTCTTGATCTTAAATAGATGGGAAACAAGTTATGATACCACAGCATTCCTCAACCACCTTGTTTGTGAAAACATGACGTTTAGAGCACCAGGCTCATCATAAACTAGTGAAGAAGTCTTGTGAAAGTTCCTTGCTGGGAAAACCAAATATTGCACAGTCTACTTTCTATTTCTGATATGACTTTCACTTTGAAGAGTGATTCAACAACAGCTCAGCATATTTTTAAATCATACACTCAGCTCTGCTGAACAGCATTTCACTCTGCAATACCATAATCTGTCTCAGAACCAGATGGCGATCCCAATGCAGCTCTTTTATGACTATCGTTGATTTACAAAAATAGAAAAGCAGCATACAAAGATGAGATCTTTCTCTTTGACTATTCCTTATTTTATTTCCCAAAGCATATTCCCAGAGCCTTTCATTTGAAAAGAGTCTTGTATCTTCTTGTTCTGTTACATCTCTGCTTTTTCTCATTTATTTTGTAGCTATTTCTCTCCTTATCTCCACAGCTTTTCAGGACAGTAGTATCTCATTAAAATAAAATTGAAATTGTTAACCTCCCTAGTCTCAGTAGTTTCTCAAGGTTTTTGAAGGACACAAAAGTATCATACTCATCAACCAGAAACTTAGATGAACTTTTAGGAATGTTGACTATTTAAAGCAAAGCCAGGCAATAAAATACCTTGCCTCCATCATTCTCTGAATAGGCCCAGAACACAGGGAGGTTGTTCTAGACTCAGGTACAGTGCTAGAAGAGAAATGGCGAGGTGAACAGAAGAAAGAGAGCAAGATTTGGTTCGCATATTCATTTGCACCAATTCAGGATCAAACAAGTCTAATGCGCAAATTGTATTTGAAGCTTATGTACAAGATATTCCCTTGAAGATCTCGCTAAGCTGCATCTTTTGGTACAATGAGTCTTTGAAAGAGAACACATCTCTCCTTCTCCATCATATTGTACACAGCTTATTCTCAGGCTTTCCCACTGACAGGTTGCACATGTACATCTGCACTGATCTAAAGGTAAAGCCAGAAACCTGGTCAGAAACCAATCTATCTCTCAGTACAAACTTTGAAGACTCTTTATTCTCGTAATAGAATTATTGTCAACACTTCTTGCTGAACTCTGTGAAGCTGTGCAGTTTGCTCTGAAGTCTGCTATGTTTCAAAGTAGGTTTTATAACATAGCAAAAAGCATGAAATGCTCACTTATGTGACAAGAAAGCATCAGGCAGAAGGAGAATAGGACAAGGAGATTGAGAAATTCATTTGCTAATAAAATACTGAAAAAAAAATATTAAGAAAGAAGATTTATGAGCACTCAAAGGTTAACGACAAAGTCATGAAAAATAACCAGTGCAAACTTCTGAAGTACAAAAAAGTGCAAGCTAAGTTTGAATGACTTTGAGTGGAATTATCTTACCAGTTAACAAAGGGAACAAAATCAGCCCAGCATAACTTGAATTTTGTAGAGCTTTTGACACAATGTGTCACAAAATTGAATTTATAGAATTAAACTAAATGAGTCTGGAGCAGTATATCATAATATGAAATGAGTAGTGTTTCAAGACAGGTAATATAAAGTAATTTTGAATGGTACATTGTTTTAGGTGAGCTCACTTGGACCTCAAAAATCATAGAAGCCATATTAATCACTCTTACAAATGATAATTAACTGAGAGAAGCTGCAAGCACAGTGGAGGGGGATATATGTAAAGGAATATAATGCATTTAGGAACATTAGTTAAATGTATAGAAAATATAATTTCTCCAGGGACATATTCTCTATAAGAATAATACTGATAATGGTAACTGAAATCAAATTCCCCTTCTAAGGAAAATCAAAACATTTTGGAGGGCTAATGCAGCAAAGAATGGTGTGCAGTGTACATGGACAAAACTTTCTCACTGATATCCCAGTTCCTCACATCAGTTTCCACTTCAGCTTCTTCCCTCCTAAAATTATGCCAGTTAGTGACAGAAAACCTTCCCCAAGCAAAATTTTTAGCACCTTTCCAGCTACTTCTATATACAGACACCGAAATACAAGCCCCTGCTAAACTGACAAGCCATATCTAATTGACCTCTGGCATGTCTTGCACTGTTGCTCTGCCCTGTGGATTCCTTCAAAATATGAGAACTACTGCTGGCAGAAGTTAAGATCATATTTTGACAATGTAAAATTAGGTGTCTGGCTGTCTTCACCTATTGACTGACTTAGTTATTAACTAAAATATTCTCCAGTCATTATAGATACATATATTAGCCTAACGTGGGAGCAAACAAAGTTTTCTGCCTAGAAGGTGCATATTCAAGTCAGTCAGCTTTTTTTATGCTGAATCGTACATTTCACGTAATAGTTTTAGCATGCCATTCACATGTTATGCAATCACACAAAAAGGACAAAGGATTTTAGTTTGTTATTGATTTTTGTCTTAAACATGACCCATCTCCCAATCTCTGACAGTGGCCATGTAACTAATCTTCACTGCTAGTCATTTAAACTCACACTCACTGAATTATATCCCACTGACAAATACTGCTATCAGGTAAGCCAGAGCTAGCTTAAATAAAGCTGCATGAAGTGTAGTGTCTCTAGTCTTAATTTTTCATGATGAACGAAGCATATTCTTTATCATATTGTTCTGCAACACTGCCCTGATATTTATAAATAAATTTCCATGCTGGAAAGCTCCCTCCTTGGCCAGAAAAGGAGCTGAGTATCTTTTCTGACTAGTGTGTATTAAAACCTTCCTAAGCCCTCCTGAACAGAGTAATCTGGGTAATATAGTCCACATTTTGTCTAAAAGCAGACTTTGAAAAAAAATCAAATCAATACATTGATTGCTGGTACTCCATTAAAACTTGATAAATATTTCAAAGTAGGCAACTGCAATCAGCAAAGTGCTCCGAAATGTACATTCAATTTATAAACCATAAAGTCATAATGAAAAGTAAAATGTGAATTATTGGGAAGAAGGATAACCAGACTTTTTTGGCAACTGTAACAAATGAGGTTAGGTGGAAAAAAGCTCATCTCCATAGGCACAAAGCAGCAATGAAAGACAACAGCAGGTGGGAAGTGCAGAGTAATATCCTTCCCCAGCTACTGCCAGTCCCATCACTGCAAAGCCCATCACTGCAAAGCTCATCAAGTTCTCATCTCCACAAGCATGTGAGAGCGCAGAGGAACGATGGCAGGTGGAAAACCCTGATTGCCTATGTAGAGAAATGAACAGTCTCTCTGGGCTCCTCCCAAGGCTATCCCAAAAGATCATCAGTCCTATGGGCCACATGTTATACCGAGCAGGATGAGGAAACTGGAGCAGCTCTTTAAAGCACCTTTTGGACTAAGATAGGTTACTAGCTAGGAATGTATGGGGCATCTATTCATACATATATGTTTATACATATACCTTCCTATATTTATACCTTCTCTTGTTCTGTGCATAAGAGCAGCTTGGATTACGCAGGACTTAGTATGAGATGTCTTGGAGAAAGAAACAAAAGCAAAGAAAGGGAGGGATCTGGGTAATTTGGGGAGGATCAAACATGGGAAAACAGAGGAACATTGGGAAAAAAAGGAGTCAGTTGATATAAACAGAATTGGTCAGTACACGTCTGGCCATGCCCCACAGCTGATTAGTGCAGTCTGTCCACTCTTACTACATTCTTGTTTCTCTGGGTGATGGATTCTATTCTGCATGTGACTACCAGCACCCATGAGTCATAGGGGCCTGTGTGACCATGGTAGCCGCAATTAGAGAGATCAGAATAAGTGAAATTAAGTGCCAACTAGAATGGGACCATGGTTCTAGTGTTTCTGGTGCTAGCACAGTGTTTCTGGTAAACACTTAACCATGGGTGAAGTGTTTCTGGTGCTAGCAGCTGGAGCATGTGTATGTGAGGGTGTGTAAGCAACAGTTATCGAGTTAGCAAACATCAAGCTCGCAAGTATATGAAGTCATCTAGGAACCTGGATGGGTGTGGATCTCTGAATCTGTAAGACAACAGAATAGTTGACTATCAAAGGGACAAGGGTTGTCTTCATCATCTGCCAGACACACCATGGGGTTTGGGCGTCATCTGAGACCCATTTGTTTCTGTGTCTCTCTCGTGTGTGCCTGCAGAGGTGAGGCAGCTGAAAAATCAGGATCCAGGACCAGCTACAGGATGGATTGCATGTTGCAAACCAGCTTCTGTACACATCACAGATTAAGTGAGTGTATGTGTACCAGCAACTGCAGTGGGGCTGCAGGCCTCAGGAGGCTCATATAGTCAGGTGCCAGCAACTGGACAGATGAGGATCTAGGGACCAGCTAGGGAATGGATTGAGTGACTAAGCCCACGTAGTGCAGAAATCCACATTGTAGGTATTTATACACACATGCAACTTGCAGACCTTCTGATAAGCCTGGGAGAGGGACATAAGGAGACCATTGTGTGAGTTCCAAGTATGCCTACTTACGTTTATATAATGTCCACCATCTATAGATGTATACAGATGTGTATGTCTATTAAGAATACATTCTCAGCCCTGCTTTTGCGTGTGCCTAGGGACATGAAACTGTGACAGACTTACCCTGTCACACAAGTGGGCTTGGCCTTCTTACTTATGTGTAGTGCATTTAAGCAAAAATTGGCTTTTCATATATAAAAAAAGTAATAATAATTTACATTCACATTACTGCTGAAGTTTCCTTCTCTGCAGGACCACAATGATACTTAAGTTTTGTTAGTAAGATAAACTTATTCGTGTTCTTGGAACAAGTCTCTTTTTACCTACCTTAAAAAGCATCTAGCTTCCTAAAGCATCTGTGAGCAATTTAATTTTTGTGCATACTGTTTTCCTGTCTCAGGAGTAGGGCTTCCATAATTAATACCTTCAGGTTCTTACTCATTTTTAGCTATTCAGTCCTTCCATTCATTGGACATCACTGTAGACATGTGCTCTTAAACTCATCTAGGTTGAGCCCAAAATGTATTTATTTGAACCTTCTTACTACCAAAGCTGTTTCCACTGTTAACTGTCTGTTAAGGCACTGCAGCGTATATGGGTGTGGGACACCTATCTATCTTACCTTATTATCTACTGTTTCCCATACACTATTTCCACTTCATGGACATTATATTTGTTATCTTTCCCCAAGCAATTATGGGTCAGTCCATCTCTCCTGGATTTCCAGTCATGCTCTTCTTTTTTTTTTTTTTTTTTTTTTTGGCCCTACAAAAGTTTATATAAACTGTAATAGCATTTTTATCATCAAAATAAACTACATTTTTCCATGACAGCAAGTAAACACATCTCAGGCTCCAATCTAGGAACTGGTACATTACTAGTACTGAATGTTTATAAATGAGTCCTCTGTTTGTCCATGAGTCTCAAAGACAGGTTCAAACATAACCAAACAAAAAAATTATTTGGTATTAAACATACCTCCAGATTTTTCTCCTTGTAGTTAGTAAAACATATTCTGATTCAATTAAATTATATTCGCTAAAACAACTGAATTGCTCTTTTTTTTTCCTCTTTTTCCTAGTGGCCAAAAACTAGAATCTTGCAATATAACTTCCATAGCCACAGTTCAATCAAGATTCTTTTTTAACTTCTCCTTTAGGATAAGTTAAGTTTACTTAAATGTAAAGATGGCTGCATGAATTGTTTTTTTCACTTCTATATGGCCACATTGTTAGTACCAGTTTCAGTTAAAAAAAAATAAAGCTAGAGACTGCTATCATTTTCATTGCCTGAACTCTTTGTTGCCTTATTAATGAAATACTACAGGAACAAAAGATCTAATAACTCTAGTAACTTCAGTACAAAATGGAACATCTACCTTCATTCTCCTGTGTCATAACAGTGTACAAAAAGAAAGCCTGTTTTTATAAGATAACTTATCCTACTTCATATTAAAAGGCTGCACATATATCAACAGCTGTGTAAACTTATCCTGATAGGAGTGACTTCCATCGTCAATGTCAGTAGGAATTTTTTTCTGGAAATAGTTCTAGCAAAATGGCAGCATACATTTTTTCAAGTTTTCAGTAGCATAGCTTCTCTAAAGCTAGCCATATCTACTGATCAAGGATACCATGACAGCAACATCAGTGCTAGGCACATACAGAGAAAAGAAATGCAATTTATCATTTGCATTTGATGGTCTCAGTGGGATTCGTGATTTGCAAAGGAAGTAGACAAGTGATGCAGCCCTTAATAGTGATGCTTCACTACAATAAAAGATCTTTGAAGCATATGCTTAGAAGACCAGATCTGCATACATTTTCAAATTCTGTCATTATATTTAAAATTTTAATGAAAGTAGGTTAGCTGTTAATATATAATAACAATCCAATAATTAAAAAAAATTGTCCCAGAACATAGATATATTCCCTTGTTATGCTATTTGCAGTAAGCTTTTAATAGAACAAATATTGATGGTGGCCACATTAAGACATGTTTGGATAACATCCAGCTCCCTGGAGTTCTAGTTAAGGATTCCACGGGTCTGTTAGATCAGATTTCACAGGATGAGGTTAAAGAGGCAATTGCCTCTTTAAATTATCAATGGTCCCTAGAGAAGAATGGCTTGGGGCTTATTTTTGTAAAAATATTCAGATTTCTCAGCAAAAAAAATTGATCAAATACTGAAATTATGGTATTGAAAATAAGTTTGACAGGCTTTGAATAAATAGAGATAAAATGGATCTGAAGAATGTCAAAACAATTTGCTTGCAATATGAAAATTGTGGTTCCCAGTTTGTTATTCAAGACCTAGTAAAGGGATATATTTAAATGACGAACAGATTTGTACACAGAAGAATATTGATAGTTTAACTTTATTCAGACGACTAAAAAGAGACAAGGTTGCAATACGCTAAGCTGCTTTACCTAGAAAGAAAAATTCTGTGCTTTTTTATTTTCCAGGCCAACATACAGATACTTTGTTATCTAGATTCTTCTACGCTACCAACAGATGTTTGACCAAGAAAAGTCTTAATATCATCTGACCCAGATTCTGCACCTGAACCAGATTCTGCACCAATGATATGCATACTAACTGTATACATTAGTCTAATTCACAGATAGATTTGTTAAAATCCAGCAAAAGCTATTAAAAACTCAAAACTGACATGAGGCAGTTCATTTTATGCTCCTTACATGCTCTATGCTTGTTATTTTCTCATATTCTTCTCTAGATATCTGCTATTGGTTCCCATCAGAGGCAAGATACTATGCTATAAGACTTCTGATCTGAGCTGGCCATTCCTATTCTAGTAAGAGAATAGAAGTAACTTGCACTTCCACCAGGAATATTCCATAAAGCAGAACAGCTCCCGTGCACAAATATAAATTTTTTTTTTTTTTTTTTGGCCACATGAAAGAATGGGAAGTTTGTAGAAAAATGGCAAATGATCATCTTGGAGAAGTACGGTTTAATGTTCTCTCCACAGTAGTTATCTGGTTTTGGATACTTTTTAAAATTCTAATATATTTAAGATTTTATTTATAGAAAGTCTTTTCAAGATGGTAAAACCTCCTCTCTGCCCACCCTCCCTCCGCAAAAAAAAGCACAGGCAGACACTAGCAAGACTACAGTCATGTCTGTTGTGAACAAAGCAATGCTGGTATGTGCCACCACTAAACAGACATTGAGACTCATTGAGACTAAACAGACATTGAGATTCTCAACAGACTGTTGAGAATCTATATATCCTTCAGTTCTTCATACAAAAGAACAGCAAGAAATTGACCTGTACTTTTCTTAGTTCATTTACTCTATTGCTTCTTATTTGGGTGTATCTTCCCCATTTATTTATCTTTTAGTATCTGTAACAACATCCACTGCCTCCCTGCCCCACTTTTTTCCCACCATTTTTGTTTTCTTTATAATTTTGTCTTTATCTTATGTGCCAGTTTCTTACCTCATGACTCATATCATCTTCATTACATTGCCATTCTGAAACCAGTGAGAAATCTGTGAAGAACAGATGTAAATGAGATGTAATAGAGGAACATTTGAGATTTATTTTAGCAATTTGTGTGATATTAAAGAGACAAGGATGAAAAAGAGAATTCTTGTTTAATGGAGAGATGGAAAAATAGGCAAAGTGGAGAACAATATATGAAAACAATCTATGCCAACAAACAGTCTGCTCAGATTAGTATGTTCACTCAGACCTTTATGATCTGTGACATTGTGCCAGATGCGACATTTTTAAAAATGGAAAATCAAGATTTGTTCACAAAAATCCTCTACATATATTGACATTTTTATTTATTCAGTGCAATTTATATGGTTGGTTCTTATTAAAGAAAGTATAAAGCAGAAATCTTGGCTTAAGGATTTTATGATGCAGAGCCTTTTTGCACTAAATCAAGTGGGTAGACTTCTGCCAGGCAGAGACTCACTGAGGTTAATGTATCTCCACATGAGGCCAGGAATTTGCTGCTATAAGCAACTTGCAAGGTCAAGTTCTTCTTAAAAATCCATCAAAATAAAGGAAATAAACCATAGCATTTGTTTCAAAAGAATCAAAAAGAACATAGCTTTTCACTTATGTATCTTGATGTCCATTTGTTTTAAAATACATTTGCATTTGCAAAATGAGATGTATTTTTTAGTTTGAGCTGTACACTACATTAAATTGCCATACTCTGCTTACTTCTTGAAAAATTAAATGAAGATGCCTGTGTAGTTCAGCTATTACTCACAGCCAAGGAGTTTGAAATCAGTTTCCTTTCTAACAGAATCCAAGTTGCTCAGAACCGAGTAACATAATCACTAGGTTATTATTACGCCAGAGTCCAGGTAAAGTTCCTCACAGGAGTAAAAAGCCAGAAATACACAGGAATATAGGAGGAAAGCATAAGAAGTAAAAGTAGATAAAACAGAGTACAAGAAATAGAACATGTCAGGAATCATTCATAGAATGACTTAGCAGCAAGGATCTAACATGCTGAAACTGATAGCAGCAGGTCTATTATTAGCCAAGACAATACAGAAGGAAAAAAAAAAAAGAAAAAGGTTATTATAAAAACATAAAAAGTATGTAGTCATCAGGAGCAAAATTTTGGATACAGAGAACATGTTTTTAGAGTCACAAATACAGTCCAGTGGGAAGAGGGTTGTAAAGCTTTGTAAACTCATCAAACTACTGTTCTAAATGATTCCCTCTGGTTCCTGATAGCAATGTAATTGACATAATGTACTACTGTGTTTGGTTATTAGATTGAAAAGAGACAGGACAAGCAAACCTTTTACTAGGACATAAACGGCTAAGTGGTACTAATAGAGGGGTTTTTTCGTTCTTTTTTTTGAAAAAAAAGCAAATAGCAAGTAATCCTCTCCTGAAGACAAAAAGGGTATCAGTAAATATAAAGCAAACTAGTGACAGCGGTATCTCTTCTACATACCTGCTGTAGAGTACTTATTTAATCATGTGTAGAATAGGAAAGTGTGATAGCACAGATATGAAATGCTTGACAGTTTCCTTTGAAATCTGGAAATATTCAATGCAAAACAATATTCTCACAGTAAGGAGCTACTCCTTATCTTTCAATTCCCCAGATCATTTGCATTTTATTCTCTGCAGCTTTTCTTTTAGATTTTCTTTTAGATTTTACTATAAAGAAGTAAATCTGATTAGTTATAGTTTGTAAATGTCCCTACCAAACTATCACTTCTGAAACCAACTAACTCCATCAGTTTTTTGGGAAATAAGAGAAGGTAAATAGCTTGCTTATACTGTCCAATTTATAGGCAAATGTTTTTCTCCGTTCATGAGATATTTTTGACCAGAAATTTCCACATCAAAATAATTAAGTTAAATATTTTAATGTAACTAGAAGTAGACTGCTTTAATAACTTCCAGAGGTGCTCCAAGAAGTTTACAGGAAAGTTCTTCTTTTAGAAAAGTGCAAACTGGCCTCAAATCAGAAAAAAAGTATCTCCCTGTGAGTATAGGTTATGTAGGAATTAGATTTAAAGAAAAAGAAACAGAATATAAAATATTATTTTGATAGCATGAAATCCTTGCTTTTTTGTGGCTGGGAATAAATTGTGCATTTCATTGCATAGTTTCTCTTATCAGATAGTTTGAGACACATGTATATGCAAGTAATTGGTGGTTTACAAATTCCTAAATTTAAAAAAAAAGTCATGAGATTCCCTACCCAAACCGAACCCTAAAGCTTTAGATAGTTTTAAAGAAATTTTATTTCATAGTTTTTTTTAGACATTTGCATCCAAACAAGGAGCAGGAATTCCTATGTTCCAAACTCAAGCAATTCTTTGAATTTTACCTATATTGATAAATTCTTAGCAGGGATATAAATACATGATTATGTATTTCATTGGAATTATGATCAAATTACACATCTGATCAACTTCAAAAGAAATAATAAAAAAAGAGATGTGCTGATTAAAAGAAAGGACCATAACACTTTAAATAATCACTGTATTACAATCTACATAATATATTGTTCCCTGCTGACTTTTAAAGTGCATTATAAGGTGAAATATAATGCTGTTAGCTCAGTTTAAGTCTTGAATTTCTCTGGGAGCAAGTTTTGAATGTTACTGGTGATAAGAGAGTAACTACTAAGAGATCTTAATCTGATTAATATGTGGCATTTGTATAAACCTCTTGCAGCTCTACCAAGGTTCTTGGGGAAATAATAGCTAGCTAATATGCTATGCAATGCAGCCAGTTTGAAAGGAAAACATCAGATACTTAACAGCAGTAGACACACAGATGTAATAAAACAGGGTGCAAAGAATACTTTTGTATTATAACTTATTATATTATATATAAGTATTATAACTTAACTATAAGTAACTATAAGTATAACCTTAACTATGTTATGCACTTATGTGCAGAGATTTCCACCTCAACTGCTGCAGAAGTTTCTTCAGTATTAATAATAATAATGAAGACAATTACCTCAAAGGAACCTATCAGGGTGTCCAGTCCAAATGCAGAAAAGGGAGATGGAGTAAAAAAAAAAATGAGGTAAAAAAAAAAACCACAAATAAACCCCTGATTTTTAACATTTTGCTGCATTTAGGAGCCTGTGAATAGTAAGACATAAGGGGGTTGATTGCTGCACTTCTCATGCTCTGAATCGTAATCAAATCCAGACACATGATTTTAAATAAGAAACTACATCAGCAACTTTAATGAAAATTCCTTTGAAGATAACTCTTGTGCTACAAAATTCCAGTGCCAAGCAGTTTTAATCTAAAACACTTTCGAAATCCCAAGCATTGCTGCTAGGATAGGAATGCCCAATCAAGTCACTGAAGCAACTTTGTTTCTCTCCCTCAATCAACACCACTTTGTGCACCCAGAACATCTGGCATTTATGATACATAATTAGAATAGGGAACAGAAATCAATAATATCTTTTAAAAGGAAATTTAGTTACAGCATTAACAATGAAAGGACTTCACTCCTTCAAAGGGTCAGACAAGTATTAATTCTCGGGCTCCTAAGAGACAGACAAGTAATCTAATCACTTCGCACTCGAAGCTTGCTGAAAGGCAGTATAGCCTATCACTCTTTTTTCAGTATTTTCCACTTGGACCTCATTATCCTCAGAAAATACAGCATGAGAGTGGTATCCCAGAATGCTGTCCTTAGGCTTTGAAAAACATATCTGATAGAAAGGTGCAGGTCTTACGGTGAAAAATATCCTGTTTTTCTCTGCCATCATCACTGCTTCACCATTTCATAATTTAAGAAGTACTGACTGAGTTAGATTAAGGAGACTGTATCAGGAGCCTATGTTCCACTTTTTTTTTTTTTGGTATGTTATTATAAGAAATTTCTTCATTCTATAACAATTTGACCATGGAGAAAACAAGAATAAAACTTTTTCATAATTTCCACCTCTGTAGGCTTTAAACTCTCAACAATGATTATTAGATGTTCCAAAACCTCAGATAAAAATAGTACAGGATTTCAGATTACCTAGGTCACACAATTAGGAAATAATACTTTGACTCTTCAGAAAACAGCATGTCTGTCATCCTTTGCTCAGTTCTTCCTGAGGACTTTCTGTTGCAGGATACTGAACATACCTTTGCACCCTGAGGCAGAATCTCTGAAACTTCCCTCATGCAATTCTTACCTAAAGATACTGACCTGGGAATTTTGTATTCTAATTGGGGTTATATTTTTCTAGAGAAAGTACCAGAGCTCATTGTTTTTGCATACACACAAGAACTGCAGTTAACACTCATATTGATCTCTCCCAAACTGCAGGGCTGACTGACAGCAAGAAGTCAAAATCAGGTCTCTTCTGCAGGGGAGTAGCACAGATGTGTATTTGCAGGGCAAATTAAGTATGCTGAATTATAACACACGATAGGATTACATATTCTGAAATATCATCATCAGTTTAAACAAGCCTCAACCTTTGTAATTTTACCTATCTGCAAAAAATGAAAATGTGTATTCTTTCGCCACTGATGCCTGTGCGATGACTTTGTATTCCAACGGCTGACGATTTCAACCTTGAGGCCTTCTACTTTTGAATTTTGTTGCAAATTTTGCTCTGCTTGCTAGTTTTCTTTCCATTTTGTATAAAATTATAATCTGAAAGCATCTCTTAATCCACATTATTTTTCAAAACCTTATCTGTCAAATTTTTGATCCTGAATACCAGTTATTGTTACTTTTACTTGTGACAGTGCTTTCCATATACTTTAGGTAATGTTGCTCCTTAAATTGTCTGGAAAGCAATCTAACTAGGGACAGTATCACTTATGGGGAATTTTGTTAGATTGCTTATAGTATATCACACTTAATGAAAACTTGTTATCCAGTCAAAATTCCTCTAACTGAAATAGAAAACTCATTTTTAAGACTTAGCTTTATGGTTTATAGATTTTCTCTTTTACTGATTGTCTCATTTCTGCTCTGTTTTAAACGACATTTATCTTCTCACATCCCTAACCTACTACATTACAATTTCGGTTGAGTTCCCTCAAAAATTAGATAATCTCACCCAATAATTACAGTATTTCTTATAAAGCCTGTGAAAAGAATATAGTAAAGAGGGAATACCCACCTGTCACAAGTGAATTTATTTTAAAGGTGCACACTTGCATTTTAAAAATTATTTACACAATTGCCCTAGTCACTTCAATAAAAACTGAAGAGATGATTAAATTAAAAATAGGAACCAAAGCTAGTTGCCATCTACTATAAAACCAAGGAATCTTTTTGCAAATATAAACCTTAAATGATTTTAAAATTTCTAATTAAATGGCTACAAGGTCATACAAATTGTTTTTGATATCTGGAATGGTACTTAAACTATGTATTTTAAGCAGAGGCATTGTGATTGCTTTATTCCAGTATTTATCAAGGAACAGATTTTGGATTTGTTGTAATTCATTTAAAAATGGTAAAATTTTTGTTTAGTTTATTTATGCCATTTCATGGCCTTAATTTCAGTAGGTTATTTTGCCCACTTTTAGGCCATGTTCCATCATTTGAGTTATAATGGAACTGTTATCACCACGTTTGTTCTCCCCAGAAATGGCAAAATTATTACCTAGATCCACATTTTAAGAAGGGTATCGATTTACACATGAGTTTAATATCTACTCTTGCACACAGAGTATTTGCTTTTAATAAAGATGGGGTATTCTGTACAAGTATGGAAAGAAACACATTTATCTGAATGATCATTTAGGGTTGTGCAGGTGCAGTCTTGACTCAAGAAAAATCACCTGATCTTTTGTATTGTCAATTCAAACCAACTATTAATTAATGATTCAAGTTTTGAGAAGAAAGAGTGAAACAAACAAGCAAACAAACAAAAAAGCCAGAAATAAATACATAGCGTAACATCTTTCCTCAGGCTCAGCCTTAGTCCAACAACTCTCCCCTCGCATCCCCTTGATTTCACCACACGTCATCACGGCATTGGGGGGGACTCAGGAGTTCGGGATCAACAGGCAACAGTCTGTCTCTCCCACTCCGTGCCTCACATGCTTCTTCTGTCACTCCTGCGCAGGTTTCCCTCCCACTTTCCCCTTCCCAAAAGCTACTGCCCTTTCTTAAATGTCTCTAAGCAGAGGCACCAGAGCTGCCTTGGTCCATGGCACCTCGAGGGCAGCCCCTTCTTTCTGCCATTATAGCACTGCCTGGAACTGGTTGGCACTAGCACAGGGCGGCCTATGACTCCCACCACAAGGACCAAGGACCGCTCCCTTTTACCAAAACCCTGCCCTTTGTGCCCAATACATGTACCCACACATATGCAGAATTCATTAAATCCACATAGCAGCTTATTCATTTTTAGCTGCCTTTTTTTGTTCATTCGCAAGTTCAGCTGGGCTAGGGGAACATCTGTTAAAGCTATATAAATTTATATTTACTTTCACCATCTCTGCTAATTTTAGATATCTACAAAATTAAAACAATATAATAAACTAGTTCTCTAAGCTGCCAATGTAATTTATTAAGAGAATTATTGAGCCTCAGGGGGTAGCTCATCACACTCAAAACCAAGATAATTACAGGTACTATGAGTCCCCATAGAAGAGTTTCTCTCTCATGACTAACAGGTTAGATACCAGGAGGCTGAAGTTTAGTGAAATTAAATCCCATGACAAGTCACCTCTTCAATTTCATAGCGTAACATTACAATCCTTCAGTGACTCAACACAGTGTTGTGGGAGGTGGGGTGCCAGGTTATAACTTCAGGTTTAGGAAGCCAAAATTTAGAAGTGATAGAAAGCAGTTTGTACTTGTGAGCATGGAATGGCCAAACCCTTGTCATGAGCCCACTGTTAAATTCCTACCCTCTTGAACCCACCTGGCAGCAGCGCAGACAGCAGCTCCACGAGTGGAGATGTCGTCCACAGGCTCCAATGGGAGGATTCACGTACATGCTCAGAGCGCCCTTGTCCAGGGATTTTGTGGATCAGAACTGAAGTATCCTCCACCTTCCCAGCTGCTTTCTTTATCTTTTCCCTAACTTGTTGAATAGGCATGTAGAGCACATTTTAGAAAAGCGTAGGGGGAAAAAAAGGCATGATGAATTCTGTTTCTTCTAACCATGCACAACCTCTGCATCTCCTAAAAGAAGCTCACTAGAAGTAACTTCTTACTGTCCTCTATTCTCTTTCATCCTTCATTAGTGGATGAATTAAAAGACATGTTCCTTTTCTTCAAAACAGAGAGATGTAATAATAAAAAAGGTTGATGGTCTGGCGTAACACTCACCAAAGTCAGTAGGAGTTTCTACACTCACTTCAGTAGGTTTTGAAGTGGATTCTAAAATACTAAATTCAGAAAAATACAAGTAAGGAGTTCTCTAATCAATAGCCAAAGGATCAGAATATCTATAATATATTAATTCTACTCAAAACAATGGCACAATAACTGTATTGTATAAAATGAATTATTGCTAGCCTCTGTGATACAAACAATTCCAATAATCAGCATGTATATACAGATATATAAAACACATAAATGCATGTAGTAATTAGGAATTAAATTACGATTCAACAGATGTTATATGATGTAAGTATTAATAACCTCATTATAAATCTGATGAATACAAAAGCACTCCCATTATTATTATCCTCAGATAGAAAAGAAGTATTGTTAATCTGCTGAGCAGTTGATGAGACAGAAAATTATAAATAATAGAAACAGTGCACAAATTAATTCTACATTAGAAAGACAGAATAGTTTGTATATAATAATAGGAAGATCATTTTTAGCAGAGGATAGGCCTGATCTTCTGTTGGAGATTGTTTTAATTATTGGACAGCTGTTCTCTCCCATGATTCTAAATTAAAAAGGAAAAAAAAGTAATCTCTCTCTAATAACAGATCTAACTGAAACTAGATGCTAGCCAGCAGAATCCTACAAATGCTATATCATCCGAATACTAATGAAAGATCTCCTTTAAAAGAGTTTTGGGGCTTTCAGAGATTAGTGGGAGACTTTTCAAAATGTAAAGAAATAGTACGGAGACAACTGCTCGGAGTAGTTTAGGCAATAGAGTTTTGTGTTTTTCATATTTCTTTTTTATGGATAATTAGTATTATTGCCAATGCTAAACTAATTTTGGAAAGATTGAAATTAAGAGTGCTATGACTTTTTTGGGGTTTTTTTTTGTTTTTTTTTTTAAGTTTGCAATGCTTCTCAGATGAAGAATGCATCTGGAATAAAACCTACAAAAGACTAGGTTAAATTAAATTAAATTAAATTTGGCAAAGAAAAATCTGAATTGCTGTATCATGGACTACCAACATACCCTGCATTTGGCATTTTCAGTAAGTGACATTAATATTTTGTCCCCCTGTCTTTCTGTGTATTTTAGTAAAGCAATATGAATGTATTAAAAATATTTTGGATGTAAAATCCAGGCAATGGCAAAAACTAGATGTTTGCCTTCTATTAGCATCATTATTTCTGCTTAGTTATCAGTTCCTGGAAGAGTCAGACTGAGACAATTGCTTGTATTAATCATGGCAAGAAACACTAAGACGGCCCATAGGAGAACCATTTTTTACTTATTGGCTTTTTCTACAAGCTGTATCGGCAAAGTCATTTCACAAGTTTAATGGATGACTCCAGCCTGCAAAATGTATTGGTCAAGGTAGGTCAAATAGTGTAGCATTTACAGAAATGGAACAAGACAGGTTCAGTGACTGGAGTAGTTAAATAATAATGACAAAAAGACTGAGTGTTTATCATTGGTTTTTGTGCCCTCAGTAAACATTTTTGTGCCATATAAAACTTAATGCTATAATGTCTTCAAATGACTAGGTATTAATTACTATAATCTCCCTGGTCAGAACTTACATTATGTTGCAATTTGTAATTAATAAAGAAGATTGAAGTCATCCAATTGCAAGAGTAGAATCCTTCATATTTACATAAGTTCAACAGTAAAAGTAAAGGAGCTAGGAAAAATACATTTTAAAACAAAAATCATGCACAGTGAAATGTTTGCATTAGCCACTGGCTGTTATAATTGAACTGGGCAATCTAATTTCAAGAATGATTTGGGTTTTCTAGTGTAAACATGTGCCTTTTTTTTTTTTTTGAATGCACGTCTACTATCATGAAAAGAAAATATTGAAAATACTGAAATTCATATTTCTTCATAGAAAGGTGACTAACAATAAAAGGGACTATGGGGACTAACCTATAGCACTTTTTTATTTTGTCCTTGTATTAACTACTTAGACATTCCATTTTGAATGTTCTTCACCATTGGGGAGGGGAGTTGAGGACTTGCTAATGACAAACACATTGCTGTCTCACCTGAGTCATTTAGCTTTAGGCTACCATATACATAAAGCTTACTGATGTTCACACTGATTCTAAAAGCTGGGCACAGTACCTTTTTTCTGTCCCCTTATTCTTGTAAATAAACCCTCTCTATCACTGCACTTAGTACCATGCTCTACTCTGACATGCATGCCCTCAGCTTACCAGGACAGAACAAAACTGAAGGGACCGTGCACCCACATAGATATGTTACCCAGTGACAAGTAGGAATCTCGCCCAGTGACAGACTCAAAGCAGAGTGCTAGAACTTGCTGCTGATGAGGAGAAGAGATAATCTGTAATAGCATCTGGGGAATACTCCTTTGAGCTGGAAGTCTTCTCCTCACCATTCCTTTATAAATAAAGTTAGCAAAGCAAGACTTCTACAGCTTGGAAGAAAATACCAACATAAAAAACTTTATTTTCTTTTTCAGAACTTACATTATTACATTTTGAGCATAAGGCAGAAAAGCACACAAAATGTTTCAGATAATGTTTGTTATGCTGTAAAGTAAGTTATCACATTGGCAATTAATGATATAAAGAATTTATTGGAAAGGAAGTACTGCTTGTGGTAAAAAGGAATGAGCAAAATAATATCACATTAAGTTGTTCTTCCACCACAGAAGTTACTTCACAACAAAGTGAAAAGACTCTGCCAACAAGGCTTTCAATGTTAAATAAATCTACTAGCATTTGCCATTCCAATTTAGCAGGTCAGTATTTCAAAGAAACCCTGGAGATAAGCAAGTTGGCAGGAACCTGAGAGTAGTAGTAGTGGGGGGTAAAATGAGAAAAGGGCTTGGGTCTGAATTACTTTTGACATTTACAGGTGGTGAGTAATGTTAATAAAAATTATGGCTACAACAATGATGACTCTGTGTTATAATGCAAACTGTCAGGAGCAAGCTCTTCAGCGACCACTGATAATACAATACTGCAGGTAGATGCTTGAGAACTTGCTGAGAAAGCAAGTTAGAGCTACAGCAATGGCAAGCCATTGCTCATTCTGGCTACAGGAATCTGGCAGTGAAATGGAAGTTCAAAAAATACAACACACATTTTCAAAAAATAAGAAAATAAGGAAACTTTTTTTCTTCCCCATTCTGCTATTTTCACTCCTATTCCAGGGCACAGAAGGGTCATAATAGCACATAACCATAGATTCTTCATGTAATAGATCAGTGAATATTCTTTTGATTGTGTTAAAATGTCTTTTGTCCACAGGAAAAATGCTGAATGAACAAAATGATTGGGAAAAGCATTTCCTCTTCATGCTTGAAGCAAACATAGTAATTTATTGCTCATATCTTTTGTTATACTGTGTTCAGCAATAGTAGTCTGTATTTCATTCTTTAGCCCACCTGCAGAAGTACAAACACAGCAATTATCTACAAGCATTTGCTAAAAAAAAAATACAACATATAATTACAAAGGCAAAAAAAGCTACTAAAATTGCAGTTGACTGAAGTTCGGTTATATAATTCCAATAATATTTTAAAGCAAAAAAAGACAGATGCGTACCTTGGCCACTAATCCTGGAAAAAGTGTTTCTTGTCAGAGTAATACAGTGTAAAATGTAACTAATCATTAACACTCCACCAGAGTGGTTGCTAGAATCTGTAACTACCAATTTCCTGTGTTTTCTGACTAATAGAAACTGTATTAATCATTTCATTTGTTGCTAAAGTACAGAAAAGTAGTTGAAGAAGCTGTGTTTATGTGTCAAAGAGAGGCAACTCCTTATGATGGTAAATAAAGTATTGAAGCATTGTTTTTTAAAAAAAAAAAAGTTTTATATTAATTTTTTATAGTTTCATTTCCTTCTTTTCTTTTTCCCATAAAAGCTTTGAGAAAAATATATTTAGTTCTAAAAGATCATCAGAAGACAGCCAAATATTATATGGGTAATAAATCCATGGGTTAATCATTGTTTTATTTTACACAATTCTTTTGCATAAAACTTTTGTTTCTTCTTTGTACCGAAACTCTTCACCAAATTTCTGCACCCAAAAATAAAAAATGTACTGATATGTAACAGACATATTTTGTTCCAGTACTTCCAGTAAATTTCAATAGTTTTGTTTAGAAATTTACCTAATATTATTTTTTTAATGGTGATGAAAGCGAAATAAAATTAATCAAGCCTTGAATCAAACAGAACATTTAAAGTCTTTAAGGACCCCCATTATGTTTTGAAATCAGGATCCTTTCTCATGTATAATGTAAAACAATAAAATAACAAAACCCACTAGTGACATTTGTCATATCTGTAACTCCCTGAACTAAGCAAACTACGCCCTGCAGACTCTTTGGAACATTATCACAGCTTCTTCTAAGTTTTCTCTCTGCTTGCCTTGCTAATAAACCCCAAAATACTACTTTGGTGGGAGGATCTACATGTAAATTGAGGTAATTCAACAAAAATTGACCTGAATGTGCAGAGGTCACTTGGCTCAGGTCATGGAATGTTCCTAAGCTGTCCTTAGCCATTTAACACAATTGAATTTTTTCAGTTGTCTGTTCAAAACTCTTTTATTCTGGCTCTGAAATGCTACAGTTTCTGGCCTAGCTCCTGGTAATAAATATTCCAACCACTACAGCTGGAAACTAGACCGTATAATTAATTGTCAAGGATGGAGTTCCACTTGCATAAAGACAAATGCCAGTGAGAAACTACATCGCTCAGGTGTAGTAAGTACTTAAAATCTTTTCGATCTCTTTTATTTTGCCTAAGCATAAGAGCTTTTATGGTACAGCTTTCTCCTAGAACTTCCCAAAGGAGGTATCTTTATTACCATTAGTATGATCAATCACACTTATTACTTTAGTGCCTAAGGTAAAGTGCGATTCACTTATAAAACTGTAGAAGGTGCTCCTAAAGCCCAAAATACTAGACATTCTCTGTAATCAAAATGACCCAGACATTCGCCAGGGAGAAAAATGAAGTAGGATGATGATAGCCACATCACAGCACTTTAGAGTTTGAAATCTGTAATCCTTAGAAAAACAATCTCAGGAATTCTGGGAAAAGCAATCTTAGTTTAACTGAGAAAATGAAGTAAATGCAAAAAATGTGAAGGAAAACAGTGTAAAGTTAATAAAGCAAGGATGAAAAGGCAAGAAAGGCAAGGAGGACTTGAGGTGAAGATCAAGAAAAGTAGACAGAGAAATCCAATCCAATTGCAGAAGCTATTAAATTATAAACACAATAATTTTATACATGCACTTCTTTGAAGACTATTATGAGAGGTATTCACATACTACCACTTCTACTCTTCCAAGAGTGAGTTAGAGCTAAATGATCAAGGAAACACACAGAAAACAAAAGGATAGTCCGAGATAATCTGTTGCCATCTAACTAGAACTTCAGACAGGAAAGCAAAAGCCTCAGAAAAATGTACATTAAAATTATTATGAAGGAGAGCAAAAGCACTGGCTTCTAGATTGTTTCCCTGATCTGCTCCTATTTGGTAGGCTTCACAGGCATGCTGTTAATGGATACATATGCAAAATGGTGTGTATGTAATTCATATACACATATATATATATATACATATGATACAGATCCGCTTGTGATCTTTGTGAATTTGAAAGCTCATTTCTAAGATTTAGAACCCCTTTTCCTGCAATGAAAACCTACATACTTGCAATAAAGAGCCAAAAAGTTTCTTCCTTCCATGATCTCCACCTGTACCTGGTTGACAGACCTAATCTACTGATTAAACTCACCTGGTACTAATGAACGCACAGAGGAGCAGACTCTTTGTCAGAGTTTCAGTACTACAAGGGAAAGCTAGTCTCCTGGCACAATTTTAAGTTTAGTGTCTCACTTGAAGGGGATGATTCTTACATGCAGGTTTGAGCTGTGGTCTTTATCTATCCCACCACTTAGCTCCTTCAGCTGGCATATATGCTGGGATTCTGTATGATACAGCTACATAAGTCAGTAAGAGGCCCAGAAAACTGTGACTCCGAATATGTGTGCATGTGTACACGTATAGCAAATATCTAAACAGACAATGGAGTTCCCATGTAGCCAGTACTCAATTGTCTCAGTTTTTCTCAAAAACTTAAGTGAATTAAAGATGTCACATTATTTTTCAGATGAGTTGTCCAACATGAGAAAATCAAACATGTTTTCAGAGTTATGTTAAGTGCTTGGGGAATAAGTATCTTGACTTCCTATGCATTTTGACTGGGGTTTAAATGACCAAATATATTTAAGTAAGTTGCCTTAGACTGCCTATATAGCCAATGGAGAGAAGCTGGCATTTCTAGGGCACAATTTATCTCATCTTAAAATAGATGTCTAAAGCAGGTCAGATGAATTGTGCCCTTGCAGGGCCTTTTACTCCCCATTGACTATAAAAAGCATGACTAACTCAGACACACACGTCTACACTGAAGACATTTACAGGTAGGTGATAAATTCTACTCTATATGATTTATGATTAACTGACTTTGATGACTGAAGAGGTATGACTTTGAACTGAATTCTTCCCATCTCCAAAGTCTTCTTATCTATAAGGTTTCCCTGCAAAGGGCTTGGACTCATGGTGTAACCTTAAATGTTATGGCACTTAAACAGACCCTCAGCTCTCACTTTTTCATAGAACTGGTAGAAATGTGATTGTCTCTGAAATCTTCCCACTCTTTTGAAACCTTCCCTTGCAGACATGGCCACTATAAACTCAATGGGTTCAAAAGTTATTAGAGGAAGAGAAATATAGGTCCATTCAGGGGGCACAGTTGCACAAGTGTCTGAGAGAAACCATGATAAAAATTTCAAATCAGGAAAAAGGATTCAAACCTTCTATTTAGCCACAAATAATTCAATAAAATCAGATAGAATAGCAACATAAATAAAAACAGATGTGTCAGACAATTTATTTCTATTCTTTATTTCCTTCTTGCTTCTTTTGCACAATAAACATCCTATATCTGTGATGAAAAAACATACTGATCCCACTAAAATCAAGGTAGTATTAAATATGAATGAATATTATTATCCAACGATATGTATTTGGCTGTACATGCCTGTCTGATAAACTAAGATTTCTATGGTTTAGAACCTGCCCTTTTATTTATTACTTGTTTTCACTCTGAGTATATCTTCTATATAGTAACCATACATAAGTGATAAAAATAGTACTGTTATTTGTACAGAGAGAATAATAAAATCACTATAGTTGGACTAGATGACCTATAGAGGTCCCTTCCAACCTTAAGGATTCTGTGATTCTGTGATTCTGTGAAATGGTGTTTTAAGCAGTGGTCATTTTGATTTTTAGTATTTTACACTTCCAAATTCATATGCAACACTTAGCTTTTCAGGCTCTGTGTATGCTGCACAAGGATGGATGCTATTTGAAATAATGATAAGGTCAAGTGCCTATTACTGCACATTCTTCCTTATTCTATCTACTGACACTAGGAATAATGTTTTTCTACTAATATTTCTATAAAAGCAAAAAAAATCTAGATTACAAAGAGCTTGATCCAAAAACTAGTGAATGTAATGAAAAATCTCCCACTGAATTTGATTTGTTTTCCTTCGTCCCTATAGAAATCAGTTTAAGGACCAGATTAAAAAAAAAAAGTGTTTCTTCATACTCTTTCATAGGGTCCTTTTCCACTTAGATAGTTATGCTGCAGCTCCAGTGTTTTACAGAAACTGACATATGATACAACTTCTTTATTCTTCTCCTCTTCTATAACAGGCTTAATAAAAACACTTGAAAGGGAACTGAAAAAAAAAAATCAGAAGTTGCCTTTTCTCATTTTACAGACCAAAAGTTATTTGTTCTATTATTTCCAAATTAAAGAACAAAGCCAGTTTCCATGCAGTACTTTACTATAATACTGTGTTTATAGGGTAGGAAGAGTTAGAATAAAATAATTTTTGGTGACTATTTTCTACAAAGTAAAAATTCTCGTATTTTGTCCAATTCATTTAGCCTCATAAAGGATGACTTCACCATGTAGACTCTTTTCTTCATAGGAATTTATAAATGATGTGTGCTGTTGACTGAACTTTAGGGAAACAGGACTTAGAGAGGACTCTAGAGTTTCATAGGGCACGATAGCCTATGGTACTTTCATAAAATAACCAATTCAGGTAGGCAGGATACCTGCAGTACACCTGGGAGTACAAGAGTTTACATGGTGTGTACAGGCCAGAGTCACAGTTACATCAGTGTTTGATACACAAAAGATTTGCTCTAATAGGCTTAGACAAATTCTTTATCCGAGGTTTTGACAATTTTCTATAGCTCTGCTAAAAATGTTGCTAGTATAAATTAAATGTCACAAAGAACATCCTGTATCCTATTAAGACATTAAGCTCTTCCTTTGTATTCAGGTCCATGGTGCTGTACATGACACAGTTTGTTTTGTACTCTATTTGAAAGGCTTCATTTGGCTTTCTTGTTTTAGAATGAAGTACTGTAAACACAAAATTGAATTCTTAAGTAGGAAATTCATCAAACAGAAAGGAAAAAAAGAAGTGGATCTGACACTTGATGATTAAATATACTCTACTCAGGACTGGAAGAGGGGATCAGAAGATAATTGTTGTTAATTTGAAAATGGCCTGAAGAGGAAACATAAAAAGAACTCTGATTTACTTTGCCACTTACAAAAGCTATACACTTTTTTTACTTTAAAATACTTGTATTTGTTCTATCTCAGAGATGCACTTAATTAAACATAGGCTTAAATTTAATTGGCTCCCTAGTGAATACCTCCATGCCGTTAAGTCTTTTTACACTTTGGCTAGTTTCAGACAACAAACTTGTGCTAGCAAATCAGCCAGAGGCGTGATGTTGCCTTTGATTGACAGCTATACCACTAATTCTCTTTTAATAAGATAGGGATGATTTGCTTAGTATAGATCATTTTGCTCTGTGTGGGTGACAGCCTCAGGCACATGCAGTCCAAATCACTACTTGGAAGTCCCATGCTTTGACGCAATCCCAGACATACATCTAATTTTACACTTCCTACATTAAGATATCACAAATCAACTGCTCTGAAGTAGCTGCCCAGTAACAAAGGAGAAGTAGCTCCATTACCTATTGAGAGGTGAGTTATTTTGTGTGTTCCTGAGAAAGACTATTCTCACATAAGCTAGCTTAGTGAGTTTTTTTTTTTCTTCTTGCATGTACACATCAGCAAATCAACAATGCTCACAACAGTGCTTCCAAAGAAGGTCTAACACAGGAACCTTACCAACTAAAGCTGGTAGCATGGAGCTGGTATCCAGATTACCATCAGGAGGGGAACACTCAGAACTACATGGGTAAAATAGAAACACATAGCTATGCGCCTGGATAAGGAAAATTTGCTGTGTGTGTGTGTACCATAGTGGGGTTTTCCTTGGAGCTTTCATGAGTGATCAGCTATTATAATCACAGGGTAGTTTAACTGGTCTAAGTAATGTCCACATGGAGGACTTTGCCTGTACTATGTACAGTATCCCTATATGGCCTTGGTTTTGCAAAATGCCACTTAAGGTTCTTTCTACATTTTTCTTTCATTTATTTGAGTATATTAATATTATACTAATCCTATAAACCAATAAAGCTTGAAAAAAAATAAGACTGCAGTCTGACAAGTGACATAGAGCAATAATCCATATAAATCTTTCCTTATTTAGATTACGATATTATTTATCTGTCTTAGGCTTTAACATCTCCCAAGTATCACCTCAATTTAATATTTGGGATAATATAAAACCTACATTTTCCTGAAGGGGAACTTAAAGATTTCTCCATGACTTGTCCAAGAGAGAGGAGGAAGCTAGGTCTTCAGAATCACTGATTAGTTTCCAAATCACTTTTCCTGTCTCAGTGCTGTCTTATTTGGTAGATACAGTAACTGTTGACATAGCAGCAGCAATGGAACTAAGCCAGTGACTGAATCCTATGTAAATAGGAGGTAGGCTGGGTCAGTAAGAGCCCCATTTTACTTTCTTGCACTGAGGTCCCATAGTTATACTACTTCAGTCTGGCTGAAAAGCATCGCTATCACAGAGTGGCAACTAAGACAGGTCAACCAAAAACTAAGGCAGGACAACCAAAAGCCTGGAAACTAGCAAATGCATCATGAAGTTTGAAATGAACAGGAAATCATGCTGGGCAAAGGAGCAGAACGTCCACATGGTGATCAAGCACTTACAGAGCAAACCATCTAATTCTGGTAGCTATGAGAGAAAACTGCCAAGGGAGCTTCTCTTTTCAGAGTGTTGAGGAACAGCATTATTGAACCAGTCCTTCCAAAGCCTCTGGCGATCCTGCACACCCTGGTCCCACAGAGACTCTACACTTTTCTGTGGATCTAATGTTGCAAAGTTCCTGCAGTATTAGCATGAAACTGTGGTGGACATACTTCCATCCAGCTTTCTTGGTTGCCTAAGTTCCACCTTTTACTTCTATAAAATAGTAAGGATAGATAGCCAACTTTGCTAAAAAGTTTTATTAGGCTGACTTTGACTAAAAATGGACTAAAATGTAGCCATTGAGTGGCCATTATCCTCATACCTGCCAGAATCTCTATTAAAAAGAGAAATAGATATACAGGAGACCTTATTACCAGTTCCATGTTCTGTGTTACTGCATGAGGAAGCAGCTACATTTCTCCAATGCACAGTGGTGATTAGACACCACTAGAGATCCATTTGCTTCAGAAGTGAAATCCTGAAAAGGGTAATATAACCTGCAATGTGGGGAAGTATTGCTGCATATGTGCTTTTTCAGGAACTGCTTGTTCCTACAGGGTTGCTATTAAAGACCTACAGGCATTTTAATTATCTAGTGTCTATCCACCTAATATGTCTGTTCCACCTTGTGCTTCAGGAAGGTAGTACTTTATACACAGTATTCTGCCAACCCACTCAGACTACAAAGAGAAGATGTTTTTGACTTGTCATAGTTAATAGTCTCACTAAGCTCACTGAAAATCGGATCAAGACCGCATGTCATGATGGATCTCTTATCTGCCAACATTAGCCATTGCATTTCTCAACTCAGGTGCTCCAGTTTAGCTCTCATTGAACTATATATTTTATTTTTCATATATAATCCTTCTTGGGAAAATTATTTGTATTCTATCACTCCTAAAGTGCTGCTCGAGTGTCCTCATGTGCAGCAGAAGGAAAAGTATAGAGTTTTGTGAAGTGAAAAGGAAACTTCCCTTAAAGAAAACTATCTTTACATAAGGTAGCAACTTCAGTAGTACAGACTTCTGATTATTCCATGAAATAATGGAAAATTATTATAAATATATGTATTTCTTCTCATAAAATATTTGTCATTTTAAAAGCAGTCTGCTCATAGCATGAGTGAGATTTTGCAAGTGATACAATATAAATACATCTCTATTCTATGAAGAGAGGTATTTATATAGGTTGTACTGATTTCATATATCATTAATGGGGCAATTCACTAATCAAGTAAATTAGTTTTGCCTGTGCAAACATACATACTGAAATTAAATCAAGTATTTTGTCATTGCACAAGATATGCATTCACTTTCATATCAAAAACTAGGCTTGGCATATGGCAGTGGTATTAGTAACAAAGAGGAATGCAAACAAGAGCTAACAAACAAATCTAAAGCAATGCAATTTGTGATACAAAATGATAATATTAATCTTAGCTTTATGGCACAACGGGTATTTCAAAAATCTAGGGGTATGTTCTAAAGTTCTATATAAAGCTATGTATTTCTTTCACAAATGGAAACAGAGGTCTTTCTGGCTAACAGACAGACTCACACTGGTGATGAAGGGTTTTGGAACAGTTACCTAGGCCTTAATTCAGCAATTCAGACTCTTAAGCATTTGTAAATGTTAAGCATATATTTAGGTTGCTTTAATAAATAGGAGTAGAGTTAAGCATGCATGCAAAGTGGCTTGATGATTTGAAGCCTTAATGCGAGCAGGGTGAACATTTCAGCAGGGAGATTTAATTTCTGGCTATGGAGAATGCAAATTCATAAATTAATAAATCTTTTTTATTATTATTTTCTTTTTTTTTAATGCATCTTTTTTTTCATTATCCAGTCAGTAGATTTCCACCTTGCAATGCTTCATATGAGCCTGTGGATACCACAGATGCATAATACATGGTACAACATTTTTCTTCAAGCAGTGGGTGGTCTGATCTGACTTTTACAATCAAGCTGACTTTTTACATTAAAAAGCTTAGCTCAGCTTGTGCTCTTAGAAAATTTATTTTACTCTGCTTGACTACATTTATTTTAAAGTATGTATGTGCATACATGCGTGGCTGAGTGCCCAGTAACTGTATTATACAGTCAGGAATATCTATCTCAGTGTTTTCATCACAATTCTTTGCTCCTAGAAATTTATCACAAGGTAATAAAAATTCACTCAGCTTTGAAAACAAGGCTTCTGTGCTTTAATGTATTTTATTCCATTCAAAAAAAAATGTTCACTTTAAATAATAAAATTGTGAAGAAATAGAGATGCAGTATAAGAACAAACTTTTGACACCACTTGTAGGAGTTTTGTATTTTTATCATCAATTTTCCAGACTATTACTTACTACCAAATAACGTTAGTACCTCAATATTTCCAAAGAAAATATACTTTTAAAAGGATTCTGGCATTTATATTACACACTTCTAATTGTTGCACAGAGATGTCTTTCCTCATTTTTCTTTAATTCAATATCCTGCCCCTATTTTTCCAGGTTGAATGTAATTTTTGGTCTGTTATCAAACAGATTTAAAATGAAGTTTATTTGAACTGTGTCCTATGTTCCTGTTTTCTTCAAGTCTTGCATTGTACTGCATCTGCGTATCAAAAAAAAAGTGGCAATGAGAGAAAGTTTAAGGGTCAAGAGAGTTGTTCAAAAAGTTTAAACTCAAATATATAGCTCAAGAAAGTGTTATTTTGAAATTATACATTCTATTCATCCTCTGCATCAACATGAAAGATTGCTCAAATTTTAAAGAGTGTTGTTTTGCATGGCAGAGAGATGCCAAGTCCTAGCTGGGAACCTGAGGTGGACAATGAATCTAAGTAGCCCAAATATAAAAGAGGTACTTATTGTGAATATTTTTTGTTATGAGATTGATTTCTTCAGGATTTTCAGCTGTGCTACCTTGTATAATCAGTTAAGGATTCAGTGCAGACAGAATATGAATCTCCATTTTTCATCTCTTCATTGACTCACAAGTTCTCACTTGGTTTGTCTGATTCACTGGGAGACTGACCTAGTAAGAGTTCTTCGTATCTGCTACACCAAGATTACCATTGAAATATGCCATGAGGCAAAACCGACATCTCAGTTCCAACAGGAATTTTTCTTCTGAACTAGAGCTTTTCTTTTGGCCCTTTATGCTTGAAATCCATTTTCTAGTCAGTATGTAAGCACCCTGAGTGGAATAGATTTTGTCAAAGTAGATAGCCCTGAGGAACTAACCACAGATATGCACACAATGTTATCAACATAATACAGAAATCTATCTTATGCTTGTAATTGCCAACAATTCAGATAGATAGATAGGTTAGAAATGTCATGAGACAGCAAATACAGATCCTTCACTGTATTTGCTTATAAAGAGTTCAGGTTGGTTGATCCTGTCAAAAGCTGTAACAGCTTTTAGTGTTGCTGAACTGACACTGAGACTTCTGCATCATTCTTTCTCCCTACTTTGTTTTTGCATATACAGGATATACTATGTATGTAAATGTAATAGTTTTAATTGGAATTGAGAAGTAGTGATATAGCTGCAGTCAGAACTCTCACATGTCCTGGAGAAAGTTAGCAAGTAACTGAGGAAATAATGCATGCATCGAGAATGGGTGCTTATCAAAATCTGGATACTATTGTTTTGCTATCCCTAGAATATCTAAGCACTCCCTATGTAATATCAGTGTCACGGAATGAAGTCCATGTATTTCCTATTCCACAAACTCTGGACAAAACCCTGTCTGAGCTAATTAGTTTTTAAGAAGACTTGAGCATGAAGTTCAAGTATTTTTAAGTCTTGTTCATATTTCTACCTCACTACTCTTACACTTGGTGCTCAGCATTCCATCATTCACATCATAGAAAAAATATATTTTAACAGAGCTGGAGTGTAGGTAAAAGGCAGTAAGTACATGAAATGGACAGTATGTAAGCTTTGAGTCTTTTCTGGGAGGCAAAACATCAGTTTCAGCTGAGAGCAACACAGTTGAGGAGAAACAGTGTGTGTGGTACAGTGTGTGAGGTGAGACACATCTTAGTTGATAATGGTGTCTATATAAGCACCCTCTCTGCTGGATAGGAGCAAGTGCTTAAAAAAGGACAAGTTGTAGCTCAGTTACACAATTTTAGAGCTGTTCTTCCTGAAGCAGAGCTAGAGGGGATCTGCATTAGGTCACAATAGCTTGCAGATGTCTAGCGGTGCCATAGAACAGCTTATCAAACTGCCTCTTGGCTACGTCCAGTCGTGGAAGTGAACTAACGGATTCATAGGAACTTTTGGCATCTAAAGCAGTAAATGCTACGTGAGCTATGTGATTGCAGTCATATATCTGCGTAAGTATATCCTTAGATACCTCCACACGGATAGAAGACTAGACACATAAGGACTAAAGATCACCCAGTATAACTCAGAAATGATCACCTATATTCAACCATGTGTCTGGAAGAAGTAAGAACATTTTAACACACCGTTCACTTACTATCTTTGCCAAACAGCAATATTCGCTCTGTCTCAGTCATTCTAAAATAGTATTTTCTGTGGTTTTCCCTTGCTACTTTGTTCTTTTACCTCTTCACTTGATTCATTAAAAACTCAAAAAATCCCTTCTTTTTTCTCCCTTCATCCTTGTTGAAAACAGTAACAAGATGATAAACCTGCCCTTTTCATTTTACTTGGTCAGACGGTCTCCTAAATTATTCTATGCACATTAAAAATAATAAATAAATACACACTAAATTATGCAGTTTAATTTTGGCATTAAGAGAAATGGGAGTGAACATTTTCTTCCACCTCTAAAAGCTTGGATATAAAACTTGAGCATAAAACTGTTTCATTGAATAGATAAATCTAGTCCACTGCAATCTGCATGTTCTCTTCAATTTTCTGAAATTATCTATTTGTTTTTAAGAAAGTCAAGTCTGCAGTTTCACATTAGTGGAAATCAGTACAGTTTTGTAGTGATAAAAGTAGATAGGAAAGAGTATTTCACATTTGGTATCAAGCTTAGTTGCAATCCGCACTAATACTGTCACTTTTATGAGCACTGCAGTGACAAATATTTAAAGATTGTATTTGGATGATTCAGAATGCCTCCTCAGAGTAACTTAGGACTTTAAAAGATTGATGGTTATATTAAAACCATGTGACATCCCAAAAAATAATTTTTGATTTTGTTAAAAATTTATATATTCATTTAACTATTGTATTACACTGATAAATCCCATTTTTACTACATTCTATAGCATAGTATACCATTGTAAAGACTTTATTGGAGTCTTCTATTTGTTTTGGCTTGATGGATCGAAAAATTGTTTGCATTGTACAGGTCTGTTCATTTAACAGGTATTCATTTAAATAGGTAATAAGATACAAGGGTTGTGTAATGAGATGGAAAATTGCTAACTACATATTAGGTGATTATAGTGGTTTTTGTCCAAATCAATTTTGGCAGAATATAATAAATCTAAAAAATGGACCTGGAACCAATGTTTCAGATGGTAATCACTAGGTCACGCTTGTGAAAATATTTTCCCATTTGTTTTTGTTTAATGGGGAAAGAAGTCCATTGCCTTCTTTAATAGCAATTTTATGGTGAAATGCAGGAGCTATATGGAAAGGGATAGATACCTGAACTAAAATTCTCCCCAAGGACACTCTTTTTTTCTGTCTTTTTTCTTCATGAAACATTCTCCACTGAGATTTTTGGTGGTGACCTCCTAAAATAACTAGACAGAGACACAGAAGCACAGAAACAAGACGAGCAGATGTAATTAGATGTGGAAGACAGCTCAAGCATGGATTTACTGGTGAAGGACATTCCTTCCCCATGTCTTACTTCCCTCAGCCTTGTTACGGTGCTCCCAGTATGAATCTCCTTCAGTCCTCAGCTTCAGTACCTCATCCAGAACTCATATACTGATGTGACAAAATAGAACAAGCAGGGAGCAGACAAGGAAATCGAAGTCCCTCTCTATTTGAAGCTCCATGGTGGGCCACTATAAGACATTTCTCAAAGTAGGGAAGCTTAAACCCATCCCTGCCCTTCCGGGACTCCTGTCACCTTAGTTCTGTTTTTCTGTTTCATAGTAATCCACCTAGTGTGGAGGCCTGCTTCAGAGACAATAGTAGCGGATGCCTTGTTAGTAAACAATTAACTGCAAGGACAAATGTCTTATCAGCAAGGAGCAAAGCAGGAAAAGGAGGAGGACTACAACTGCATGTAGAAGGTCTTGTCAGCAGATGAGGAATAAAGCAAGGAAAAGAAGATAACCACAACTGCACGGCTGGCAAGATGCTGACCGGTTGTAATTTTAGCAACACTTGTGTTAAGAGAGCGTAAAAGAAGTTGGTTTGAGAATAGTTGTCTCACTCTGCATCCCAGACTGAGTCTGTTCTTTCGCAAGGTGCAACAATGTGTTTAACATGTCCACACCATCATTACTTGTGACTTGTGTCCACATGGCAATAATTCTGGTGCACGTAGGTCATAATCAAGGATGAGTGTATTAGCGTGGTGGAAGAAGCAGTCTAGAGCCTGACTAAGGTTGTGCCTCAGACTGTGAGAATGGAAGTCCAGGATTCTGAAATGAAGGCTGGCATGTAAAAGCAATCTTCCAGCAAAAGCAGACATGCAGCAGCTGCCTATAAACTTCTTAGCTTTTTAGCTCTGAGGGGGTCTCCTAGTCTGCTGCAAAGCAAAATGAACAGGCAAAATTGAGCTATTTCTGAATAATTTAGGTTAAGTTTGGCCTAAAAGTATTGAATATGCTTACATGGTTATTTACAGCTCAGCGTTCTCAGAAGCAGTTCTTTAATTGCTGGGATTAGCGAGGCTGTGATATACTACCAGACTGTGAAGCCATTTCAATACTAATAATTTAATCATGCCTCTGTCTATTCCCCAGCAGTGAGGCCAGCTAACCCAGAATGGCTGGCATGCACACCATTAAACAATCTTTCTGTGCAGAACAAACTGACCATACACAAAATTCCTATGGAGAGGGGTTGTTGGATTATGATAGATCTCAAACTGTGCCCATGACTTCTTATGGCTAGTTTGTCCAGAATAAAATTGAGCCCGGGTTTGTAATAATTCAATAAGTTAGACAACTAAATACCAGTACCCATAAATGTTGTCTGATTCTATTTAATTTATTAGTATAAATATAGTGTGAGTGTGGAGACTGGTTTAATATACATTAACATGTCAGATATATTAAGTTTTCTATGTTAGCATGAGTTAGCCACCTTAGTCAGGACTAAACTCAGGATCAATATCTTGTTCAGTCGCACAGCTTTGGCAACATGCTCGTACTCATAAACAGAATCACAGAATGCTTAAGGTCAAAAGGGACCTCTAGAGATCATCTATTCCAAACCCCCTGCTCCAGCAGAGTCACGTAGAGTACGTGGCACAGGGTGGCATCCAGGCAGATTTGGAAGATCTCCAGAGAAGGAGACTCCACAGTCTCTCTGGGCAGCCTGTTCCAGGGCTCTGTCACCCTCACAGTAAAGAAGTTTTTCCACATATGGAGATTAAACTTCCAGCGTTTCAACTTACACCCATTACCCCTCGTCCTGTCTCCAGCCACCATGGAGAAGAGTCTGGCCCCATCCTCCCTGCAATCACCCCTCAGGTACTTGAACATGTTGATCAAATCTCTCAGCATTTTCTCTAAACAGCCCCAGCTTGCTTAGTCTTTCCTCACACGACAAATGCTCCAGTCCCTTAATCATCTTCGTGGCTCTCTGCTGGACCCTCTCTAGAAGTTCAATGCCCTTCTTGTCCTGCGGAGCCCAGAACTGCACCCAATACCCCAGGTGTGGCCTCACCAGATGTTCTGGATGGGCTCAGGATTTGGCAATAATCCCACAGAACAAGGTGACTACATTGAGCATTTATTCAGGTGGAAGCACATAAAAGAAGAAAAGTATGGATAACTACTCACGAGGTGATACTTGCCAGCGGGATACTGGACCCAAACATCCTCTCCAGCTGGCAGATCAGAGAGAGAGAGTTGCTGACCAGCTCCCATGGAGACAGTGCAGGCCTCAGAATTAGGAGCTTCTCCTTCCCCCTGCCTTTCCTCACTGTCCTCTCTATGCCTGGTGCATCCTGGCACGTAGGGTAAGTACGACCCAGGAGGCACCCGGAGGGCGGATGAACTCCGCCTTCAGTTGTGCAACTTTCCTCCCTGGAAACAGAGGCATGCACACCACTGAAGGGTCCTAGCCCTCAATTCGAGGGTCCTGCCTTCCTCATCTTCTTCCTCATTTCTGGGTGTTTGGCCTCCAAAGCTATTTTGGAGGAAGTCTGCGGTTAAGATGGCTACAGGCCTAGTCAAGTGGCTGCCTTCAACAGGTTTTTGGAGGGGGCTCCCTGTGAAGCTGGCTGAGCAGCTGCCTCCACACTCCTTATTGCTCAGCCCAGGAAGGCAAACACCTTTCTCAAGATCGGTCTCTTCTTCTCACAGGAGATTTTGATGACTCTATAGATCATAGAAATTTCCATCACCAATACAACAGATCAGAGCAGCGGGGGAAGATCACCTCCCTCAACCTGCTGGCAACGCTCCTCCTAAGGCAGGCCAGGATCCCATTGGCTTTCTTGGCCACAAGGGCACATTGCTGACTCATGGTTAATCCGTTGTCAACCAGGACTCCCAAATCCCTCTCCACAGAGCTCCTTTCCAGCAAGTCAACCCCTAATTTGTACTGATGCCTGGGGTTATTCCTCCCGAGGCACGGGACCCTGCACTTTTTGAACCTCATAAGGTTCCTCTCTGCCCAGCTCTCCATGCTCTCTAGGTCTCTCTGAATGGCAGCACAGCCCTCGGGAGTGTCGGCCACTACTCTCAGTTTGGTTTAATCTGCAAACTTGTTGAGGGTGCACTCCATGCCCTCGTCCAAGTCATTGATGAACAAGTTGAAGAGCACTGGGCCCAGTACTGATCCCTGCAGGACACCACTGGCCACTTCCCCTTTGTGAATAAACTTGCTTATAGAGCTGTAACAGAAGGGCTCTGCTCTGCATCTGAGGGGAACAGGAGCTGCAGGTAAAACAAATTGGAAGGAGTAATTAGAGTAATAATTATTTACAATTTACCTACATCTTAGCAAGATCAGGGCTTACTCTTATCACTGCCCTTACTCTTATCACTTCCCAAAGATTTGGCATTACTAGTATCTTGCTCCACTCACTCTGAATAACTGTCGTTTTGTTCTATTTTTCACAATTAACAGATCCATTATTGTTAATCTAGTGTTAGGTCCTCGTCTTGAAATAAGCTCCATGTCAGTGGATTCCTGCATTCGCCCGACTAAAGTCACTAAAGCTTCACAGGAGCACAGGTCTCAGCTGCAATGCTGCTCACTACAATGCAGGAGATATAGCATGATCTCAGAACTGCATTTACACAGTATTGGTTTTCTGTGTTTCTATTTGAAGATTTTTTTTTTACTATATTTCTTTAAACCAAACCAAAACAAATTTGTTCTGATGCCAGCTTGCAGAGTGACTCAGCAAATATTCTCTTTCCTCCAAAAATTATATCTGCTAAGCATCTGGATTCCCTATATGAATTGTACTGGACAAGAAGGTCAACTGCAGTGAAATAACATTATTTAAAAATAAATCTCCATCATGCATTGGATCTATCCATTAGGAAAACATTAGTGAGAAACAAATTTATGTTTCCCAGTTTGCATCTTCAGACTGTCCATTTTAATTTTGTTCAAATGCCACTGGTTATCTGCAGTGGATTTAATTTTCTGCAGTACCACATTTTATGTGATCTCTCTGGTCTTCTTTGTCTTGTTTTCCATTTACTACACTCAGCTATTATTTGGTTGCATGCAGGCACTTGGATATCACTCTGTTGTTCTGTTTCTACTGCCATAATAGCTTTGATCAATACAGCCTGCAATAAAAAATAAAGATCATAAAATGCTGTATGTTTAACAGAACTTTTTGCAGGTGCTCTAAGAACTTTGATTTCAAATACAGGAAATATAAATGGTCTGCACATCACTTCAGGCTTTTTAGTGTATTTTTGCAGACTATTAAATATAAGCTACATATGAACAGTTCATACTGGAAGAAACACGTTAAGTTTGAAGTCATTTAATACTACTGTAAAAATTTATATTTGAAGATATTTTCAGTTCCAACATGAAGTATACAAGATAATGGGGCAAAGCTAACAAGATGATTTAGTACCTACCCTCTAGGTGTAGTACTTTTCCAGCAATACAAATGCAACAATATAGAAGAGAATTGTGGCAGTCGCACTTACTGTGCACTCTACAGGGTAACAAGTTTTTATGTTGTATATAGCAGAGTTCACATTTCTATTACTGAAATTATTATCTCATAACATCCCAACAGGGTGTCTTTCTGATGACATTTTTATGCAAAATGTTTGATTCAGTAGCAAGACCTATTCACACCTCTAAAACTATTTATGCATAGTTAAATGAACAATTGTTCCTAGCACACAGTCAGTAACCAAATCATTTTATTCTTAATAATCCACAGAGGAAACTCACAAGTGATGACTATACACTATATAGGTTACTTTCCTTTCATTTTGGAGATTTTCATAATATACCCCTGCCTGGAATGAGAGCACTCCACTCCTAAGAACTACAGGCTAGAAAGTCTCAGTTTAGTAAGTATTTGGAATCAGGGGTCTTATTTTCACTCAAATAAGTAGGCCGGAGCATTTATCAAAATCAGAACAATTAAAGTAAGATGCACCAGTAGAACGGGTTACTAAAAAAAAACACCACTGGTTTTGCTCAAGCAAGTTTTCTTCTCTTCAGAATATCCTTGCCAAATTGTAACGAAGATCATTTGTGACTTTTCATATTTCTGCCTAGCTGAAAATTGCCTTTCCCATTCGAGATGAAGTTGCATAAAAAAAAAAAAAAACAGAAATTAAAAATAGCATGTTTGGAATGATAGCTTTTGGTATATCTGAGACATCACAAGGACTGTTTTTTTTTCCCCTAAATATAATTCAGAAAAAAACTCCATTATACAAAAAACAATTAAATATTTTATGAACATACACATATATAACCTTTCCTTCTAGAAATCAGATTCTTAATAGCTTTATCCAGATGCCTCTGTACTGTGTTCAGTTTGGTAGCAAAATTAAGTGCTCATTGGTTAGAAAGATACTTGGCCAAATAGAAAACATCTTGTACTGTGAACATGGAATTAACAAGGCCTATTTTCCTATAGATTTCCATCCTACATGCTATTCTGCCAGAAAGTTCCCCCATCTGCACTCTAAATAACTTCACTTTCTTTCTTAATGCTTCTCCGTTTTCCCTGATGTCCCAGTAGTACATCTGTTCCCTATATGCTTGGACTTGCATAGGAAACTTGTTAAACTCGTGCTGTAATCTTTCTATCACGGGGCTTTTCAATTCTCAGCCTCTGTCCTCTGGCTTTCACCAAGCTTGTACAAATTTAATGTCTGATACCTCTCTCTCTGGTTGAAATTGTCTATTGATTCAAAAGTTATGTAGAAAGGGAATTTTATATATGTATTTTTACATATATGACATATCTATAAAAAACATATATATGTCAGAAGAGCAAACAAGCAAATCATTCAGTCACAGAGACCTTCTCTGTTGAGCATATCAGGCTAAAAAGTATGTCAGTGCCTTCTACAATACCAGCATTACATTATACCAAGCAGCACTAGACACTACTTATTTACCTTTGGGCTGAATGTAGAATATGAGAAAGAAGTGATTACTTCTTTGACTTTTGAGAATGTTAACCCTGATCTTGAGCCTTGCTGTGTCCTTACTCTGCTTCATTAATGCAAAGTAGTTCAGGGAGCTCTCCCCTGCACGAAGGTATCTTTGGATACATTGGAATTGTTGTAGAAAGCTTTCCCACAGCTACTGGTATAGGGCATGCAATTTAGATTTGCCTGCACACTGATAATCTCCAGTTCTCCCGACATCTGCTTACAGCCAGAGGCAGCTGGCATAGAGCTGTCCAGCTTGTCAGCAGGCCTAATTTCCATTAAAAAAGCTTTTCTGTACAGATGTGACCAGGCGCTGGGAAAAACTCTTCTCTATATTCAGCTGTGGTGTTTGCCTTTCCCTTAGCCCAGTGACACTCTGGACCATGGATTTATTACCCTGTCATTCAGCTTTCATATCCTAAACACCTGCACTTAGCAATGTAACCACTATCATGCTCAACTATTACCAGACTGTATATTCACTTTCTATGTGCTTGAAATAGTTATATTACACAAACCACAGAGCAGAGGAGAATCCTATTGCCTCATGACTAAATGTAACTGGAACTATCATAATTAATGTTATTGTCAAAGTGCAGTTTGTGTGAATTCTTCATGGATTCATAGTATTAGAGCACACTTTCCTGGTCAATCAAGCAGATTTCTTGATTCCTTTTGGCTTGTTTAACTTCATTAGTCCATGTTTTTTATTCCTTATTTTGGAAAGTTCTGCTAACTGCATGCAGATTTGCTAAATTATGTAAGCATCTATCAACCTCAGAAAATATGCATTTTTAAAAATACAGTGTCTAGAGTGGTTTTCAAAATTTAATGTTCAGGGAAATTGCAATAGTTAGGGCATTAGCTTTGGAATATATGGAGCTTTCTCTCTAGAGTCAGAGTGAAAGTTTAGTCTTATGGTTAAAACATTTGACTTAGAAAATAGACTTTGCTCTTATCTTTGACCCGGGTTTTTTTTTGATACATCATACCACCTTTCCCTCCCTCACTTAATGAAGAAAGGAAGACAGTAAGATTTCTTATTCACATCTTCACCGATAATTTCTATTTAGATTTATTATATGCAAAGCTGATAGTTATTCATAAAGGTGATAGTAATAATAAGAAGAACAGTAATAGCAGTGACCTGGTCATAACATCTGCTCCAACGCAGATCAGTTGCTCGTGGGTTTGAATGTGCATAGCCTCTACAGAAATCTTGTGTTCATTCCTCAGTTCACTGTATGGCTTCATGCATCATAATTGGCAGCTTAACTTTCACCTTTCCTGTCATTCCACAAGAAAATTCCAAGCACTCCCTTAAGTTATCATGCTATAGAATATTCTTTAAAGGAGTGATAGTACCAGTCCTGAGTTAGTAGATAGATGAGGTGCAGCAGATGGCATGAGTAGCATAGTTTCTGATCCTTTGCAGAACCAATAAAATCTGCACTGCAAATGGTTTCCTCTGCATACATCTTTACATGGAGCACTTTAATGTATTAATCTTAAAAGTTAACCTTGCAGATCAGCACTAAAGTGCAGCACAAGAATATGTGTACTGCTGATGCCCATGCTATGTATAAGAGATTTTTCAATCCAAGGCTTACAGCCTAGTACCTTTCATGTAAGTTAAATTCACTTAAACACTGAGTAGAACTTGCCAAAAATATATAAGCAATAAATATACACTGATGAAAAAAGGTTCATTGTCAAGCCTGAAGATTATACAAAGTCAGCTTCTCCTTTCAAATGAAGCCACTTGTTATCTCCCAGAGCAAACCAGCATTTTTAAATTTTTAAAATAGATATTCAATCAACCCCACATTACTGCTGAAGGCTACTTAAATGCAAGTAAATGATGATTGATGAAGCTTCTCAAAATACCGAAAGCCACAGGCTAATAAATGAACATTGATAAAGTATCATTATTTGTTCATTTTTATGTATTTAGATGTATGAATAATTAAGATAAAAATTGTAGTTCCTTTTTTGTCAGTACCTTTTCCATCCATCCACATACATAATACAAAATATATTCAGCAATTCATCCCGCATGCATGATAATATAACCCACTAGATGCATTAACTTGAAAAGCACAATCTTGCTTAGCATTAAAGCTCTTAGTCATTTCTGTTATCCTTAACACCTTTAATAAATGAATTGCCTCATCTTTCTCAAAGTGTAATTACACCAGATGTGTATAGTGTAGAACAGCTTCTAGAATCTAGCAAAGTTCTGCTTAAAATTTTTCCTTCCTTTTTACCTTGAGTTAATGTGAGGTCCCACCAGAAATGTGACAGCCTTGAAATATAAGCCCCAGATCACTCAGAATGTCACCTGTGACGATACTTTGAATGCCACCTAACAGTACTCAAATAGTGACTGCAAATTAGTTTGAGGAAACCTCCTCTTATGTCAATAAACCATACAAGCTATAGGCATTATGCAACATCCTTTACTCACAGAATAATTCACCCTAATACATACTTAAGTAATCATGAGTTTAGCTCTGACTTGAGCTGAAGTAGGTGGAGTTCACAAAGCAAGATCTCTGTCCAAAACGAGCTGTTGTTACAATTCCTTTTCGTTCAAAGCCAATCTTGATTTTTTTCTTTTAGGTATTGACCAGCACTAAAAAACTATCTGAATATATTAAACTGAAACTCAGGTGATATGACTATGTTCAGAAAGACAACACAGTAAGCCCTTCAAATATATTGCAGATAACAATAACTTCAAACAAATATTATCTATCTAAGTTGGACCCAAGTTTTTGGTCCAACATACATGACACAGACTTAATTAAGACACTTGACTGCACTACTGGAGAGCCGGCAGTTGCTAACCTCATATGTCACTGTATTTTCCAATAGTCCTATACCTCATATGAAGCATAGGGAGAAAAGATGGAGCTATGTCAAAATCCAGCAGTCTGTAGGTAAGGCAACAATAATTCCGTACCATTGTGTGATTTCTCGCTCAGAAAAAAACTCACAAGTTTCTTCGTCAACAAGGAACATCCTAACCAGACCCAGTAAACAAATGGTCAATATTTTTTCATGTTCAATGATACTAAAGAGCAGCTGATAGATCCAAGAAATATTAATGCACACTCCTGATCTTCAGCTATCACAACACCTCCCTCTGCTGCATATAGGGACTACATTGGTCTGTAGAGAAGGAACTGAAAAGTAAATGCAGATAAACCGAAAAAGCAAATGGGGCAGGCAAGAGAAAAGATCAAAAATAAGAGTTAGAAGGTGTACATTTTAATGTAATGCTAGAGAAAAATCAAACATGAGACATATTGGAGTAAGTGAGGAAAGGCAAGAACTAGAATTATGATCAGGGATTATGGCTGGGGATTGCCCTGAAGCTGAGAAAAGTAAAGAGGATGCCTAGGGAAAGCTGGGTAATTGGAACGACCTGGCTAGAGTGAACTCAGTTTGGAAATCTGTCCGGTGAATGCATGCTAGCTCTTGTATTTGAATCATTACAAAGTCAATTGCACAACGTATACATGTTAGAATTTATGAGAAACTATTTTTAAGGATTGCTCTTCTAGCTTAGCATGGATTTCAATCAAATTACTCTAAGATACACCAAGAATAGCAAAATTTATATGAAGCTTCTAGCCAAAATTTTAAAATATGTGTATGTTCCGTATAAATGGAAAATTCACAATTATGAGTAGTACATCAGTGTGTGTTGGAAAGTATGGTTATATCACAGTGGTGCATTTTAAAAATGTTTTAAAAAACATATAACATTTCAAAAAAATAAAGCCATATTGTACTGTGAAAAAAGCTGGAAAATTGTACTGCCTTGATTTTAAAAGGCAAAAGGAGTGGGAAAATTCTGCCTGCAATACATTTTAATCATATTTTTCTCATACTTGAACTCTTCACAGTCAGTAGCTGTTAGAAAAAGTCTGTCAGATGCCTTCTGAAATTTCATTGAAATTCAGCATAAGTTAATGATGCACTGCAGATGGGACTGCTGCACGCCTGATGTTTGGAAGAATTTTTAACTTGATTTCTTTTTTTAGTTCTTAACAGCATTATATTCTAACATGAGTTAAAAATAGTATGGAGCTAGGCATGATGTCACTTCTTTTGTATTCCTCGTAAAGCAGAAGTGGGTGGCTGTAACTGAATAAAAGCTGAGAAACTACCATGCTATTTGTAGCCAAAATTATTATGCTTCTGCTCTTGCAAAGATAGGTTCTCACAGGACTAGTGGCCTCCAGGCTTATGGAAGCTAAGCATACTGCGCTATCCAGGAGAGATTAGTAAACATATTGCTCATGTTTCTGGAAAGCCATCACTGGGTACAACCCCAGAAGAACAAGTTCTGATGTATATTTTAAATAGCAGCTGCTCAGCATGCTAACATATCTTGCATAGATTTATTCTGTTTTGCTTTGCAGATAGTTGCTTTAATCTCACTTATCTACAGATGTGGGACAGAAGTGGAAATTTGACATTAAACTGAGTGGTTGCTGGCACTTTCCAGAGCAGGAAAAAAGAGCCTTGAAAGAATTAGGTGGTGTTTAAAGGGAGAAAGTGTCTCTCTTGCTCCCTTGATTTCCCTCTATTTCATGTCCGTGCACACTCATATGCTCTCTCACTCTTTGCCTTTGAAAACATCCGTGCACGCTCAAACCTGATACTCAAGTTTCATCAGGACTTATAGATTTATCATAAAATCACAGAATATTTAAGGCTGAAAGGGACCTCTGGAGATTGTCTAATCTTAACTTTTTCCTCCAACCCACACTTAACACTTAAGTTTGTGGTGAAGAAGAAATTCTGCACCTTGGCCATTTTGTGTCCTTTGTCACCAGGTGCTCTGCTCCTTTCAGCAGTAGGCCCACATATTACCCAGTCTTCCCTTTGCCACATTTCCTTTTGCTTCTTGGAAAGTCAAAGTCTGGTCTCATGAAATCCAGGGTTGTGATCTGTTTTTTCTGTTCTTCTCCCTCGTCTCATGATCCTAAATTCCACCATTTCATCAGAGCTGCAACCAAATCTGCCTGTGACCTCTACATCCACAACCAGTTCTTCTTTCCTTGTAAGCAGAAGGTCCAACAGATAATCTCCTCTTGTCAGCTCAACAATAACTTGTAGTAGTAATTTGTTAGCACTGCACTTCAGAAACCCCCGGGGTCTCTTGTGCTGTGTTGTCCTCCAATGAATACTAGTGATGTTAAAGTCATCATGAGGACCAAGACCTAAAAATATAAGGTTACTTCTGGCGGTCTGAGTAGGGTCTCATCTACTTCTTGCTGATCAGCAGGTCTGCAGCAGACACCCACAACAACAAACAAAGGTCTTTTTTTCTTTTATTTTATAGATGCTATTGTCATTTCAACTTAAACTGACAGAGCAAAAGAGAAGTGATAAGTTTAACACATTAAAGACAGCAGAATGTCATCTTCTGGGTTTAATGTGATTTGGTCCATGCCCTGCAGAAAGCTCTTTTTAATTGAAAAATACAATGTAGAAACAAGATTCTAACAGAGAGGGCTAGCTAAATATGTACACATAACAATAAATTATGTCCTTTGGGGACTGCTAAACACTTACTAAGCAAGAACGGTGTTGGAATCCCTGCCATTTGTCTACAGAGGACAGCAATAGGGTCCTAGAAGTGGACAACTTCCAAAGGATTTTTGAAACATTGAAAACATGAAAAACAAATATAGGCTAAAGTAGATGCACCTTTGCTAAAAAATCAAAATGATTAATGGACACATGGAAATAATCACTCAGAAACAGCCACCAGTCATTATATTGAAGAAATAGGGACAAAATCAGCTGGCTTCACTAGCTGAAGGGTTTCTGACTAGGGTTTCTGAAGGGAGCTGAATCCAAGCTGTAAAGCTGAGGCTTCATTCTTGTTTCCACCTTGCTATCAGACCAACACAAACATGCACTGTGCCTTTCCTTTGCTGGGCTTCTGGTTATAATCTCAGTGCAAGATTTTAAGATGATCCCTAAACACATCTATATGGAAGTCCATATGAAAGCCAAAGATTACACCATGCAAGCAAGGTAATGTTTTGAGTCCACAAAGAAAATAGATGGGACCAGGAGGTAAATGAAGATGCCTCTCCTATTGAAGAAAAAAAAATGAAGAGCTATTTAACTGAAGTAGATATGTGAAAATTGCAGGGGAAGGGGTTAAATGCAAATAGTTATGCAGAATTTACAGCAAGATAAAAAATATGAGAAGTCCCTTGGCCTGAAAAGACAAGATGAAAGGTAGGACAAAAGCTGGAGGGCAGGAGGAGTAAAATAGTGCCATCCTAATTTCACGGATGACCAGGAAAGATCAGATAGACAGAAGCAAAGAGAAGTGTGAGAAATTTATCCTTCAGCTCATGTTTCAGTGAGGATTCTTTGTACAGACAAAAAATATCTGATACAAGAAAGAGAACAATGGAAAACAGGAATAGAAACCATTTTTATAGATGACCTATCATATACACTGGGCAACAGCTCCTAGTGCTTCATCTTCTTTCTCTGAAAAGATCTTTGAGACTTTCTTACATAAATATTCTGAAAAATACATAAATACGCAGCCCACTTCAACAAGTTGATGCAGTCAAAAAAAAAATCCCACAGATTTCATTAATGTCAAAAGGCTGAGCTGATTAAAGATTCATGAGAAGTCACCAAGAATGACTATCTGAAAAGTAGAATAATTAACAGCATAGCTTTGCAACAGCATTGCATACAGAGATGTGGGTTCTTTCTGAAATATTTGCATGTATTTTCATTTTATCAATCAGTATCAATCACTTTCTTTGAAAACATATCAAAGTGAACTTTACATAGTATTTTTTTGTGTCATGAATGCAAGTGAGCTCTGTGGAAAATGTGTTATTTGTTCCTTCTTCCAAGTCTGATAGCTGAAGAGTTAATTGTGCTGGAAAAACAAAGTCCATTTTGTCAAAGTGTTTAACATCCTTGCAGCAAAACTGACTCTTTTATGTCATAACGGTTAGAAGAATGACATGTTCTCAAACATTGCCCATGGCATAAGTAAATTACCAAAATAAACTCTGTGTTCTGCAATCCTAAACCTCCATTTCACAATCATTTGATATGTGGACATTATCATTGTATAGTATCTTAAAAGAATTAATTTTCAAAGATATCTTGAGTTAGGTTTACTTATTTGCACAATCATTAGATGTGTTTGCACATCCCATAGCAGATAGATGTATTGTTTTACACACCTAGTAGATTCTTTGGAGTTTATAGTACAGAATTATTTAAAGGAGGGAATTACATGGAATACGTAACTTTAAGGTTCAGTTCCCAGGATAAACAGCTTGGAGGGGGAAAAAAAGTGTTAAATTAGGCATACAGCTATTTGGCATGATCAGTTATGATCTATAAGTAATTTAGTTTACAACTTTCTTTCATCTCCTCATACCAAATATAATTTGATTGTGCATGTCTTCAAAATCAACACAATTAACTAGGCTTTAGGGAAAGACAGACTTTTTGCATCCTCTGGGGCTCATATGCATAATCCTAGACAGTGAAACAATTGAAGAATAACTTCTCAGTATAGTAATCTTAAAGATATCACAAAGGTACAAATTACTCAAAAAAGCCAGTGTGTTAGACACATTATTTACATCAACCTTTGAGAGCAAAAACTTGTCCTGAAGCATAATGATATTATTTCCCCCTAAGGGTTTTATATTATGCAGGTAGCCTAAGCTTGTTATCAGAGTTGTAGAAAAATCATGGAAATCTGCACAAGATTTGTGAAGAGAAAAACAGAAATGAACAAAATCTGGTGATATACGTATAATTCAGGACTTCATCTACCTTCCCTCTTTTCTTCCTAAAATATGCTGCCATATACAAAAGTAAATGTATTTGTACTGTTTTCAGTATTTTGTTTTCCTTTATGTTTTCTGGTGTCAGAGGGCATTCTCCTCTCTGAAAAGAAAATCAATAGAACTTGCTCATGTTATAGGTTTTCGTTAATCAGTATCAGTCATTTAATCAGCAGAACTTTGTGAGATAGAAAATAGAAAGAAAAAGGACTAACTTGAGGTCTAGTACTGTAAGGTTCATTTTAAGCTAAGAAAAAAAAAATCCATTTTTTTTAACCTCCCAGAATCAAGGACTATTTGGATTCCAAATAGAGTGAAGGATACAAAACTCCTTTTAAATTTAATAGAACAAAAGAATACACCAAGTCAGGCAACTGAGTTTAGTGAAGTACAAATCCCACCAGCTTTCGTTTATCTGGTTATTCCTTAATGTTGTTTCTTAGATGACTGCATGGGGACTCCTACAGTTTTCTTTCTTTTCAGAATTCATGGTTGCAAAACTGTCATATTTTTTCTTTTTTCTTTTTTTTTTTTTTTTACTGTCAGTATCATATTCCTTCCAGAGGGGTTGGATCTCCACCTACTCTTAGCTGGGGTAATGTGACCCTTGGTCACCCCCTCCTTATTGTTACCTGTCTGGCCTGTGACTAAGAACTGCCCCGGTGGGAATTTATGGAAGTGGGATTCCTTGCTGAAGGAAATAAATAAAGCCACAAAATGGCTTATTCTGTATCCAAAAGTGATCCAAAAGTGTTATATAAGTGTATGTATTGAAATTCAACAACTAGAAGCTTATATCCCTGCTGTTCAGTCATTTTCCTTTTTAAGAAATGCAGTTCTTTTTGCTTTGTTACACTTTGTTAGGCTACCACGATTTCATCTTTTGAGAAGAAACAAAATCTTCTGATATGTGGAGCTAAAGTCATGAACATAAAAACATTAAAAAAAAACAATGATTCCTCTGAGAATATGCATTTCAATATTTCGCTTTAGTGATTGAAAAGATGGAATGAGCCCATTAAATTTAATTCATCATCGCAAACCTTTCATTCTAAACTGTTTGCAATTGTTCATGCAGTCCTTCAGGATGCATATGTAGCTCACCCTGCTTCACACATTTACTACTAGGAAGAAGAATAAAATAAAAAAATCGAATTCATACTGTAGCTGAATTTTCCTTGGCATTGAATACTGTGTACTTGCCATTAATGTACTATTGCTAAAAGGCTATTATACCGTCTGCATCGAAATAAATACTTTTCCTATTTTGCATGCTTCCCAGGTCTTTAAACAAATTCTATATATCTTCAGATTTTACATTTTTTATTATATATTTCATGCATCATTAGCTTGAAAAGCTGTTCTAATTATAATACTTATTATGCTGAAATTGAGTTGTTTCAGCCTGTTAGGAAAAAGGGCTGTTGTGTAATTACTAATACATAGCTGAACTTTCCTTCCAACCATGCAATTCCTGCACTCTAATTAGGTCTCCATATCTCATTTACATAATTTTTAATACCCTGATAGAATGGAATTTGTTGTTCTCATAACTGGCAAACACTCCATTAGTCATAGTATAGGAATTAGCAAATCATTGTGAAGATAGCTCTCAGTAGCTGTCCTGCTGCATCCAGCTGTTGATCATGAAGACTCAGTTCTCATTGGCCTCTTGCTTCCAAATATTCAAACTTCCTTTTAACGACAAATGTAACCCCTCCACTTCTCACTTAATTAACAATATAAGCAGGAAATATTCTAGTACTCACCTGAATGAGATATGAAGAAGTGCGATGAGGGAAGGATATTTGGAGGGCTGTGGGGTTTTTTCTAGTTCATCTACACACTGACATTTTCCCAGAGCTCTCTCTTATCTGTGTCTTTATATCATCTTTTCTGTTTCTGTGAGCATTATTAACAGTCAAAGAAGTCCTGATCTAGCTAATCCTGTCTTGTAGTTGAGCAGTCTTCTCTATACCCTTTCCACTTGCATGGAAAGAGAAGGTCCAGAGAGCAGAATAAAGCAGAAGAGATTTCAGAAACAGTTGTGTAGCAGCAGTGCATTTTAGCTTGAGTGAACATCCAATGTTTCTTACTCCAGATTTTCTATTCTAGAAAATGATGCCCCATTCCTTGAGTCTCTGGCCAGTTTCTCAATTCACCTTTCATTACCTGAAGGGAGTTTGCAAGTGAATTTTCCTCTACTCTCTAGATCCCATTTATCATCTTCCTGGAATGTAGAAACAAATAATCAAGTCTGCTAAATCCTTCATTCTGGTATCTTTTATTTTCTAGAGGTTGAGACAGTTATACTAGTTATCTACTACCTGAGGAAGAAAACTGTGTTTACACAGCCTTGATTCACAATTTTTCCTTGTTAGTATGTCATTTTAGAGAGGTTACTTCTCCTTTCTTCCTTTTTTCCTAACAACTAGATCCAAATTTTTCTTTGCAGTGCCCTGTCTTCTTGAGCAAAACTTCAACTATCTGTCTCAAGCTGTTATCTAGCCTTCACATTTCAAAGATACTGTCCCATGATACATCTTATAAACAGACCTTTTAGAATGCATTTCTCTTCTATTTAGGTTTGATTTATAATATAACGGCTGTGGGTGTGCTGTGTATTTATTCCAGTTTTAACACCATGTATACACTGAAATTCTATGGAACTTTAATATTTAGAAATCACCCATTTTCCTCCAATTTAAAGAGTTTTTTTCCTTTTAATTAAAATGTAGCATATTTAATCTCATGAATATATTCATATTCAATGCTTAAAACTTTCTAAGGTGGAGTTGTGAAATTTTCTTTAGCTTGCTCTGGTATTTCACAGTACATTTCCTATTTCCTGAGGTTTTAAATGTATATTGATCTTAAGCAAATTCATGTTACCCTGTTAAAATCCTTAATACCTGTGGAATCACACCCTGTCTCTAACAGGTAAAACATAGACTTGAGGAAATGGTATATAACTCTTTCTTAAGACACTATGGACATTCTTCATGCGGTGTTATTTAAGTAAGTATGTTTATGAATGTGAATATGCTAACTTTACTAGAAAATATGCTTGGATTTTTATAGAGTTTTATATGTTTTATTTCACTACTTTACTATTTTATAGTGATGGTAATGAGAGGTATTACCATTTTTTAATATTATACTATAACTTTAACACTATTTAAACACTACCTATATTCATGGGGAGCACCACTGCTGCTGAAGTCAATGATGATATCCTTGTTAATCTCAGCGATTCATGGTCACACCTGAACAGAATTAAATTTCCGTGTACGTGCTTTCCAAATTGAAGAAAATTTTATCTTGATGATCTCACTTAGCGGCTCCTAAGTATAATAATTTGCTAAGAAGGGCTGCTGTACCTATGTAAGGAAATTAAACTCTGGTAAGTACTTTCTATGCCATACAGCTAAAGAAATGTAGTGGTCATTAAAACTTTCTATTACAAATCTAGTAATTAACTACATTGTAATTATTATTTATAATTTTATTCATCATGTATTTGATGCAAATATACCTTTATTTCTACTGATAACCCTTTGTGGTGAGACAGGTGCATTGTTTGAATGTATCAGACCAAATTAAAATTTAAATGACTCCTTTGTGTTCTAGTGTTTTATTTAGCAGTCTATTATGGATAGATTTCAAATGGGAAAAAAAAGTCATTTATCTTTAAGGACACCCATTGGGTTTAAAATCATTTGATCATAAAGAGGACTTGTGAAAGTCTGAAAACTTGTTAATGGAGGAAAAATACCATATTGTATCAAAATATACTTAATTTCAATCCTTTAAAGGATTTGAATGTCATTAAGTTTTTGACGTCTAGTGAATGTTTCCCACTACGAGGAAAATCACTGGACAAACAGCTGAAGGTTTTCGATGGTAGGTATTTGCATGCTAGAGAAAATTTGTTTGAAAAAAAAAGAGAAAGAGTAAAGTAAATAAAGAGTAAAATCTATAACACTATGAAGAAATATATAAATAACTATGCAAGCATTTCTAGGGTAAAATTTCCACAACTCACAATTTGCAAGCAACAGAACAAAAATGCTTAGAGAATGAAATACAAAAATGACTTCTTTAGCAGCTGAAACCACTTCCTTGCAGCCATCATGCCATCATACAATCCTCTTCAGAAACTGGTTAAATTCTCTCTTTAAATATAAAGGTATGTTAACAGCTATTTGTCTACAAGCTGTACTCTTCAGTTTACTGCAAACTAATTCTGATATTTAGCATTTCCAATCAGCTTATAGCCATTTTCTTTAAGCCTGCATTTTTTTTTTTTAGCCTAAGCAAATGGTCTCTCTCCTTGGTATCTAGCCAGATGATGATTTAACAGGGTAGATTATGGTAACTTCAGCTTTCCATGAGAGCTTGTCTTCAAGATGCTGCTTCTCATCTCTTTGAACCCATATACCAAGTTTACAGTGCCAGGAGAAAGTTGTGGTATTGTGCCTTTCAAGCAAAAGAGGGGCTTTAATCTTTCTTCAGTTCATTCCTCCCTCACATATGAAAGACTTCAGCTTAATTCACAGGTTCCTACCCAATTTCCTTATTCAATTTATCTGTGGGAAAAAAAATAACAACAACAAAAAAAGTCTTCTGTGAGCTTTCACTATGCTAAATAAGTCAAACTCTATCATCTGCTCACCCAAGATAATTTCTCCATTCTTCATCATCCTACTTGGTCTCCAAAGGCAGGCTAACACTTGATACCCTTTCTTGAATAGGATATAGAAAAAACCTGTCTTCCCTCAAAAGACCTGTCTTCCCTCATCATTGCCTCTTTGTACCATCCCAGGCAAAGCCAAACACTGCATGTGGCCCATAGTCCATTCCATATAATAAGAAGAGCCTCTTGACTTTAGTGGTTTTTCAAATTAAGCTCATTGTATGCCAAGCAATATATACACAAAAGAACAAATTTTTCATTTGTTTGTAAATGAGACATTTCCCATGACCAGGAAAACCCTGGATAAACATTCAATAATTAAATAGAATAAAACCACGAATAAAAATCTTTGTCATTTTTATAATCATATGTACATATCAACCACAGTTTCATTTTTAAGACAGAGAAACACTCCTACTTAAGTCCATTGTGAATTTTTTCTTTGGGGTAGAATGTGAAGTATGTTTATAAGTTGTTGGATTCAGGTGAGTTTTAAATTTCAGCAGACTGATCTTGCAACATTAGTCCTTTGAATAACCTCTATTTTTAATTTGGCATGAAACTCTTTCAAGCTAGGTAGTAAAACTAATGAGACTGACACAACTATGCAGAGCAATAATCAACAGTTACCTTATTTCTGAATATTAAGTCTACATGTGAACTAAGATGAGTATTCAGAAAACAACCTGTGTTCACACACTTTTTTCTCCGAAAATATCATTAGATAGACATGGTAAATGGAAAGTGGCTAGGATCATTAGGTTATTTTGATACAGATTTTTAACCAATTAAGAAAAAATGTTTTTTTCTAGTGCAAAGACTAACTGAACTTTCTGAACATTCAGAACTGAAGTAACAAATAACAACAGAAAAATAACAATCAATCATCTATGTGGCAGCATTTCATCAATGTTAAATTTGAGCTAACCTCTCACCTTGTGATCCTATGCAGTAGGAACAGCTGGCTGGCCTGATGCACCCATACTGAGGTACAGGAAAAATATGCAGCAGTGCAATGAAGAAGCCAGAGTCCTACTGGAGGATGCACTCAGGTGTATTTTTGGAGTTTTTCCTTCATCCAAGTGCATCCTGAATAGGCCTGCCTCTTTTGGGTGATCACCTGGAATGATCCTATCCAGAAGACAATTGTACATTGAGGAGTCAGCAAATAGCATAGCAGTTAATGTGAGTAGGTACAAGCCTGTGCTGTGCTGTGCCTTGGCTGCAGGATAAACTTAGCCAGCTGTACCAGAGGAGCCTGTAGGCAGCTCCCACTTGGCACTGACAATTACATCCCCTGTGTGCTCTGGTCTTCATCTGAAAGAGAAGCATCATTTTCTCATACAAATATAATTTTGCTTGATAGTTGAAATGAATAAAATTATTTTCTTCTAAGAAATTCCTGCAAGAAGTGTAAAGACCATAATGCCAGTGAGTCTCTCTACAAACAGGATTTGCATGGCATGCCATGCCCCTGTTGGAGGTCCCGCCAACGATGCACAGTGTGCCATGCCCAACTGGAGATCCATCTGATGATGCACAGTGTGCCATGCCCAACCAGAGTCCATCTGATACTCTGATACTGCCCAGCTCAGAGTTCCCAGCTCTGAAGGGACATAAGACTCTCCATCCTCCTGGTACTTCTTGTATTAGCTAAAACAAATAATTCAAAACAAATCATTGCTTATAGTTGAAAGTTGTTTAGCTGGTAGTTCACAGTGGTAAGTTCACTGTTCAAGTGGTAAGTTAGATGTCTCCTCATGGCTTAATATTTTTGTGGTTAGTCAAAAATCATGGAGTGTATATATTCGCATGTGAACACACGTACAAGTCAAGATGCTAAGAATGGTCTGAGTATAAGCACATTAGGCTTTTCTTTCTTCTTGATATTGATCCCAAAGAGATATAAAGACTGGATCGTGTTCCTCCATTTGGTGCTATTTGACCAGAATAATTTTGTTGAATAACATTGTAGTTATCATATTATACCTAGCCACTAGAAATACACTTTGATTCATTGTAGCCACTTATCAGTCAAAACTGTCAAGATTCATCTTTCTAGTTTCACAGAATAGGAAAATGAAATCATAGAAGTCTAACTTCTGTGCTGGTATATAAATTATCTTAGTGTCATATGCTAAAGATTGAGAATACATCTGGCAGTGTCCAGACACATGAAATTACCCACATGGGTAATGGGTATTATTATATAGGGCTGAATAAACTGTTTAATCAGTTTGTTCACAGATGCTTATAACTGACCATTACATTCACTTGAATATTTAGGTGCTATTCTGCAAACATGGTCTTTCCCTGTCCCACACCCTTTTCCTTCAAATATTTTGCTCCTCTCCATATAAGAAGTCATAGTCTTGCCAAAAACAGGACATAGCTGTGACAGGTACAGCTCTGGCAGCTTTGTGGTGTACACCCAGGAATGTCTGGTAATGAAATTTACACACTAATGCACTCATATACTGTCCTAATGTACTTCTGATAAAGAGCGATGACTTTCCTGAGTCCCAGAGCCTCTAAATGTCATATGGCACAGAAGTTCTTTCATTTCCCTCAAAAGCACTGTCAAGCAATGGTGTTCCCAAGTGCTCAATGGAAGGGGCAGGCCAGCATATGGCAGGAGGTTGTATCAGCTCATGTCTTCTAAGCATTTTATGTTCAGTATTTCAGCCTACTTGATTGTTCTGAATGAGCTTAGGCTTTAGGAGAATGTTTTGTAAAGTCCCATGCAGTCATTTGAATTTGCTTTTCAGACCCAAGTTTCAAATTAAAATTAATGATGCCAAAAGAGTACAAATGCACTACCTTCTTTATGCTTCCCTTCAGTGATCATCATTGACAATATAGTGAGTGTGCTTTGCTATTCTTTTAACCTTAGTACCCCTTTTAAATATATCACCCATTATAAGATGTGAGGTGCAAGGTTGTTCAACTACTTAATTATCTCTAAAGATAGTAATAAATAAATCACCTACAGTACTGCTCAATGTATGCAGCATTTCAGAATGAATGGACTGCATAATACACAAACCCAACATCACAGGTACACTTGCCTTACCCATCAGTATGTTTTTAAATGCAATATCATCCAACTAAAGCATATTTGCAGTTTTACTCCCTTATCTCAAAATTACGCTGAGTTATTTTTGCTTGTTTGCAATTTGGTTTATGTGTAGGCTTTGCTTTTTTACACAGTAATTGACTATTCATGCCATCATAACTAGTGCTTAACAAATAATAATGAGTAATTTCCTCCAGAGAATTTTCTTTTAATTTAGCCAATTATTCACAAGTTTGTTGCTTTCCCTGAAGAAATAAAAACTCTTTCTGTTGTAGAACTGATACCTACATTGCTAGTGAGGACTTGGAAAGAGAAGCTTTCACCATTCTCCCTCACAGATAGTTGGGAGCTGGAAAGAATTATGTAGACTTGTTCCTGTATAGACTGATGTATGTTTTTAGCTATTATTTCTCCTTCATGGGCCCCAGAACAATAAGGATGAGCTTGAGAATCATGATTTTGCCCTGAAAACTGCAAGTTTCCTTATTTATCACCATTTCATACTGTTAGTGCATATCCACCTATCATTTAATTTTTTTTTATCCATCTAATTATTTTTAAAAATTCACTTGATAAATAGGTAGAGCATTATCTCTATGGAACCGTCATAGTATACAACAAGAAATAAAAAAACACTGTGCTTCACAGACTTTGCTTCTTTACTAGATCTAATTTGTGAATTATTATAAAATTGTTCTGTCACAGTACTATGGCCTTCAACCATGACTGGCAAATGGCAGCATGTCCAACATGGAGAAGTAGCTAAAGGGAACACTGGGACACTGAATCCATTGGCTGGCCATGAAATTATTAATCCAAAAAATCCAATAAATTTTATTCATTTCTACTATCAAGAAAAATTCTTCAGAGTGCAAAAAACAAAGGCTATTTAAATATGAGAAAAGACAGCTGCTACAAGCAGAAGGGTTAACATGCAATAACAAATGAGCATAATGGATCATAGACATACTGCACACCAGTTGTAAAGGAAATCACTCTGCATGTGCTTCCCAACACAGCTTTTGCTTGTGTGGGTGAGATTGTTAGACACAAAGAATAGATAGCAAAACTATTCTCTCAAAATTAACATGAATTCAAATTAGACTGTACGCTTTGGCTTTCAGAAAATATTTAGTTGACATAAATGTTCATAGCAAATATGTTTTCACATAGATATTCAGATATTCAGTGAAAGGGTATTGAAAGTATGTTTTCATTCATATATATTTAAGAAAGCAGTGCCTGCCCTTCAGTTCAAATAAATGATACCATGTGATCATACTGAAATAAGCCGACTCTGCAGACAATGTGCAAAATGCAACATTTTTTTCTGTGACATATCCGCATTCCAAGATCCAGTACCTGAAAAAAAATGGATCATTACTAACCAGAAAAAGTCCCTTTTTCTCCCCAATTTTTGATATATCTGTATTGAACAGAAGAATTACTTTTTTTCTATTAAAATCCTGCTTCCATACATGCAGTCTCAAAATATTTACAATTTCTTTTAGGTGCTAGATGAATCTGATGGTACTGAAGCACTAGGTAATTTGTGAGTGTAGAAGTGTAGTAGCAGCTAAGGAGGAAAATAATTTCACTGCCCTCCCTTTTTTGGTAATAATTAGATGCCTGAAAATTAATGCACTAAAAAGGTTTCTAAGAAAGCTTGCGTTTTTCAGGAAGTGTGTGAGTTGCTTAGCATATAGTGTAGAGAAAGAAACCAATCGGCCAAACAGCTTGGCTATACAGATTTATTGGCTACTTCTAAGTAATATGTGGTTTGTTCGTTTTCTCTTTGCCACCCATTAACTAACAGTCTTAAGTCTTCCTAATTAAAGAGAAGAGTCTTTAAGTGTGAAATCTATATTCTATTATTTTCTCTATTTATTGCCCAACCTGTCTATTTTAAACAGAACTCTGATTTTCACTCCAGGATGATTATTAGTTTATCAAAGGAACTCAAGCAAAGCTGCTCTCCAATAAGGAAACTTGTTAGATAAAATTAAATTACCTCATTACAGGTAAATCACAATAAATTTTCTCTGTATTTTGATTTGATTAAGGACATACTGATTTCTGATCAAGCTTATGTGCCTTCCTTGTGAGAAGTCTGTACTAACAATATGGTATAATTTCCTTTGCAACACTAATGATAAAATTGTCCCTTGAGGGCACTTCCTTAAATTCAGAAAAATACAAACTAATAACCATACCAGAAAGCACAACAATTTACAGTATTTCTCTGAATGTGCTTCCTTCTATATTATTAAGGAAATTAAGCCTTGATTAGTTAGGTTAATTCAGAAGAAGTCTTGTTTTGAGATCATCGTGAGCTGTAGATTTGGTGGGATATTCTTGTGAATGCAAATGAGATATTTGCAAGTTCTTCACTTTGCTCTTTCGCTGTTCAGTTGGGCTGCAAGTTACAACTTTAGGTAGGAGTCGGACATGAGACTCACAGCTCATCATAGAATTGCAATGGGTGTTTTGTTGCTGCCTGTAGCTCTCACACTTGTCAGGGATCCATAGTATAGCATGCGAGAAAGGGGAAGCATGTAATCGTTTTTCATGAGAAGGCTAAAGGGCTGCCTTTACTCTGCTTGTCATAGCTGGAAGTCAGAGCTATGGGAACGGCAAACATTAACTGACTTGTCAATTTGTGTTTGCTAAATTCACCATAAAACTAGCACAGTCCATTTTAAAAGAACTGGCTAATCAATAAGCCAGCCAGGCCATGAGATGAAGACACACTTCTTCTCCCTTACTTGTGTCAGTGAGTTAGTTAGATAATACTAAGGAGTAATAAGTCCAAAAAGGCCGTCAGGTCTTAAAAAAAAAAAAAAAAAATTGCTATTTTTTATTTAGTATATGTGTCAACTATATCATATACATATACATATATCAAATATATATATATACAGACATATGATATATCATATATCATACACATATATATTGCATATGTGATCACTAGAAAATAGACTAGAACTCTATAGCTGCAAGATTAGAGTCTGATCTAAGCCAATCTTTCTGTTAGCTGGAAGACAGAAAGCACAAAATGCTCTCACTGTCTAAAATCCGGACACTACTTTTCTCACAACAAGATCTTGTTAACAAGGATAGATATACAATACTAAGCAAGGATCTAGTTAAGGCCTATGTTTACCTCATTATTTGGATAAGGTACAGAAAAAAAAGTAATTCCTACTGAATTCTGTGTTTGTACGATTTAATTCATGTAGCAAGGATATTCAAACTTAGTTTTTTCTATTTAGGAAGGTACAGTTCTTGGTCACTTGGTTTATTCCTATGGGGAATGAGCTAGCTCTTGTTAATGGAGCCACATAAAATCTCTTCCTTGAAGCAGACTTCAAGGAAGATCTACTCCCTCATCTAGACTCACAGGTTATTTCACTAAAAAAAGCTACTAAGCCCATTTCATTCTGTGTGCCATACCCTCTTGGAATAGGGTCTTTTAGCTAGTTGTCACTTCTTTTAGACTCGCAGAGTTCTGATTAGTTTTTCTCTTATTTTATTCCACTCTGGATCATAGAAGAGCTGTGCTGGTCTGATGGAAGGGTGGACATGAGATATTGACAGACTCAGACTGTTTGTCAACACATTTACACACTCTTCTAGGCTACCAGATGCAGTACTGGTGACCTAGAAAGTAGTGCAGCCTTCAAAAGAAGTCTTTATTGCAAAAAAATCAGGTACATTGTGCATTAAGACTATTTTGATTTTCCTGATTCTTTCACTTTGTTTCTCTCAAATTTTAGATTAGGTTCCTGAATGCATCAGTGGAGAAAATTCTGCTTCTTTCTTAGCTTATGGTGCTGTAACTCTACTGGGATTTGTGAAATGTTGCAGTTTGAAAGCCGTAGTGATAGTGGTGGTGGCGGGAGGGAAGGAGATAGCAAATCAGTATCGGATTCACAAACAGTCTGTGGACCGTAGGTCCGATCGCCTTCCTAGGGGCGAATCGAGTTCCCAAATAGTGTGATCCACTGTAAGCTCAAATCTGGCAGTATCGGATTCACGAACAGTCCGTCAACTGTAGGTCCAATCGCCTCCCCCCAAACAAGAGGTCGAGTTCACAAACAGTATGATTTATTCAAATGCAACATTTACAAAGCAGGTTTCGGATGTCAGTACAGGAAATTCGCTATTAGAGCGTGGGGTTTTTATCTAGCTCTGATGTACAAATGTGCAATCATCACTCACCCCAGAAGATGGGAGAGGGCTCTCAGTCTCGAGTCTCCTCAGGCGGCGTCCCAACCCAAGGGGAGGAAAGTGGGATCAGCGCATCAACTGACCCAGCAGTTACGATGGTTTCTTCCCCCCACCTTTTCATCCTTAGTTCACCTTTTATACTTTTCTCTACATTCAGGTGGAGCTTGAGTGACTAGAGTCATACTTAATATTGTTATCAATTGGTGAAAAAGTTCCTCGCTTTCATTTAAAGGCACAGTCAATCGCAAATCTAGAGCGCATGCTCAGTGAGGAGTGGTCGTACCTCGGAGGGTAACTTTTGGGATGGAGGTATGGTTTTCACATTATAATGAGCAAAGTTCAAGCAAAGTTCATCTGAAAGGAGTGATTTGCCACCTTTGTTGGCTCAGCACCGGACTTGTTATCGTATATTTCCCATTAGCCACTGTGCGGTTTCTCAGCGGCCCAGCACAGGGAGTGCAACAGAGTTTGGCCGCAGTGTCTTCACCCCGCTCCATCCTCCCCTTTGCAGCTGCCAGAAGGGCAGATTGTGCTGCCTAAGGAACAGCTGAGTCCATGCGCACCAGCCATCCTGGAAATGGCAACTGTGTCACCCCAAGCAAGCTTTTGTAATGCCAAAACTTCGGTTAGGCCCTAGTTTTCCTCTCAGTTCCTGCTTTCAAACAATTCTTCCACAAACAATTCTTCTACAGGATTTACCATTTGTTTATGAGCATCCTCTACTGTTCCCCTAAGAATGAGCTGCTCATCTAAATAGAATTCTGCATACAATAGTAACTCCACATTAATACTAACACAATACTATACATATCTAACATAAAAAAAAAACACATAATACCATAATACATACAATAATAACTATGGTAATAATAACCCCAAATCTTTGATTATGGATCGGAATGCTAAAACCGAGAGACAAATTCTTCAAAAGTAAAAGAGAAAATATTCAGCAAATGTGAGCAAGACCTTTTATATTAATGAAAAATTCAATTCAGAATCACTGAGAGTAAATCTTTCTGCAAAAATGAATCAATAAACACTAATAGCTGTATTTGGAAGGTTTCTAATTTTATACTAGTTGCAGTGAGATTCTTTAAGTAGCCTTAAATGTATTACTTTTATTAGCAGTACCTCACCCAAACAGCTAGTTAAGATAAAACAGTTCAAAACAAACTGCCTTCTTTTCTGCTTTTGCTCTATCCACTGCTTATTTTGTAAAACTTGCAGATGTCCAGCAAATGTGTATTTGATGCATATCTGATATGCTGGTCCAATATTCTGAGATCAGTGGTAAAATGTTCTTAATGGAACTAAACTCTGCACTCACAGTCTGAAAACCATTTCATTGAGCAGCAGGGCCTATACATGCTTCACTGCAAAGCATGTATGATGGATTTATAACCCTGAAGAGCTCCCAGGAAACTTCCAGTGGACTGGATAACAGACAGAGTAACAAGTAGAAGTTAACCCTGTGGAATTTTAACTAGAAATTCAATACTGACCAAGCAGAAATACCTGGAAATATATTTCAGATTCAGATACGACCTCACTACTTTAGCAAAGTTAACTTTAACTGCACAGGAGCACACAGATACAGTTTATACTTGTTTTTCACTAGAACGTTGAAAATAGCTCGACCAAGATTGACTGTCCTGTGGTAGTATTAGAGATGTGAATCACTTTGTGACTAAGATGCGGGTCAATTATTTAAAGAGAGTGACTGATTCCAGTGCAGTGAGCGGATTTATTAGAGCACAGCATAAATGGTTGGGTGACCCTCATTCACACAATTCTTATTGACCTGTCAAGCTGCTGTCTCCATGAAGATCAAATGTTCATTGTTTCTTATATAACTCAACATTGCCTCCATGATGTATGCTTCAACCTAGATATTTTCATGCAGTCTTTTGTAACTCAAAGGTCTCATGGGCATAACAACAAGGAAAATTTTAGGACTTAACTGTTTATTTGGCATCAGTCGAAATCAAAATGCTTCTGACCTGGTATGCCTCTGACCAAGTCCCCAGATGGCTACTATGGAGATCAGGATAATTTACATGATAGTTCAATTAGAATATGTAAATAATTGTTTATTTCATGAAAGTTCCCATATAACTTCAAGAGAAATTTTAACTTAGATTCATCCAAGTGGAAGATCATCACAGAACAGAGTTGTCAGCATTGGTCTTATTCAGTGTTGCTATTATTACACGTTATATGCTTGCAAATTATAATGTGAGCTTAAGTCATAAAGTTTGTTTACAATTTTTTTTTCTTTAGTATATCTGTCATACACATTAGAGAAAAAAAAAAATAAAGATCAAAGGAGCCCAAATCCGAATTTGAAACATTCTGTTCTCCAAACATAGTAAAAAATTAAAACCCCTTTTTGATGTATTTAAAGGTAATGCAGTGGAATCAGAAACCCAAAAATATAATATTGACATTATGGAGGTTTGAATTAGGATACTTAAGCTTTAAATCACTTTTTGTTTGCTTTCTTCTATTCTTTGTTGCATAAAAGAAAATATTTCTAAACTCATGGTGTCAAGCCCAGTGCTAATGTGGCCTAGTTTAGGCATTTAAAAGCCTGATGGCTTCATCCTGGAATCTCCATAGTGAAAACAGCTCAGCATTTTCGGAGGGCAATGTATGTGAGGGCATTCTGTCTTGGACACCTGTCTTTGAAAAGCCAACACACACTCATAAATTGCTTATTTCCTTGGCTCTGGCTTACTTATATATAAAAACTTAATTCTTTAATTTGAAAATTTAGTGAAATGAATAACCATTCTCAATAAGATAAATAACCCTCTCTGTACCTCTCTCTGTACTTCACAGAAACATTTAAAGCCTTCAGTAACATAACTGCTAAAATAGGAGAATAAACAGATGACGAACAAACATGCACCTGCATCATTCAGGTACTATCCATGCCAACACTTAACCTGAATTTACCAATCTTTCTTTAAGTGCACTGAATTAAAAAGGCAAAGAGGGACATCTAATAGGAGTAAACAGTTCCTTTACAGATTGCATATTGTGCTGTGGAATTTCAGTTATGCCACAGAAGGCAAAGCATTAGCTGTAAAATATCTCTGAACATGGCTGTATATAGGTGATAATTAAGCAAAAGTTCATCTGCTTCTCCTGTAGATGACAACACTAGAACAGGTCAGCCATGGCTATATGCAGTCAAATCTTGCAAACTGCATGGATGGAGACTCCCCAGTCTACCTCAAAAAAATGTTTCAGAGCTGAGCTACCTTCTAGTTAAGAAAGTATTCCTAATCTGCAACCTATATCTCCCAGACTGCAATATGCAGTTGTTTCACTCTCTATCATTACCACTACTAAGAAGAGTTTGACTCCTCTGTTCTTGTAATTCCCATTTAAGCTATAAGCTGCAAACACATATAGATTCCAAGCAGAGGTATACCCAGCTCGTGCTTTCTCCATACTTATCAGATATACAGATATATATCAGATATAAGCATATTTATCTTGTCAAATATTATCTCATAACAATGATACTGAGTGTATAGCAAGTAGCTTTGATTCTAGTCCAAAGCACAATATGCCAAATATACCAAACACTACTTGTTCTAAGGGAAGAGAATTGTAATAACCTCCTTAGCCTAGCTGATGTCCTTTAGTAGCATTTGTGGAGATTATATTTCTATAAGATTGTTGTCACATGGAAACACAAAAACAGCACCACTGAAAAAGAATGTGAAGATTGGACAGGGATAGGAAATGTAAATATGATCTTATCTTTCAAAGATAATTTTACAAATCCAGGATAAAATCTGCATGCAAATTGGGCTTGCTTTACAACCTCAACTTTATTTGCTCTTGACAAAATATCAGAGCAGGCTGGGTTGTTTTATTTTCATTTGTTTTGTTTTGCCAGGAGCATTAACAGAAAAACAGATTATAACTTTCATCTCAATAAACTAAAGTTATCAAATGTTGTTGTAAACTTCTAGAGTACAAACTTTGATTTTTTGTTCAGTCAAGCAACAGAAATTGTTCTAGATGTCTTATTAAACTAAGAGTCAACAGCTGAAACAGCTAGCGGGATACTTAGCAATCTTCCAAATATCTGCTAAGTAACTATGGATTTGTTTTAAAAATCACATATCTTTTCAGTAAATAACTTTTCAAAAGAAACTACAATCTTACATGACATTCCACAAGTACAGAATATATAAAAATTCCCTATTGTTGTAAAGGGTATTGCAACCATATAATATTACACATACTATCGATATGAACTTGTACAAGTTTCTGTCAACTAAGGTGGAGTAGTGAGGTTTAGAAAACATAAACTTGGTGACCTGTTTTACCAATCCAGAAATGGAATCAAAATGTACAAATAAGCCCTTTCAATTCTGATCATTTATAACTCATAATAAAAAGGAACAATAGTTTATTGGCTGTCCACAAAAGCACAGCCCAGCTCCTTATGGCTAAACTCTCATCCCTCATCAAAACAATGTAACCCTATCTTTAATGTCATTGGGAATGTTCCCTGGTGTGTGATTCACATCATAGATTCAAAGGTTATCAAAATTCAAAGATGATGTCTTAATGCCTTTGCGTCATCTGCTGCTTGAACACAAAAGACATAAAAACCATAAAAAAGCAACACTACTGTCAGAGCCAACTGCAGGTGCCTCTATTGCAGAAAATAAAATGAATCCCTGCTTTTTTCCCCTGGACTCCTTGCATACCCCACCAAGCTATGAAAAAGGAAGGGAACCATTAGCCTTTTAGGCTGCTACTCCAGCTTGACAAGCAAAGACTCATTTTGGAAAACCAGAATTAACAATTAATGCTACCATGGCATGACATATTAGCTTTCTTTATTCGGCCTTTATCTTGGAAGTGGCATATTAAAGATAAACCGAGATTTCCAAAGATCCAAGCTAACCTTGACTTGGACAAACAAATGTGGGTTTTCTAGTAGCATAAGTTAATTGGTCACTTGAATTAATTTGAGCTGGAAATTTGGAGGTTTTTTGATTATTAAAGGAATGAGATTCTGGTAAAGGATTTCAAGGAGGTAAGCAGGGAGCCTATGTAGGAACCAGGTATTTTTTTCAGATAGGATTATATGATGATACTGCCTGCTGTAACAAGGCATTGGGATTTCAGGATCAAAAAGAGCCCTCCCAGAATCATTTTCTTTCTTCCTTCTTTTAAAAATTCACTTTTATTTCACTGTAGAAAAAAATGCTCAGTCTCCCCCTGTAGAACAAATACAGCCTTAAATACTAGGAACAATGTTCTATATTTGATGCATCTGTCAGTATTACCCAGACATTTATCTTTTAAATTACATGTGAATAGTCTATCTCAAAAAACATACCAGTATTTTATTTCTATATTATATATAATGAGCTAAATATTAGAGTTCTTAGCCTAAAACAGTAATACTTTGCATTAAGAGCAATAAACTTCGTTTGGCTGATAATTTAAGAAGAGGAAGATGTAGTTAACCAATGTAAGATATCTCAGATGGATAAAAAACATATACACTAGCAGACAAAACTTCATTGTCACAGTCTGATTCGTTCTGACCTATATTTTTTTTCTAGCAATTTTCTAATTGAAGTCTAGGGTTTAAAAATAGTTTTTTGTTCTGAAAAATGCATGGACATAATAGACTCAGAGCAGATTACAAACACTTTGGTTCTGTGAACACTTGTATAAATTCATACATATAGTTCTCTAATCCTAATTTCACTATTAATTCACCGGCTGGCCCTTACTCTCCCTTGAACCAGCACAGTTCTCACAGAGCCATATATTTAACTGGATTGAATTGTATTAACCTTTTCATTTCTTTTTTACTGGGTTAGTTTTAACTTAGATCTGTCCTTGGACTTGTCCACTGTTCAGCTACATGGAGGATACTAATCCCAGCACAATGAATGGAGGAAAAAAAGAAAAAAAAGAATGAGGAACAAGGAAAAAAAATGGGAATGACCACCTACAGTCGAGCAGAAGGCTAGTAGGCCTCTTTAATTTATCTGTATTAAAGCTCTCAATGAAGCAGATTAAACATCTCAGGTATGTTTGTAACAAGATGGGACTGGTAAATAAAGAATCTCTCACTTCAGAAAAACAGATGAAACTCTATATTCTGCATCGCAGGAAGTCTGTCCTTAAAAGAACAAGTAAATGGTATTACACACTCAAAACTATACATATTGACATTCAGTTATTTTTCTGGAACATATTTCTCACAAATAGGATTGATATATTTCCCATGAGCAATGCACTTAATCACCAGACTTCCGGATTTCAATGCACTGCATGAAAAGTGAGATACTATTTGCTATCTAGGTCAGATGAGAGAAAATATTGTCTTCAGTTATTCTGGCTGTGTCTACACTGGCATAATTTGCAGGTTTGGAGCTCAGCAGAAAATTCTGCTGTGTTTCCCCATAGGTTTTTGTTTGTTTGTTTGTTTTAACTGTGTATTCCCATCATTAGGCTCATTATTATTTTATTGTATTTCCCTATACTGTGTAGCCCATTCACATGTCAGATCATTCCTCAAAGCTAATACAAATTTTTTATTTAGTTGACATATATATTGATTATGTCAATGGTAGGATATTTTTAACAGATAATGGCAACTACAGATTTAGTATTAATTCCTGACAGTTATTGTCCCATTTAATTTGGGAGAGAATTTTAAATTGGGAAGTTATCATCTGATGACTAAATGTTCCTTTATGTCTCATTTGTATCAATTGTCAGTGAAGAGAAGCATTAACATGATCAATTCAAATGTATGAATAGTTGTATCACCCATGAAAATGTGTGGAAAATGGCTGAATAGAATACAGCACTGATGAAATGCCTATTCTTTTGTTTTCACTTTTACTGCCATTTGCAGCTAAGGCAGCTTGTAGGAATTTGAAATTTGTGCAATGTCAGGCTGTAGAGTAATTCAGAAGTTTGGATCAACTAGAAACACACTTTTGCAACAGCTTTGCATGCCAACTTCTTCCATTTTAGATTTGAGTCACATATTTCAGAGATGAAGGCTTCATTTTAATTTTGATGAATTGGGAGGAGGGCAAAAACAGGCAGAATATCAACAAAATATTTTATTTACAAAACTTATAGTATGGTTTAATCCCACAGGAAATATTTTAAATAAATTAATGGTCTTTTTCCTTGGGATCCTGCTTTTTTTTTGGCTGTACAACAGGAGGTAGAATGTCAGGACTCAAATTTTGCTCAATTTTCCAGAGAGCAGACTCCTGGACTCTAGTTAACAGTGAGTGGACACGACACCTGTCAAGATACTTTCAGGTGTACAAACACACAACTTCCCCCATCTGTGTTGTCAGCACTTGGGAACACTCGACAAGTGCCCAGCAGTGGCTGCATCTTTCCCCAGGAGGCCTATAGAGATGGGCAGTTTTTATTCTACCAGAGCACACAGACTTATGCAAAGATTTTTACTGAATCAGTTTGTCAAATCCTGTGCTCTTACACAAAATAGTGATTGAGGCAAGACTTCTTTTACTTGGCTGAGGTGGGGTGTTTCCAGAGCCAATGTCTCCTTCAATGGATACCTTGAAAATACACATCTCCAATTTTAAGTTTCATGCCACTTGTGCCGCTTGATGCATCTGCTTTAGAAAGCTCTCTTCCAAAATGTTATCTTTCTGTGCTTTTTTAAGGAAATTTGCACTTGCTAAGCCAAGCCAGTTTGAATACTGCCACCACAAAACAAGTGAAAACAAGCCAAAGCTAGGAGATTGATTCCCTTGAAAGACTTTCAAACATATCCTTAATTTTAAGCATTTGCCTCAGTATCATGGAATCAGAGCACAAATTTAAAGCTAAGGATCTGAAAAAGTGTTAGAGGTGAAAAGACATTTCTATAATTAGATTATTAATAATGTCTTAATAAGTAATATTAACATACATTTCTACAGCTGAACAAAAGGAGCCTGTGATACAGCCTTAAGCATTGACCATTACAGCCCTTGTTACGTATATTACTTTTTCATTCACTGGCATGTTTTCCCCTAGCATCATCTAGACTTCTCCAGCGCCTGGGCATGCACCGAGCGGTAGCAGGTGACAGATCATTTCCTCAGGGAAGTAAGGAAGAGGCTGTGCCAGGTCTGGCTCCTTTCCTCTTTGCAGCAGACTCCATGCTCTGAAACACTGCAGCACCCTAAGGCACAGGGTATGAGCCCTCAGCCCCACACTGCTAACTAGCGTCTCTGTAGGATTCTCACAAAACCCCCTGACCTGAAAACCAGGCAGATTAACAGTTATATTTCAAGATAGAGAAGACTTAGAAGAAAGTGCAGTGAAGACACCAGGTTTAACTGCTTGGTCTCAGGACCACAGAAGAGATGCTGATTTTCTAGTATCATGGACATAACCAGGGACAAAGGTCAGAATTACAGACATTGGCCTTTCCCTTTACATACACACCAGTGTCAGTGGATGGTTAGCAGGTTTTGCTCTTATGAATAGGCTGGCATTTTTTTTTAGAATAGTCAATAACATGCTCAAAATTAAAAGTCACAAAATAAAGATGAGTTATGAGTATCTGCAGAAATTTATTTATGTAAATTAGATACTTCCTCCCAGAGCCAACCTCTTACCTCATGGCTAGCAAGGTCCATCTCCAACAGTTCTTTATACCCTTGGTAAAATCTTTGGGAGCATAGTTTCTCTCCCATGCTAATCATGGCAGAGGACACACAGACATCATACTGGGCACCACAGCACATGGACATGGGAGAAGGAAGCACACACCAGAGCAGGGAATATAACATAAATGCATGCTGGCATTTGGGGGAGAAGGGAGATTCCCACCACAGGATAAAATGCAACAGAGCAATTACTATTTTCTAGACATTATGGAATCAGAACCTAACTTCATACCAAAAAGTAGCTTTGATAAGTCCTATGGCCTTGCAGTATTGCAATTTTATGCCAGCTGCACCTCACATGTGAGATACTATTTTTATAGACATATCATATAGACATTATGTCCAACAGGATAGACATGTACTGTTTTATATGTGTAGTGTGAGTTGTCACTTTTACTGATGTTGACTTAAAATCTATTCTTGTAGAATATTCTAATTATTCTTGTATTATATTCTAATAATGATTTCATAATACCATTGGATTCATAATGCCAGTGAGTAAATCTCTCAAAGATGCTTCTTTGTTCTTATCAACTTTTGGACAAAATCTATGCAAATGCATTAAATGTGAGGATTCTGGGAGGCAATTACCTGTAAAGATTTGCTGAAATATAGCCTTCCTTCTCATTTGTCACTCATGGCATTCACTGTAACTCTAGTCCTATATTTTTCTTAGTCCTTCAGAGAAATTTCATCATTTTCCATTGACATAACTGTTGTTTTTTAACTGAGAGAAGTTTGATGAGTTCTCATAACAGCTTAGCTGAAACAACCTGTAAATAACGGGAATATACCAGTCAAAGTACTTGAGATGTTTTTTAAAGGACTTCAGCACTTACCTTTTGTCTGACTGCAAAACATTAATGGGTTTTCTTCATTTGATAAATTTGAAAAATCAATGATTCATATATACAGCAGATGAGACGACAGATGTGATAGGTCTTTATATGGAAATTAAACCTCAGTGACTAGTGATTAATGAGCAGTTATAGCTTCCCACTTTGTGGTAACTTTTTTTTAAAGCTAACAACATTGACATTATAAGTAAGGTCATACCTTTTGCAGCAGTCACATGCTGAATGACAGATCAACCTCTGTGCTATGAACTCTGCAATAATTGTTTTATGCTGCAGGAATGGACTGACTTACATAAACCAATTTTACTACAAACACCATAATTTCCTTAAAAAAAAAAAAGAGGAAGTTTGCATTCACATATAAAGGGACTTGTCCCTTGCTGATCCTAGACATTCACCCTCTCAGACAAGGAGAGGCTGGAACATAAGGCTGTTCCCTAGAGCACATGTCTTCATAAGAGTCCGTTAGCTTTTATGGAAGAGAGGTCTAGGCTGAAGTGTGGAAAGGGCTGGTGGTCACTTTTGCTTTACATTGTGAGGCAAAATCGTTCAGATATGTGATACATACTCCATTGAGACACCTTTAGAATCATTCCCAAATATCTTTCCACATATCAAGAAGCTTTCCTGATTACTGCTAGTTCCTTGGAGATCCTTTTGTTTGCAATTCTTAAAACAAACCTACACATTTGTGTAGAGGCATGTATTGCCATGCTCTATGTTTTAGATAAAGGAGCTAAACTTATAGGATCCCATGAGGTCATCGTTACAAATTACCCACAGAGCAAGAGTTAATTCCCCCCATTACATAGATACATTAAAATCACCTCTAATACACAACAGGGCAAGGTGAAAGCAAAAAAAGATGTTTGTTTACTAAATCCAAAATAATACATTTTACAAAGATTTACCGAGAGACAGACACAGACACAGAAATGAAATAAAAGAACTAATCATCTTCTTGAATTTCTATTAATCTAAAGTGCACAACTCCTGCAAGAAATTGGTAGGTATCTCACAGTAATCTTGACTGAAAGCTTATCTTTGCACAACTTAGGTCATCCTCACAGAAAGAAGTCCAGCAATGAGACTTCTTTCATTCATAGCCCAGAGACAACTTTGAAATAATCCATACTCAAATCTCCCAGCCTGCCTATACATTTAATATTAATCCTCTAAGGTTCACCAGCTGAAACAAGAAGGCAAGTACACTTACCATGAAATCACTGCTTATCACTGCTGGGTTTGAAGTTGTTAATGTTACCTCCTGGGCTGAAACGTTCACAGTCAGCTATTTTGAATTTCTATTTCCTGAGTTAAAAAGCTGTGTTTTCATTTAAACAATCAGATTCTATGAAGGGGCACAATGTCTTTATGCCCTTAAACTGCATATATTAAGTCAAAGAATAAATTCAAGTTCTTTGTCCAAATAGGGGGTCTTGTAGCCACTAGTAGCTGCATCCATTGTGGAAAATGAAAACTTGAGGGAAATCTATTTCTAAAATAATAACCAATGTTTAAGTTTTATTACCTGTTCTGCAGTAACATTTCATTGCATACATATAGTCACCTGATATTTCCACTCGGCAGAGAGCTTCCGCCAGGAAGACTGTGGCGACCCAGACTGAACCGCCCCAGAAACACGCACCGGTGCAGGCCAGCCTGGAGAAGAGAAGGCTGAGAGGGGATCTAATCAGTGTATATAAATACCTCAAGGGAGGGAGTGCAGAGGACGGTGATGGTCTCTTTTCACTGGTGGCAGTGGTTTCTTAACAGTGAGGGTGACAGAGCACTGGAACAGGCTGCCCAGAGAGGTTGTGGAGTCTCCCTCTCTGGAGATCTTCAAAACCCGCTTGGATGCAGTCCTGCGCCACGTGCTTTAGGTGTCCCTGCGTTTGCAGGGGGGTTGGACTAGATGATCTCTAGAGGTCCCTTCCAACCCTAAGCATTCTATGATTCTATGATTCTATGATAATATTTTAAACCTGACAAGTCTGATCTGCCTCTACATCAAAATCAGCTTGGTTGTCTTCAGTATTTGGTATGATTTTAGCTGGTGGAAAGAAGCCAAAATAAAGTCAAAAAAGGAAACTTTTCCATGCTGTAGTACATCCTGATTTTCTCTCAGTGATCTCCAAGACGCCTTGAGGCTCAATTTCTTTTTCCTTCTGATGAAATGATTCTTTTTTCCAGGGATCAATGACAAAACTGAAGGCTTGAATATGATTGAACATGACTCATTTCATCTTTTGCAAACAATACAGATATTTCTCATAAACTGGCCACAAGCAATGTGGTTGGTCATGTAGGTATATATTCTCTGTTTAGGAGTTATTAAGGCACAACACTTCCTACGGGTCTTTTGGGATCACACTACCATTTCTTCACATCGAGAATTATATGGGCCATGAAGTGCCTCACACCAGATACCACAAAACAAAAGTACTTTCTAGCATCTCACCCTTCCAAAGCATTGGCATATTGGATTTCTGGAATGCATCCAACCTGTTAATAAATCATGAAATGGATTATTTTATGTATATATATGTATATATATCTGTATGGAACTAAGCAAAACAACTCAAGCAACTGAGTAGGTATTCCCAAATGTATTTATAATCCTTTGTGCCCTAATAAAAGAGGTAGGGATAATGTTTTAAAAAATATCCTCTAAAATATTCTGTAAAAGGCAAAAGGAAATTACTAGAGCAGTCAAAACAAAGACTTTCACTTTCTCTTCATTACTATTATGGACAGCAAACCTATAAGAAAAATATAGTCTGTGTCTGATTCTGCAGTGTTGTCATTCCACTGGCTTTGATGGAGGAGTTTTATTCTACATAAACATGAAGCATAATTAGATCTTTCTTAAATGCACAGGATTTAGCAGATTTTGATAGTCAAAAGATGCACTTACTATTTTAAACAATTCTAGAGACATAACTGCCCATATCAAATACTCAAATATCATTTTGAATCCCTACACCTTTTTTTTTTTTGTAATCATATGATATAGGGGAATCATTTTATGTGTTACCCACCCTTACTCAGAGATTTGAGGGAGTAAACAGCACTGCAAACAGATGGCTGGATTTGCAAAGCTTTACCTTATGCAGTAAAATGAGGCACTATGCAGATGGACCTGTAGATATGAGTGCCAATATTGTACCTTATCCATATGGTCTGCAAGATTTATGGCAGAAGTAAATATTTTCCGATTCATCACTGGAAACAAGCTAATGCCTCCTCATTCGTATCACTCTACTATTTTTACTTTCTGGCATTAGAGAAGGAAGCATAATGTAAAATGCATATTAAAAAGATTGTTTTCATGGAAAGTCACTCAAGGTATCTTAAATAGATTTTTAGCAGCTTCTAAAAGAGGACTCCTTCTCTCTCTAAACATTATTCTTGAGCATGGTGACCTAAAGCCTGCAGGTGTGCATGTACTGTGACAGCTCTGTGTTAGTTTTCATCAGAGGACACAGTTTTCTCCAGACAGAGATTTATGTGCAAGAGTGTATAGAGATACCAGTCAAGAGATGCTTAATATTATTGAATCACCTTTATTACTAAACTTTGCATCCTGCAATCAGCCACCTGCAGGCCCGACAGCCTGTTAGGCAGAGAATTCGACAAGTGTGTCACAGTGTAGGAACGATCTGGATAGACTGTCCATACCTTTCAGAGGAGAGCCTTCAACAGTGGTCATCCTAAAAACTGGGAAACTGGGAGGAGGTCTACTAAGAAAGGCTGCATCTCAAGATGATTTTGTGCCAAAGGCTTCTCTGTGGCTTCCCACCACTCTTTGTATGTGGCAATAACCATAGTTCAGCCCCAGTGAGCACAAACAGGACTAGAAAAACAAAAATGGCAATGTAATAACAGGTATTCACGAACACATCTGTAGATATGTCTGTTCATAGGTTACTTTTTAAATATGTGAGTATGACAATGTGCTGATGCTTTTATTTATTGATGTGTAAAGAGATAGTTAACATGATTATGAATCTCTCCTATTTTTGAAATATAAACAAGCCTTATAAAACAGAATTAAGCCCAAATGATCTTTAAACGGAGAAAGAAGTCGCAAATCTTACCATTTACCCTTTAAATTTTCCATGACTTCAGAAATACTTACATTTTCTCTATTGTGTTCTTCTATTACATTCATTAAGTTTTCATTGACTGATTATACACAATTTTGAGGTATTCCCTGTTGTCTCATGCTTTAGGTATATTTGTTCCTTCAATAATCAAAAGGTATAATTAACTGTTATTTGTAAAGTAGTGATGTCTTCTGATGAAGAGTACTACAAAAATGGAAATTATTCTTATTTTGAGTTATTAAAAAGCAATCTCACATAATATTTGAAACTTCAATTTGCATAAATAAAACCACTGAAATGACTGTGATAGTGTAAACATATTTATAACATTTTTAATGTCTGCAAAAGTGATACAAAATCCAGCAAATAACAGTGGCAAAAGTATACAAAAATAAACTTGAATACCTTAATAAAAATATATGAGGGAACAAAACAATACAGAGTTATATAAATTATCCTAAACAAAATCATATATGGAGTATCTCAGGCTAACTGAGTGTAACAACAAATTACTAGCTTGGAATACCTGCAGAGGAGAAATACATTTCCGAGAGAAATTTATTTCTGACATTGTAGCAAAAATATATTAGTCATATATAAAAGGAACCTTTAAAGAAAATGAATAATTTATTTTTAAAAATAACTTTCACATTATACTGTGCTAATTTTGTGTTTGGCTACCCATAACATGATTTGCTTATGCTGAAAGGAAATAACAGCTGTGAAGTTGTTCATATATGATGACCAAGAGCATAAAATAAAACAAGATACCTACACACAACAACAAGCAACACAGCATTGCTCAGCTTAAAGCCTGAATCCAGATCACATTCCCAATAATTTGTTTCAAAAAATGTTGCCCTATATGCTCCCTGATCTGCATCTTGGCTAGATTATTCATTGTCTATATGATTTCTCTACCATATGGTGACCTAAATGAAGCTATGCTTCGTAATTGGAGATCAAGACGATTCTAAGGTGCCTATTAATAAAGCATCTAAACCAAGGAAGCCCGATTGCTTCTGATTTGTTAAATAGATATTCAAATGCCAATAAAATTGCAACATCAAATTATCATATGAAAAATATCACCAGGGAACAGAGTAACATGCTGATGTTAAGTGAAAGTACTACTCATCTTCAAAAATAACCTAGCTATATTTGAAGATTTTGAAACACAGCAAGACATGTTTAAAACAAAGGACAGACTTCAATATCAGTTTTAAAGATTCATTTCTTATATAGCTATATTGCTTATATAGCAATCCTTCAGCTTGATTATGGAAGAAAGACAATTTCATAAGTAGCTACAGATGAGTAATATTATTCTTCAAAGGTAGTGTTCTTCAATCCATTGAAAATATCCTGCGCCACATGCTCTAGGTGTCCCTTCTGGAGCAGAGGATTGGACTACATAATCTCAAGCAACATCTACCATTCTGTGATTGAAAATATCAGTATAATTCCCTTTAGTATAGTCAGTTTTTCTTCTGAAGATTAAAAATCAGCTGAATTAATGCATAAGAGAAATAAGAACTTTTCAGGGTCCTCATTTTTGCACAGCCTTTCTGGTATGTTACAATGTCTATTCAGCTGCAACACATTTGTACAAACATTTAGAAGAAATAAACTGCACTCTAAGTCCCTAATGAAATACCCACTTACAGACAACCAGAAGCCAGTTCTAACTGCAAAAACAGCTCTAGCAAATAATAATAATAAAAAAATCTTCCACACCACTCTGTAGTATTCTATGGAAAAGAATATTAGTATACCTGGATAGAGTCTCTGACATGAGGTTGCCCGAACAATATCAGGAAATATACAGAAAGCACTTCTGCATTAGACAAGGCAGGGGGAGGGCAAAGCAAGACAAAGAGAGGAAAAATAGCAGAACACCTGTCTATGTAAACAGAAGGTTTAAATTAACCAAATATTTGGTTTTCTAGATTATTCCAACTTCTATAAACATAGATACGTGTCCTGCAATTTGTGGTAACCTGTAGTTTTAAGTTTGATGCTGCTGAAAAAGATAATATTCTAGTAAAGATCTCTCTCTCTGATTTTCTTGATTTTTTTTTGAACAAAGGCCCCTTTGTGAAGAACAATGAGTAAATTATCATAGCACATGGTTAAAATTACAGTGTTAATTTACTGTTCTGTATTCCTGATTTTAAAGAGTATTTTAGAAGGAAGAGTGAAAGGAAATAAGCAGCTGTAACCACTGTCATTTAGGTATAAACTACTTTATTCATGATATAGAGTTGAAAGTATGGAAACTACATATTTCTTATGGGATTTTTCCAACAAAAAGTATTACCTGCAAATGAATTAAAAATTTGGTTCTGAATAAGATTTATAAATGACCGATTTTTATATGTGTATCTTTAGTCTTCTCTGCATTTTTGAATACAATTAATAGTTTTTTGTTTGCAACTATTTATATAACCTATCCAAAAATGTGGCACAAGGTCTAGCTATTGGGAAACCACCAAACGGAAATTTTCTGAGTTATTGCTTTGCTAATTTTTATGGTCCTTTCAAGTGATTCTTTTCCCTTCATTGGATTAGAGCCTTATTTGGGTTATTAATCCCTTGTGAAGTCTTATGCTATGCTTGGGAAAATGATTTGTTTATTTTCTCATCACTGCTAAGGTGACATTTGTGATATGTTTTCATATGTAGATATGTGAATACCCAGGTTTTATTACTCTTTGCCTCCTGCCATTAGGAGAGGACAAGGGGGTTGTAATGTGGCAGCTGTTCCAGACATAACCTCAAGTATCTTAACTATAGTGCTGAACGTGGAAATTATACTCCAAGTCACTTCACTGAAACTAGACTCTGTACCAACAGCACTGCCCAGCCCACCAACCTGAAACACACGGAGGTAATGAGTTCACTTCAATGTCCTCTAAATTTATGAATGCCCGCAATTCATAAATGAGCACCTAAACCTAAGGCACATCTTATCTCATTCAGAATACTCTTTAGACCTATCTGTGTTTCAGCCAACTTGTTGTATGTACTCCAGCACACTTCTGTTTAAAAGCCGGTCTTGCACTTGCTACTGTAGAGCAAAGGCAGTTCCAAGAGGGCCTAGCTGGATTACCTCCTTGCCAGAAGGCCTGTTGTTTGGGTGCCAGCCAGCAGCCAAAGCTGGCTGTGCACCATGGAGGGGTACTTTGAAATATGCTTAGAAGTAAATGATTCCCTTATAAATAAATCCTTTTCACCAATAGAGAACAAATTTGGACTGGCTAAAATGTTTTTCAAAGTTGAGTTGGCTTCACTACGTTGTTTCAGCAAAACAAAATACTTAATTATGAGAAACTGTTTTGCTCTGGCATTTAATTGTTATGTTAACTGTAATTAATCTATCTGTTTCAAAATTTACTTTAATATTATTTATAAATATTTTAAAAAGCAAAAAGCTGTCTGACTTGAGCTGAAAGAAATGTTTATTTTGTGAAACAGCATTCTTTTCCTCATCAGGCATTCATATAAATACTTATGTGCAGTAGAGATGATTGCAAAGTAAGAGGGCAGGCCCTAAAAATTATAATCTGAAAAAAAAATAACAAGCCATTAGGTAATGCAGTCACAGAACATTGTGCATTTATAGTTGTGATAATTTATTTGCTTCATGACATGCACTTCCTGTCTGGACTACTTTTTCCACAAGGCACCACTGCCTCATCAGGTGAATTGCAATAGATCATACAGGTCTCAGTGAGTCCCTTTTAACATTTATTTATGAGTTACTTCACTAAAGTGTTACTCCAGTTATAATTCTACTAAAGTGGATTTTTTTCCCCACAGATAAATAGTAAATTTATGTATAAACAGTTCTTCAAGATTTTTTTTTTAAAAAAGGGAATCTAGACTGATTTTTTTTTAAAAAAAAGATATAAGCAGGAAACTCTCCCCACCTTTTGCATACAGTGAGGAAGAAAAGTGAAAAAATGACCAAATATGTTGTTTAGATAATACTTAACTGGAAACTTTGCACCTTCTCAATTCAATTAGCATTATACATTTTTAACTAATGTAATCCTTACAATTCAATTTGCAAAATTTAAGTGTTTTTTCCTAAAAAAAAAAAATGGTCAAGCTGTTTGCATTTTTATTTCTCTAACCCCTAATTTCTTTTTGTGCAGTCCTAAACTGATGTTTTTCTGACCATTTTCTGAAAGCGTATTGGTCTTCTCCTTTCATCATGGAGCCTTCATCTCAGCAAAACTTGGAGCACTAGTACATCCTTTCTGTCTACTGCAGTATTATTGCTGTAGCTTTTAGCTACAAATATTGAGTTTTTTTCTTTTCAGAAGAATGTACCTACATTTTCAGTGGACTGTTCCCCTTGTGAATGTGTAACATGTCACTATTTCAGTCAAACATTTGTAACTGGTAAATAACAGTTCACTGTCAAGAAAAGGAGAAGCGCTCACTTTTCTGATATGTTCTTTCAAGCAAATATCTATATAAGAATCCTCTTTGAGTTGTAGGATTTATTTCAAATGTTGCATTTTTGCACAGCAACAGTACAGGCATTATAAGAAATATTTCTACTAGAGAAAATTTTCTTGGCATTCTTTTTATGTTAAGTTACAATTTCTCCTCCATAGAAACAGTGATCACTTCATATCCTGAATCTCCGCTGAACACATTCTGAAAATCCTGTTTAGTCATGTTCATTAAATGGACAATGCAGAAGTTCTGATCAAGGCTGCATTATCGTACTCACAAGTAATTGTAGAATGCACTGTATTTGGAGAGGAGGAGGACATACAGCAATTAAGATGCAGTGATGACTGTGAAAAAAACCTAGACTGTCTCTCTTCTCATTACTACATGAAGCATGAGAAGTACAGTTGTATTATCACATTATCATGTTTTAGAATTGGTCATGGCAGCAGTTTCAGAGTTCTTTTAATTATTAAAAATTATGTCAGCAAACATGAAAATAGAAAATGGTTTTGTTTATGAGAAACTGAGCTGTTGGTTTTATTACTTGTTTTTTTCTTGTTATGAGAGAAGCTTTTAAAGCTACTTGCAGTGTTAACTGTGCATTTCTTCCCTGTCTTACAAGGAGTGACATAAAATCACTGATGTATTTGTTTTAGTTTCCAAAACCTAATGTAAGAGAATAAAACCTACTTAGCATGAAGTCAATCCTGCTTACTATATAACATTTTTAATAATAAAACTTTATGATATATTCTTCTGTATAAGAACATTAAAAAAAAAAGGAAAGAGAATAAGGAAGAAGAAACATCCTTTTAAACTCTCTAATTTTTTTAAATGCTGACATTTTATCAAATATTATCTCTCTTTTGGCTATGAGGGAGAATAAACTTTGAGTTAGCTGAGACAGTCTGAGTACATGACTAGCTTTACTTGGTCAAAACACATTATTGAGTGACAGCGTACACCAATAGTAATGGTTAAGAACAGGCTAAAAATGACAAAGTGATTTGTCTTTGTTGAGAAGAGACCAAAAAACATATCAACCATATCATGCCATAACCATATTGCCAAAACAAAAATATATTCCTTCTAGTGGCAATTTTCCACTGTTATGATCTGGAAAAGCAATAATATTTGTGAATGGTTATGGACAATGTTACTAAAATCAAACACTTGATGAAAATACCTTTTTACATACCTTTCACTTCTATATATTTGTTTTATAGCTTCAAGATAATATGTCTGTATCTGAAAAAAATATCAGTACTATCATTGTGCATTATGACTATGCCTGGTGTGTGACTAGCCCTGTAAACACGGGACTGTGTATGCACACAATGTAATTGCAAAGACAGAAAGATGCAAGAGACACACATGCTCCTCCCATAAACTATAATTCATAGCTTTCTGATGCTTAAATACAAAGTCAGAGGCACCTTTTTCCCTGCAACAATGAGGTAAAAAGCAAATATATCAACTTCGCCTGACTGTGCTTTTCAGATTTCTATGTAGCCCTTACCGGAGTATTTAAGCACTTTTAAGAGAAGAACTAAATGACATAATAAATATCTATCTTGGAGGAGCTGTTTTCCTTCTCTCCAGGCACAATAGTGGACTTTCTTGTTTGCTGGTTTTATCTTACCTCTGTGTTTTAGTTTACCTGTTATGCATTTTGCACAGCAAAAACAAGGTGAAAGAATCAAAGAAATGCAATCTGAGACATCATTCTGGAGCCTTAAGTCAGTCCTGAGGACATTCTTTCTTTGTCACCATACAGCACTTATTATGCAAAGGCCCCCTTGAAACAGTTGGAAGGTGTACTGCTCTTCTGATCATTCCAGCTAACTATACTGAGATATAGTTTGATATTCAGCAGACCTACTATAGATTTTCATGTTACTCTGAATCTCCTAAATATTGAACACCCCTTAATACAGTGCAGCTAAGAAGTGACAAAGAACAGATAACTGTAGACCATTCATTGTTGTCCAGGCTGGGATGCAATTTCCTAGCCAAACAGATGCTAATATGGTTTCCTCTAAGAGTGTAGTATTCTCATACTTCCTTCCCACAGGAGGAATCCATTCAAGAAAAAATATCTTACATCTTGTCAGATTTTCTGAAAAGGAAATTGAATGGAGCTGGCTCTACTTCTTAGCTGTCTACGCCTTTCTTTTTAATTCCCCTCAAATTAGAATTGCCTAAATTTAGATCTTTAATTCTATTTTTTGTATCATTTGCACTGCATCTTTGCTGAAATATTCCTATCTGCTTCCCTCTGTCAACTGTCTCTGTTTATCCATAAACAGAGATGCTTTCTTTGACCCCCTTGAAATGATTTTATGATATTCCACAGCTGCATATATATTCCATAATTCTCAGCTCCATAGCCTCATCCCACTGAATGTGACTCCCCAGCAGGTGTAAACTGCAGCAGAAAGCATGAATGTACACCATATGGACTATTCTTCCTGAGCAGGCTACTAGAAGCAGCAGATTGCTCTTCTGCCATCTTCAGTCGTTCTCCTTTCTCTTTCTACCTATCCTTTCTTTTCAGGGTTAGCTCAGGGTTTTGTTTCATCTTTAGAGAGCAGTACATTCTAATGTTATTTGAAGCTACTCAGTAATTTTGTTTCTTTGTTTTTCTTTTTCCTTCTCTAAGAGAGCTGAAATCCACATTTGTTTTGTAACTTTCCCTCTTTTGCCTTCCCCTCAACCTGTTCATGTCTACATTCATTTCTTACTTATCTTCTTTCATATAGGAGATTTTCTGTGTCTCACATCTTCACTTTCATTAAAATTTTACTAGATGGCAAATATAGGCCACTCTTGCAGCAATCCACAAAGGGCTTGAATCTAAAATTTGAACTGCAATGTCATGAGGAAACAGAGATTTGGGTCAAAGGATACCTACAATATTAAATTTGTCTGAAGAAGAAATGCTGAAAAAACATAAAACAAAAATGCTACTTAAACAACCCTATGCTGTTCACAAAAACTGAGACTTTACAGATGAGCACAGGTTACACATACACTGTTGAAAAGGAGCCCCTCTTGTACTGAAAAAGAATCAGACTTTGAAAATGGCTTGTCTGAAGACAATCTAGATATCAAACAGCTATTCACATGCTAGGTATATATGTTAAACTGCAGCACTGGAAACTGAACAGGTACTTTCTTCCTCCGCACGTCTGTTCCCTCTGTGCCTTCACCATCCTGCCTGCACACCCAAGGAAAATCCAAGTCTGCTGCTGTTAGTCTTTAAATTTAATCATAGCAATGAGGAACTGAATTGTGTTGTAAGGATTGCAACCTTCTAATTGCATTCTATTGCATACTTCTGGATCTTCAAAAGAATCACCATTCATAGGTAGTTACAGATAAGCAAGCAGTAATTTTCACACATGTCCATTTTAACAGAATTTAAAATGAAGGAGACTATGCCTGCAGGCATTTATTGACCAACAGGATTACTACTATAGTTTGTGATAAGTGAGAAATATATATCTTCTGATTTATATATATATACATATGTATATATAAGGGAAGTTTGCAGGATTGAGCAAATCTACTAAAGATTCATTGTAACACAGAACTCAGTATTTTCTTCTTTGAAATCATGTTTTCAGCACAGGCCTTCCTCTTAAAAAGAAGAAAATAAAGGGAATGTTGTACTGGCTCAGTTATTAACCTACTGCACTTTTTCTACAAGAACATTTCAATGATGTCCATTTCAAAAAACAGCAAACTAGCATCCTTTTAATTTGTTGAAACAAATCCCTCGCAGCTACATATTGAGAAATTCTTGTGAAACAGAAAATACTAATTAATACAAAATTTTTGTCTCTTTGAATGAATAGTTGGCAATTTTTTACAGTGTAAAAACATATCTTACTATACATTCTGTTACTTGTCAAAAGAACAGACTATATACGTAGACCGAAAATAAAATAGCATGTGTCACATCTGAGAGAAAATATGTTTCTTGTTCAAAATTGAATGAATAGTTTATAGAAATAGAGATCGTTCTGCTCCAGTAAGTTTAGTTACGCAAACTTCATTTTACTGTGTTGTGCTAGGACAAAGATTTATGTCTCCATTAGAGTAAAACAGAAATAGTATAGACTGCTGTTTTTAAAGAACAAAATAAGGAGTCAAGAAATGTATTACCAGGACCAACATCAGATGGTGCTAGCAGACATAAACCCATTGTGAAACATTTCTGAGGTGTTGTCCAAACACCCTACTCCATTTTTAGCTCTATTGCAAGGGATGGATGTATTTTCTGCTTCCCTGTGACACAGCAGAGACATCCTGCTTCCAGTAATTGTTTTCCCAACTCCGTTCTGACCCAATGAATCCTCTTGTTTTCTATCCCAATCAGTCCAAAAAAACGTGCTTTGCTCTCAACAGCTGTATAAGCACTAAAGGTGTGTCTACAGGGCACAGATTAAAATAAACCTGCTGCACACTACTAAATCTTGTTGAAAATAAGGTATTGTTTCTAGTATTCTTTCCAAGGTAGGAGGCATCCTTGGAAAAGGAGGGCTGGCAGTGATGCATTCATTTCAATGAATTTCAGACATCTAAAATGTAAATGTCTGGTTCTGCTAGGTTTCCTTTATAGACCACAAAGATACATAGACAATTCTAGAGTATCATAAATTTTAGATGGCGACCATAAGATAAGAATGAATTGCACTCCAGAAGTGACTATTACTCTTCACTGAATACAAAGGGAATCTGTGGTGACTAGCTTAGTAGTAGAGCCTGCACTCTCTCTCTCAAAAGTTAACCTAAATTAATCCCACTCAGTGACTCTTACTGTTTTGTCAAAAAAAAAAAATGCAGCTTGTAGTTCAGGAGGGGATTTGATTGTCCATTTATGTTTGCATTGTCTCTATGACATAGATACATAGATATATGGCATAGGAAAATTGCTTCACTGCCAACACCACCATCCAAAACTGCTCAAGAACCAGAACTACTCAGGTCAGTTTGATTAAGCTACAGAAGAGAGCTGTCAGGGTTTTATCACACCAGAGGTAGGTAAAACACTCTATAATCCAAAACGTTCTTCTTGTAGGTGTGGGATAAAACTGTTTGGTGTTCCATAATATGAACCTTTTAGAATCTGTGGATTTTCCCCAAATCACTACTCTCCTTAAAGGGATGTATTACAGATTACTTCCTATCGCATTTGTCAGAAGGGGTGTTACTAGTCTGAAAACTAAATCAACCAAACATAGGTTTATACACATGATAAATAGTTATCGTCCTATTATACTTAATGCAGTCCATGATTTCTGGAAAGCTGAACCTAAAGGCTCAATTCAGTTATTTAAATGCAAGCATTTCATGTCATTTAGATGCCAGATGATATATGAGAAATTTTCTTAGTTATGGCAGGTATGATGCAGGACCAATAGGATGCCCTTCCTTTCCAGAGAAGCTTCCAGGGCAAGGTACAAATAATATTTAAAATGATGAAAGGAATCCATGCTGAGGCAATGAAATGAATTCTTAAGTCTACTGAGATTTCCATTTACATGGAGACCCTTCTATACAGGTGTCTTAATCTCACACTGAATCACCTCAGGTGGAATCTAATCTGTAGTCCTGCAGTACGTAACTACATATAGCACAAAACAGAGGTCTGATGATCTCAGTCTGAATCCCCCTTAAAGTATCCATCTATTACTTTATAATATTTGATTAATATATGCAACATGTTCTGGACAGGATCCTCAGAAACCATTAGCTCATTTAAATGGTGTATTAAATGAGGACAGTTTATTGAGAACTGGTCCATTACTAAAATCTCTCTCTGGTGGAAGGTAACAGTTCTCAGCAAAATTATGCAATAATAGGATGAAAAAATAAAAGGGTTATAGCTTCACTATCTGTAAATATAGCAGAATTTAGCCAAGTAAGAAGTTATGAAAATGGATGACTAACACTTAATTATAACACCACTATTAAACAATACTTCTGTTCCAGCAGTGCTGTGGTTCCTTTGCTATGGAGTAACTGAGGTTTTGAATTAAGCAGCATGTACCTTGTGATCTGAATTAGGATTCTACCATGTTTGGTAATCCTTGGATATTCAGTTTTGAACACAGAGATCATGAATCACAGAGAATCACAGAGATCATTACCATGAGATAACTTCTGCCCCCTTTTTCCTGAGTGGAGGTAAAAGT
>NW_010576521.1:221736-232147 GCF_000705375.1 Tinamus guttatus
TTGACATCCTGCTGCAAGTTGTCAACATCAATTCAAATACCACAGTAATTTCACACACATTGTATAATTTCAAAATTCATTACAATTCCTTTGAAGAAATACACTCCTTAGGCCCTTGAAACACAGGTTATAGTAGCACATTAGCTGATGGACACCTTTCTTATTTGAAGGTTTCTGCTCTCTTCATTCCTAGGAAAAAATCCCATCCTTAAACAGGCTTCTGAACAAGATGGTACTATAATTCAGTAGGTAACTAACTCCCTCTGAGCCAGAGCACTGCCTCAACATAATGTTTTAAATGGTCTCATTTTTACTGCAGGTGCCATCTTTCAAAATGAATCCTACTGATGAAATTCTTTCCACTGGGGAGCTCATCCTCTGCTCTGAAGCTGTCCTTTTTTATTATTATTCATGCTAGTTTTATTTCTTAAGTAATTTCTTAACATTTCTTTGTGATCATCTTGATAACTCCTAGGAAAAATAAAAATAAGGAACTGTTGGAGCCATAAACAAGTAATTTAAAATTATGATCTATTTTGTGTGTATATTTTTGTGTATAAACTTTCTGCAGCACTCTCCCTATACAGGCTTGCAAGATAACCTGGGAAGCATTTGCTAGTACATGTAAATGATGACAAAGGTTATTTTGAGGTTCTGACTTTCTGTTCATAGGGCAAAAAGGCTAGCCACAAGGAATGGAAGAAGACCGGAAGAAGAGTCTGCCCACAGAGTGTTAGAGGATGATAAGCATGGACAAACTTGAAGAGGCACAATTATCCATGCAGAAGATGACTTCTGGTTCAAACAGTTAATGAAATCAACCAAAGGTCAGGGCTAGGTTAAAAGGATCAGTTGTCAGTCTCTGCTCTTATGTTTGGAAAATCTTCCACAGCATAGGCCCCTACACAGATCAAAAAAGCCATTCGAGTCAAAGTAGTGACGGCTTCTATGAATCCACACAGATGGACTGAGATGATTATCTAAACCTTACTGCCTAAAATAAATGATTCTTTTTCAATACAAACTGTCCACAGTGAGCTTTCTTCAGAGGGTTGATAGGAAATCTGAATATAGGTATTTGCAGGGCCTGCACAATATCCAAACAGCTTGGCAAATCTGAACACTGTTACAATTCTCCAACCAAGGGAAAAACAGACCCTATCATTGTTACATTGTTCCACACAAACAGGAAAGCAGTCAACCAAAGAACTGTTCACAGATCCAAAGAATGAATGGAATAAGTGTGCGGTTCTCTGCTTGCAGTTGTCATAGGGACATCTGGACCCACGATTTAAAAAGAGAGTTTTGCTTCTAATTTGGTAAGATCAGAATTTTACCATTGATCTTCAGTTTCTGGTGCCTCTGTGTGACCAGCTATGTTGTGAATAAAGCGAAAATAGGCAAACATCAGTGAGGAGATAGGGCAGATGACAGTACACATTGCAGGTAACAGAAGCTGAGCACAGCTGCATGTAGAGCATTTCCTATTCACTCAGTTCAGGAGACTGTCACCATCAGCTTGCAATTCAGTGGTACCTCCTGCCGTAAACAAAGTCCCTCTGGACTGCTCACACACGAAAACAATCCCTACTTTAAAGGCATCATTTATTTTTAAGCAAAAACACAAGTCACTGTCCCTCTCAAGAGAGAGTACGAAGATAAATTAATAACATAGTTTATGGTGCCACTAATATAAAACTATATACACATGAAATTTATTAATTTTAAGTCTCATCAACTAATTCAGATCATTTGTCACACAGTTTAGTCATATTGGCTTTGTAGACACATTGTTGACTGTATGTGAATTGATGCATCTAAGTAGTAGTTCTTGGCAGACAAAATCTGTTTATATCAAAGATTAGAGCCACTGTCTTGTGCACCACAATGTGATAATGCTGTAAGTAGATCATGTACATGACCTACTGTGTTACATATACTTACGCATACATTTTGCAGGAAAAACATCTCCAGGACCAAAACCCTTCTAGATACCTTACTTAAGAATCATAATTTAAAGCAAAAATATTGTTGTTATTTGTTATATTCTTAATTCTCTTTTTATTTCTGTGTTGTCTTTGTAGTTTTCTGTTATACTTAAAAGATGTGCCTATTCTCTTTAAAAGTGCATGTCTGTGTACATATTTATAACCCAACTAGCTGTTTCAAAGAGTCCCATGATTACTGCACCTATCAAAATTTTACAGCTTTGTTGCATCCTCCTGCCACACCTACATTCTTCCACACCACTACTGAGGAAAGAAATTCTTTCTCTGGACAACACTGCTGAAGTAATGCGTTACCTCCCCAGCACTTACTGGAATGCTTTAATTGATGAGTCTAAAGAGGTAAACACAGGGAAAGAAATCTCTTCACCACTAGCATAAGAAGTCAATTATTCTCTCTGAATGACAAAAGGTGACCGTTCTCTGAGTGAGCTTCCCTTGAAGCTCCTCAGATTTCATAGTTTTTAGAAAACTCCTTTGGTGTGGCTGTAAATACACCTAGTAATTCACAGTGGCTATTTATTTTTAGGTTTCCTCCATTGCCACTTTCATATAATGTTTATAACAGGACATGTAATATTCAGTTGTGTTCCTGCCACTTTCAGAGCTATTTAATAAACAGTTTTAAACTCTGCCATCTTACTTGACTAATGACTGCTCCAAGCTTCCACTCGAGGCGGTTGTAGCTTGCCCAGGAGGCTGGGCGTACGTAATTGCCATTTGCTTGCAATAGAAAGTTTTTCAGCAAGGAATACAGAAGCAGTCATATCATCCACTCACTTCCAGATCACTGGTGTTCTACTATGGTTTGGGCAGGACTGGAAGTCTATTCTTCCTTTTGACAACAACTAGGCAATTCCTATTGATCAAAAAGTTTTGCAAGTAATAGAGTCTTCTGTCATTATTCTCATCTGCCACTACTGGTTTTAATGAAGCTTCTGCTGACTTATACTGGCATGCAAAGACTATGTCTAGGTCTATGTTATACAGATATATAAATGCAAGAAAATATATAAATGCCTTCACAGAGTCAGACAGCTTAAAAACTTGAAAAATGTGAATATTTAGAGGAACCTACTAAATCACATAATTTGTGAGCACTTGTCTCAGATGATAGCCATGTTAGAAACAGTCAAGAACTTATCTCTAAAAATACATGACAACAAACAATTACTACTGCTATATACTCTCTGGATAAATCCTAGCCAAATAAAACTGTATAGATAAACAAGGCACTATATCTGTGTACAACTGGTACTTAAGTGAATGCAGTAAATATTACTATGTACTAGTAAATTCCATACAATTCTGTATTACTTTTTCATAGTACATGACGTGTGAAGTTTGATGGCAGAAAAACATTTATAATAAGACAGTTGGGAGGTTAGAAAAATAACATGTGCTCGGGATCAAGCCTGAGAAAAATTGAAGAAGACTCTCTTCAATAGCACTTTCAGCTCCAGCTTCTCTTTTTCCAGAAAGGCCATAAATAAATGAAACATTATTATCAGAATATGCCTATTCACAAAACCAGACAGATTCACAGAAAACAATATAAGCTCTAAATCAGCTTTGACAAAGCACACAGTCTGAACCTTTCCTAATTTTCTTTTCAGCTCGCCTTATGAGCTCTCTAGCTTTCCATAAACCCTGTAGCTTTTGACAAATCCTCTTCCTGAATGGCATATAGATTCCCCTGCTGGAAGATCTTTAAAAAAAAATCTAGGAAATCACCCTTACAACTCAAAAAAAAAAAAAGATGAAAAAATATGATCTTATCCACATTTTCTATAAAAGCATTTCAATAATCACAAATCTTGAACAAGAACTGCTATAGGGGAGTCAAGAAGGAATATTTATGATAACAACCTACAAAAAAGTTAGAGACATTCTATAGTATATTTTCAGTTAATCTAAAAAGAGGTATCATCTTCAATTTATTACTATTTTCTTTTTGTATGCCAAACTTAATATAAAGACACTTTCTTTTAAAGCGATGGGAATTTGAGTTATTCAGTACCCCCAGAATTTGATAGCTTCCCATTTTTAGTGCCTAGAGGTCACATCTGAACTCACAATACCTCCATTTTAAAATGAAGAACTTTGAACAAAAGTATTAGTATGCTTAAGCTATTTCTTTTTGTTTTTCTTATATTTGTCCCTTAAAAAAAGAAAAAAGAAAAAAAAAATCTATCTATATGATAATCTCTCTGTATATATGTTATTGTTGCATTTGAGAACTGCATGTTAACACATTTTATGCATTAACACATGGGCATAAATATTGAAAAGGGAGAGTGTTTTTCTTTTTTTTTTTGCTAAGTGTTTATGCTTAATTGCTATATATCAATATCAATCTACCAAAAATAGTCAATGATTTAGCATGATGTGATTCTTTCTTCACTACTAGTTTTCTTGTGGCTGCATACTAGCTATCACATCAAAACAAGCTCATGTTAAAATGTAGAGTTAATTGAGCACTTGCTACTTTTAATTGAATTTTAAATAAAATATAGGAATTGAGCATCTTTTTCATATTTGGAGGGAAGTACTCTGTTGGTCTTTTGTTTGATTAACCTGTATAAACAAACAAAGAGAAAAAATATGAGGAGCTGCAAGACATTGTATTTGCCTCTATTTCTTACAATTTGGAATAGCTACCCTTACACATCTTAAGGCATCCTACTTTCTATACAGCTTTACAGTTACAGTGTTAGTTGCTCAAGGAATTGCCTATTCTCTGTTTTCATGCTTGAGGAAGTAAAGTAAGATTCAAGAGGCTGAAGCCTCTTGAGGAAACTAGATAAAGGTCCATGAGCTTTGGGCTGTTCTTATTACCATTGCAGTTTTTATAATTACTATTAAAGAAGACACTATTAAAAACAGACCTAAGAAAATAGCACAGTTTACACTTATATGTGAACTACTCAAACTTCTGCTTACTCACAGAAACGTACTGACGAGCCCCACAAAGACTTCATTTAGCACACGGATATTAATTAGCTGATGACTGCTTTTTAACTTTCTCAAGTTTCTAGCCAATATTTCTATTTCTATTTCAACTTTTCAACATCACTGCTCCTTCCCAGGTAACGTATCTAACAGTACTTTAAAAACGATGCCTATTTCAAAACACAATGAGCCTGTCCTAAAATTCCAGAAGGAAAAAGTATATAATACGAGCTCCAAGACAAACTTGCATTCTCTCTCATAATCTGCCTGAAGAAATAACAAAAAGTTAAAATAATAATAATAAAAAGAAAGAAGTCAAGGAAATTGTCTGTCCCAGTTTATGATCAGCTCACATTGATAGTCCAACCAGATCTAAGACTCTTCTAGTTAGGCCTTCCTTAGAGAGGGATCTAGGGAGGATCAAGGGAGGATCAAAACCTGAAGAAAGAAGAGCAATGGCTGCATCTCTCTGAGCTTTGACCTACAATTTGAATAAATGAGAGCATTAGTCATAGTGACAGAAGAAGCACAATCTGAAGGGTTGGCTTGATTTTGGTTTTCTTTTGCTTTCTGATGCTTCTCAGAAGACCTGTAGAACTTAGACAGGACAGTAGGAACTCAAATATAACTTGGTCATTGTCGCGCTTTTTGCAAGTAAGGCCAACTTTAATGCCAGTAGTGGGTTTAAGTAGATTCAGGTTAATATTGGGAAAACGGAGACTGAATAGTTATCCTCGGTGCTGTTTCCTCAATCAAACTGTTTTTCAAAGAACCAACCAATGCTAATGGAGATGATAATATCATACTGCCATTTATTTGCTGGTTTTGGTCTTTGAATAAGTTTAGAAGGAAGAGTTGCATTACAGGAAACTGCACTTGGAGCTAGTATTAGGATAAGAATTGGTTAAAAAAATAAAAAGTTCACTTACATTGAGTTTGGCATGTTACTAAATTTACCTGGTCTCTACCACTGGAAAATAGGATAGACCAAGGATTCTCAAATCAGAGTCTAATTTCATCTTAACTCAGCAATTATACAAGATTCTCCATCCTGCCTGAGCAAGCCCAAGAGTAAACCTAATATCAGCATAAACTCTAAATGCTCATGTCAGGCCAAGACTGAGTTGCTCAGAGACAAGAAAAAAATACCCAAAATAAGTAGTTTTTCTTAATAAAGTGCTTTAATCCTCTATCATCAGCCCAGAACTTATCCCATATGCTGTCCTCAGCCTCCAAATAACATATTCATTAATAAGCTTGCAGATGTGCTGCCCACACTTGTCAGTTCCAAAAGTAAGCATAATCCAAGACACGAATCAGTCTCTAACTTCAACTTGGGTGAACAGCTTTATTTAAAAAAATTCTTCCCTTAATGTATTTTTTTATAGCAACCTAACCTTGACTGGAATCTAACTCTCCCCCTAGATTAATGCAAAACTTAAAAACCAGCCCTGGGGTGGAACCCAGCATCATTGTGATAATGTGTTGCCCTTCCCCTTCTCCCTCCCGCCTTTTTTTTCCCCCTCCTCTCCTTTTCAAATTGGTAACTGCTTTGGGGTAGCACAGCTCTAGCTCAACATGCATTTCAAAGGAGGAAAACGCATTTCTCAGCAAACTTCTGAGAGAGGTTTTCTTCCTTCCCTGAAGAAAAATACGAATTTTCTCTGCTAGAAAAGATTGGATGAAGATAGCTCTAAGAGCTTCAGAATGTCTTTTCAGGCTCTTTTGAGGTATAATATTTGAAGCAAAATCTCCAAGAAAAAGAATTTTCCTTCTTTATACCAGATGTCAACAGAACATTTCCTCCAGGTGGGTGCTGTGCTGGTGCTCTTCACAGGGGGGAAGAGAAAAGATGAAGACGGAAATGGCTGCATTTTCTCTTTAAGTCTCAGAAACAACAGTAAATCATAAGTTTTATTGTTGGCAGAAAAGTTTTTGTTTGTTCTTTTATAAAAAACATAGGAGATAATATTGCCATTCTCAGATAATTAACTTTCACAAAGATTAAAGCAACAATATGCAATAGCTCTGAAGTTAGCCTTCATGCCACACATGAGGAAAAACTTGTCAGAAAATCCTTCTCCAAACCCTAAAATGAATGATCTTATCCCAAACTATACCAAGAATGCATCATTTCCTACCTTTACAAACCCTGTTTTTATGCTGTTGAAAATCTATGCTGTTTATACTTATAAAATCTGAAAAAAAAAAAGATTTTTGAAAAAGATTTTTGTAATGAAAAGTGGAACTTACCAGGCCCTTCTAGAAGGGTGGATAAATAGGCACGAGAACTTGCATGTTTTATACTGTAACAACCAAAAAGAAAAAGGATTTTTTCAATTTAAGATTTTTGCCTCAGTTACAAATAACTTGCAAAACTTGATACTACAAAAGCTCTTGCAGACAAGTACAAAGTAGTTCCAGAAAAGTACTGTCAACCTGGGTGAACCTTGCTATTATAACCACTTCTAGACAAGGTAGCGTAATCTCCTCAAATTTAGAAAAGAAATTAGCATTCAAACTCCACTAATCTAACATTAAAAGCTTAAGAGGTTTCAGAAAGGTGTTCCAGTCAGTGCAAACACACTGATGGAAACATTTTAATTTTTTTAGTAAATTAACGCAGTAATAGTCAAAACTCTTCATAACCTGGTCTCAAAATAATTAAGTCCTAGAGCACTTGGAGAATTTCCATATGCAATGAGAAAAATGTTCTGTCATTGCAGGCCTGTAGTAAATCCAGGCAGAAGCACATCCAAGTTGCCAATAGCAAATTTCCAGGGCCGAGAGAGACACAAGGCAGACAGTGATCTTTATATAGCTCTTTCTGATTGTGTTTAATCTGTTACATCTACACTAATTCAGCTGTTGGAAGCTTGAAAATATTTATCAATATAAATTTTGAAAATGTGAGAGTTTGGATTCTTCTCTGAAATAAGCATCCATCCTCTCTGGAAAATAGACTTCAGAAGAAAGGAACAAATCCTTATCTGATCCAAGCTCTTAATTCACTCATTTCTGAGAAATTCTACTGTGCAGGATCCTTCCATTCTATGATTCTGCTGTGCAGGGATATCTGAGTATGCCATTCCTTGCACTCCTCTATGGCTATGTGATATCTATCTCTAGACAGAGAAAATTTATAAGATGCTACTTGATTTACTAAAAATTCTTGTATTAAAGCGAAGCCACACACACCCAAAAGGCAGCAATGCAGAGAACTTTGGGGTAAATGAGATTAAGTTCACAGTCCTTAGCTTTACTAGCTCAATAGCACCAAGGGCCTGACAGGTTTCCTCAGCAATTCTCCGGTAGATTTACATGAATTTTCTGACTTAGCCCTTAAAAATCACTCAAGAACATGCAAACCAGCAGGATAGCTAATAAATCCAGAGGCAATTCTGCTGACATTTGTCATACTTGTAGAGAGTAGAGAACCACATGTTGCCCTCAGGAAAATAACGTATTTTCTTCAACATTTATGTAATTTTTTTTGACTGCTACTCTCAATACTCTGCCAGGGAGAAACAGGTGCTAAAGGAAAAGGACAAAACTCTGGTTGTGATCTAATTATGCATACACACTATAATTTACATTTAACAAGACATTTATCACTTTTATGCACACTACGTTTGAGCAAACACTTCGCAGCAATTTGCTGTTTTACAAAGAAAATACAATCTGAACAGTTTTAAAATAGTGGCATGTTTCAGATTAAGCTAAATCATTACTATGAAAATTTTCATCAGCCAATCCAAATATTTCAGAATTAAAGCAACACCCAACATAAATTCAAGCAAAACTAATTTCCATTCCCCCCAAAAAGCTGTTTTTTATTATTTAGTTCTAAAGACTCACTATGACATGAAAAACCATACACAACTCTTCAAGGCTTCTTGTGGGTGTTGGAAATAAAGTGAAATAGAGACAAAACGCTTTTGGAAACATTGATTAGATTCAAAACTGGCATGCAGTGGTAGTGATCTGAAAGTGAAGTGTGTTTTCAGGTAAATCATTACCTGGCTAGAATGGTTTATTTAACCATTCTAAGCATCCCAAAGATTGAAAATGTCAGGTTTCATGTTTTGAATCTATTTATAAGGATATTTATATAGCCACAAAGATTAACCCAAACATTTACTAAAGTTCTGGAGATGTTTGGCTGTGGAAAATAAGCCTCATCATCCATTAGCATTTTCCAGAGAAATGTCTCCACATATTTAACCTTAGCTTATTACTCCAAATAGGAGGAAAGAATTTTTTTTTTTTTTTTTTTGGCATTGGCCTTGCTGAGGTGCATGCGTTTTCGATGTCTATGGAGATATTTGATCAGTATTTATACAGAAAGTCACATGGACAAGATGGGGTGGACAAGACTGGACAAAGGAGGGTTTTTCCTCACTGAAACCTTTCAGATCCAGCAACAGAGAAATAGCTGCATGTCCCCCCCAAAAAAGCACATGGTGAGAAACAGGCAGATAGGATTGCTTCATCTGCTCCAATTTGATCATTATAGATTTTAAATTCCTTCCTTTGAATTTCAGGAACTGACTGGCAATTTCTTAGACTTTCCTTTGTATCCAAACTCAAAAAAGATTTTCCACAGGAACATAAGTAGCTTCACATTTTGAAGAACCAAATGGAAGAGTATCATGGAGTTCGACTGTCTGAACTCAAATCAGCAGACACTTTCATCATGTGATTAGTCAGAATTCAAAGAAAAGGCAAGTGACTGTCTGAAACTATGACTGTTGAATATCGAGTTGCCTTGGGACAGCAGGCCTCAGAACTGATCTTTCTAAGAAACTCTGGCCACTTCTATAGAGACACAAGCATCATGTTGGAGAAGGAGGGGGCACCCAAAATCCTGTCTTAAGGGAAATAAGAGCCCTGGGTTCCACATATGTACAGGCTGATTCAAACCTCAGGAAACCTTTCCTATCTGTGAAATCAGAGGCAAAATTAATCAGTAAGCGTTGGACTGATTCTCATAGTGACATTTCCCCTTAGCTACTCTGAATAATTTCATTCATGGAGGAGAGAATCAGACAGTCATTTTCATTTAACAGTATGTCAGGTATTTCTATACAAATTTTGAATATCCACATTCATTTAGCTGTATCCTTGTCTGAACGAGGCTTAGAATGATTCAGAAAGGCATTCCAGCTGTCATTCCCACCCAAAATCTGGAGCTAGTTACCCCTCTGAAACCACATTGTAGTAGGAAGAAAAAAAAATCATTATTTCTTCAAAGAGTGAAAATTTAAAGTACTGAAAATACTAGGGAGAGTCCAGGCCCTCCCTGAAAGGCACCGGAAGGCATTTGGGCTCCCTGAAGGCTCCCAGCTCAGAACACCAATACTTTGTGTCTTCATACCTTGACTAGGTGCCCTTTTGATTTCCTGGAAGGCCAGACAGGAAGAAATACATCAATAAGAAATCTCTTTTCTTAA
>NW_010576521.1:232163-319822 GCF_000705375.1 Tinamus guttatus
CCTAACTCCAGCTGGCAGGATGCATCTGCCCCAATCAGGATCTGCAGCTGTGCATACCCTCTCAGAAGACAGCACCTAAGCCAAGTCACTTTTTTTTTCCCCCTCACATAATAGAAACCCAGGAAGAGAAGCACATAAAAGGTTGGATGATTACAGCCCATGATTATCACAACAGCTACAGAAATTCCCCAAGGCTTGCAGAGCCCAGTTCCAGCACTTTCTTTAACCTTTCCTTGGATAAAATGAGGAGGCCCTTTGTTACAGCCCCTCTTTTGGGCTGTTTTGTTTAGACATGTCCAGCTGCACACAAAGAGACTCTGCAAGCAGGATATACACAGCCTGAATGTATAAAGCAGTTACTTGTTGGCTAACCCACATGGAAGATAGCTAGGATTTAATGAGCTATTAGGCTAGGCATTAGTATGCTCATTGCCTGTTAAGACCCTAAAAGGTCTTTGCTAGCCCAGCCAGCATCAGTGAGGCAAGGAGAGGGCAGCTTTCAGGCTCCCAGGAGCAGCCCCTCAGCACAGCCCAGCTGCTGCTTCCACCAGCTCTATTGACACTGATAATCTGATCCAGTTACCCGGTGATCCTAACCAGCCTCCTTCCCCTCAGCTTCTTCTTTCACCTTTAGGACTGTATACATTTCCATGAGCTTGCTTTCCCTCTCGAATCCTTGAGCTACTAGAAACTTGTCTCCATAATGCTACCTCTGTCTATAGTTTTATCCTTCTTACCTTTCTACAGAATTTCATCATATCTTTCTCAGAAGCGTCAGCCAATGTTGCGCAGCTGGGCAAAGCCAGAGCTGGATCTGGGAGCCTTGGTACACAGACAGCTAAGCCCTTGGGAAGGCGAAGTTTACTGCAGAGGTTTTTCTCTCTCTTTTTCCTACGGTGCCCTCCACAGAACCAAGTTTGTAAATTCTCAGTAGGATTAGGCAGGAGATAACAATTTTGAACTGCTGATGTTTAATATGTATATTCAATAGCTGGAACTTAGGATATACAGGCTGAAATTTAAATGCTTCTAAGGCAGAAATTTTGCAAACACTGTGCTTAGGTTTAAGCCCTTAAATTAAGTAGCAGGAACCCAAAGAGTCCCTTGTGATTCAGAGTTCTTTAATCTAGAAAATAACTTAGATAGATAGGATAAAACAGAGGGCTTACAACAAGATACACGTCAGAGGGGAAGAGGCAGCTGAAAATGTCCTTATGTAGGTGCCTGGCTCTTTCTAATACATTCAAAACAGAAACCAAGGGAGTTTTCCCTAGGTATGAGGAAAATAGAATTTTTCTGCCTATTTGCTATTCACAATCTGCTGCATTGGAAATGTCTAGAATTTCCATTATTCTGATTGCATAAAAACACACTGAGATATCCCAGGACTGAATAAAAATAATGCAGCCAGGAATAATGGCAGAGATTACACTTGCCTGAATAGTGATAGCCAGTATCTGTAACTAACCTACTTAAAAAAAAAAAAAAAAAAAACACACACACACACACACCACACACACATACACAAAAAAAAAAAAAAAAAAGAGGGGGGGGGGGGGAAATCATTTATGTCCATTAATTTACCTTCACTTTCAGGAAATCGGTACACTGGGTTCCTATTCCCTCTGAAGTACTGAGCAAGGTAATTTTTATATGCCTGAGCTGTAAGAGGCACCTAGTTTTCTCATATATTCTTATTTTTACTGAGTTTTATACTTCAGGTAGTTGATCCATAAGAAAACTCGTAATACATCAGACTCATTTCAGAATATGTATACCCAGATACAGGAATAAACAGACAAAAGAGTAAGTACCCTCCTGAACTGGAAATATGGAAATATCAATCAGTGGGAAGCAAGAGACAGAACATTTCTGAAGACATAGGTTTAAAGTCTCTGTTTGAACATGGGACTGATTTGATTCTCAGGAATGGATTCATCAGACTATGTGTCACAGTTTATCACGTTGTCTAGATCTGAGCTTATCTTACAGATTACCTTTATAGTCAGTTAAGAGGAACGAAAACATTTTCAGGGCCTCAGTTCAAAGTTGATTAGATCATATTGTCAGCAATGGGTGAAGTATTTTTCCATAATGAAGTCCCTCAGGTTAAGAGTTCCTTGTTGCAGTCTCTGTCATGACATATTATTTGTCACATGGATATAGTAGGTGTCAGGGAGCCACATTTTGACTATTGTTACACTGAACATCGTAAGTAATGTAGAAAGCTGTAAGAACTGGTGCATTGTGCTGCCAGCCTGATCGTGGCATCTAAATCTTAAAAAAAAAAATCAGCTCAGGACAGCAATCTGTCATCCCCCTCTTATGCATATTTACCACATTTCAGTTCTGCCTTGAAAGGACAGCAGGAAAAAAAATGATGCAAGCTGAAGAAGAGAGAAAGCCAGCTACAACATGACATGCTGAATGCTGTTAACACACATTATAACTAAAGCCTTCTAATACGTCTTAGCTCTCTGAGGCCTCTGATTCACCTTGGAGCACTAGGAAAAAAAAAAGCAGCTCATACAGGAACCACATCGCAATCAACTTTTTAACTTCAAATTTAAATCACATAGCCAACTGCCCTATTTAATATCTCTTAGTGTAACACAGCGTACTAAAAAATCAGATCAAGTATTTCATATGGGAAAACTTTAACATTACTAGTTATTAAGTATGTGCAGTCTAAAACATGCAAACAGCACTTTTATTTCTGTGACACATTCTCTACTAGAATCAAGAGAAGAAAAAACAGTTAAAAAACCCTGAATAATGAATGTTTTGTGATACCTTACTAATTAACCAGAGTCCAGCTTTCATTAAATATAGTTCCACAAATGACTATTAATAGTACTGAGTAATTGATTCTAAGGTACAAACGTGAAAAATTAATAGAATTAATGATGTGCTCTGTATCGCTAATGGTTTCTACTCAGGTAAAATGCTACAACAGAGTAAGCTTTCTCTAAGACCACCTAGATGTGTAGTACTGTCTAGTCCCTGACGGATACGGTTCCTCTGATTTTAGATAATTCTTTTAAACTGAGTAACTATAGATTTAACAAAAAAAAAACAGTGCCTCTGTCATAATACACATAATATCTAAGAAACAAAAATGCTGACTCTCCCAAGCTAAGAAAGCCACATTTTGAAAGGCTATAAATATTTAGTTATTTTACGATTTAATGAATTTTTCAATCAGAGTAACAGTTTTGAACACAGTTTAAAAAAGAGAGGACAAGCAGCTAATCCAATATATCTGGCTGGCAATATTGCTTTGAACAGACACATTTGATGAGCAAACATGTCCTCCTAGCCACCTACATTCATACCCATCTGTTAGGATGGCAATGTGCCTCATCACAAGGTAACATGCCAGTATTAGAAGACCAGAGAGGCCAGCCAGAAAGAGGGTTGAGGAAAAAATCTAAATAATATTGCACATACCAGATCCTGTCTTAGATAAACCTGCACTGTTTGAACTTTATTCCCATTGGAAATGAGTATGGGACAAACAGTATACATTAAAGAAGAATTGGATACTCAGAGCTGCTGCCAAAGACCCCTGAGCTGGATTGCAGCTGGTAGTTGAGAAGCCCATTACAGATATCTTTCCATTTACTTTGAACAGCTACAGACAGCAGGTGCTGTAGGTGATCATAATTCCCTGGAAACAGTACCACCTGGGAGGGGCACAGTCAGTACTGAGAGACTAAATACAAGGGGTTTTTTTTTTATAATGACAGTCTGGTATGGCAAGAAATATAATTCACCTGGTCTGGCCCCCAAGCCTGGTTATAAGCTTTTGTTACAAAGCTGTGCACTGAACATCTGAAAGAGTACAAAATTTTAAAAGATTTTCTATCCATCAGATCTGGGACTTATGTGTTCATTGCACTTATCTACTTTGGCACTGTAAACTGAGTAAAAAAATTTAGATCTGAAAAAAAAAACCACAAGGAAATTTTTTTTACATTTTAAAGAATATAATGTGTAGGGTTTCTTTTTATAATTTTAAGGTTTGTACTTTAGTATAGATAATTTCTGTTTTGATAGAAGAGCTTCCTTTTTTTTTCCCCATAAATAAAAAATTCCCTTCTGGCCTTTTTAGCATACGTAGAAAGCTCTTTTAGAAACTATGCCATTTCAAGAGAACCTGGCAAAATTACAAAATATGTTGTTACAAAGATATGACTAAGTATATATTCCTCCTTTACAGGATTTACAGGACCTGCACAATTCTATGATTTTAGAAAACCTTTTCCTACTTTGGCACTAAAACTTCATTTTCTAAGATTTGGAAAATACCATATGCTTCTGTGTATACTTCTTTCTAAGCAGAAAGATGCTGTTTAGGGATCTTTCTGTTGTGAGACACAGCTACCCTGACATATCCAAGTCTCCCACTGACAGTACAAACTCTTTGGGACCTAGTCCAAAGCCCAATTGGGAAAGATTTCTGTTACGCTTACTCTGTGTTCCTCACCACAATAAATACACACAGCAAAGAGGTTCAGTTCCACCCTTTGGTCTGTTTAGAATTAACTTCGAGATTCTTAGTTCTTTTTGTAAAAGAGCAGAAAAGGGATAAATTTTTCATTTTTTAATGATTTTAATTGTGAGAAATCTATGCCTAGGAGATGAGCCTTTCATGACTGGAGTCATGAAAGAGAGCAACCAAGAGAGCATGATGGCACATACATAGGGGAGGAAAGGGAGAGATTAAATGAGATTTGGGCAATGTCACCCCGCATCAAGCATTTTCTTCTTATTCAAAACTATGCAAAAATCATTTCCTCTGAGGAAGAAAAAAAAAAAAAGGAATCCATTAAGATCTACTTCCCGTGAACACCTCCCATCTTGAAGAAAGAGAAGGCAGAATGAAATCAGACAGAGGCCAGAGCTACTTCAGTAAATAGAGAATAGAGGCATTTCAAACATTGGGATGTTTTCTTCTATCTTCTCCATGATTATTCCCTATCCTGTGCTGAATGGCTGCTGGCATCACACCCTCTTCAGTAGAATACTCAGCTAGTCATCTAAAACTCTCTGATCTTAACCCTACATTGCCTGAAGAACTTCACTTACAGAAAAGAAAGAAAAAAGCCTAGCCCTTACACCCATTATGACTTTTGCATGCTATATTTTACTCCTGCTCCAATGATACACTTGTTTGCTTATTTTGCTTTTTCATATTGAGTAATGTGAAGCATTCATTGTCTGATGTTCATTTTTACAACATGCCTAGTCCAAAGGGTCTCCAGCCACCCAAGGGTACTACCATTAATGAACATGATAATATTAGTCAATTTCATTTGTTTTGTTCTTTCAATATTTTAAACAAAGCACTGAGAAAAATGAGTGCACCTTGCACTCAGAAAATTGCTTCTCTGAGGAATGCTCAATCTTCTATAATCTAGAAAAATTATATAACGATTAAAGAAATAATAGGCACATTTTCTTCTCATTTCTTCCAAGCTTCCATTTGGAACTTTTGAAATATAGCTACTCTGTACTAACTGGAATTAAATAGGGAAATATTATTCAATTTCAAAAATATCAGTCAGCTTAGTTATTGTTGTAGACTTATGTGGCAGAATATGACAAATTGTACTGAAGTGATTGAGTGGAAAAAAGCTAGTCCTTGTTAAATCCAGTAAAAGAAATCCAAAGGACAAAGGGCTCACAAAGCACAGGGGAAAAAAAAAAAAAAAAGGACACGTCAATTTTTAATGTATTTTGCTGTCTCAGCTGCAGAGCTGAGTCTTCCAAATGTGCACTGAATTAGAATTCTACTGTTAGTATTTTCAAATTTACAAGCTGCCTGAAACCTTGCTGTTAGTCTGCCTAATGTACTAGACCTACCTCTAAAAGTCAGTACAGTTCAACTGAGTTGAACTACAGCTGAACTGTAAAGAAAACTCAAATAATAAATACAATTTTAGACACAAGGTAGTTTATATATATAGTATCTTTCACATTTAAGGTGAAAAAACACTTTACAGGCACAATTACTGTTGCACTATCAAGAAAAGGAAGATTTCAAAGAGTCATTTAAGTGGAAGGAGTTAATCATAGATCCTTGTTGTACTTATAATGTACAAGAGAGGTGAGAGAGAGCAAAATGTCAAAAGAATGAAGAACAGTCTGTGAAGAGCAGACTGTGAAAGCAAAATAGAGCAAAGCCACACAGCATTTTAACAGAGGGGTTTGGAAATTTTAGCATGTCACATCATTCTTTGGTAAAGTATAATATACAACATGTAACTTTGGAGGAATTTGAAATAAAGTCACTTCTTAAAATTTCACTTGTTTCTATTTATATATTTAACCCATTGAATACCCTCACAAATCTGGTTCTTGATGCAATAACAGAAGAACATAACTGATAAAATGTAGCGTATGATGGAGCAAATATGAAGTGTGTAATGTCATGTATAGTATCTATAATAATGTAATCACAAAGGAGAAATCGCAAGTTTAGAAAGTGGGTTTGTTGAGGACTTTTTATTACCTATTTTCTATGAAACGCCTATATAAGGTGTTTCAACAGTCCTGGAAATTTTGTGGCTAGGTAGGAGATCTTGAAAGAATTATCAGTAAAGAATTCAAATTGGTACATTTGTTTTGTGCAACCCTAATCGAAAGAATAACTGGATAGCATTACCAACTGGCAAAAGAGTAGCCTTCATCATCAAAACTGTGAGAAAAAAAAATGATTTAGAGATACGGTTCTGAGCCTATTATATTCCTCTCTTGTAACCAAGAAGCCAGTCTTTGCATTTACTAAAGTAAAATGTGAATCTTTACTTAAATCACTCCTTTTTAAGCACTTCCATTGCTAAATAGCATCTCATGCACCCAAGCAGTAGAGTGTTTCTCAAAAAAAAAAAAAAGAAAAAAAGAAAAAAATCAAAGTAGAATAGTATTCCGAACAAGCCCTTTGGAGCTGAAGAAAGGTTTGAGGATGTTCTTTCCTTCAAAGGCTAGCAAGCAGCATCAAAAACCAGTACATAGAGAATACCTTTCTTAAAGAGGCATTATTCAGTCCTTTTCTAGCATACAGTAGGCAATGGACAGGAGGTTTTTAAATTTTGGGAAACTGTATAGTGTCACACCTGGCTTTTCAGTTGATTTCCTCAATACAGGGTGCAAAAAAAATCCTCTCATTATCTGCTAGAGTTTTAGTAAGTAGCAACATCTCTGAGCTGAAGATTCTTTTAGCATCTCTCAACTTATTCTTACAGTGTCAGCAACAGATAAGATATAAGTCACTGTGTCAGAAAGAAAAACAGAAAAAAAAAATATATTAAGTCCAATAAAACAAAACTTGAATAAATCCATTATGAATTTAAATAGTCTCTTGCCTTTTTTCTTTTTTTTTTTTCCTCCAGAAAGGCAATAGTACACATTCAGAATGAATGCAGGTAGTACCAAGAACAGACTATTCCCAGAAATTACTTTTTCATCATTCAACACTTTCATTTAACCAAAACACTCTCTCATGAATAATCTAAAGAGTGTCCAGGTATTCTGTGAATGTTTTCAACTGAATAAATATGACTGAGGGGAAATCAGAACACTGAAACATTTGTTCGTTGTGCAATCTGACTAGACAGACTTGCTGTGAAATTGTTTAGTATCTTTTGTTGTCTCTAAAATGTGTCTATAGACACATTTTAACATCCACAAGGAGTCAAATTTATCCTTCCTTTCCACCGATAAAAATAAAACTTAAATTCCATACTTAAAATTTTTAATCAAATTGATTATTTCAATCAATTTGATAAGGCTGGATAATATGTAATTTAATTAGCATTTTCAAATGTCAGTTTCCACTTAGCAGTTTTCTTTCTGAGCAATACATGTGCTAAATGAATGGCCATACTTCATCTATTTTGCGGATACTCTAGACTACATGTCTTTAACGTGTTACCTGAAATAAAATCTTAAATCCCTTGTAAAGTTGCATATAAAGCTTTCTTGCTGCTTTCAGTTGAAGGCAACTTGCTTTCAGTTGCATATTAAGCTGCTTTGCATGTGAGGCAAAACGTGTTGCTTTACTTCTGATACCAACACTGCAAGATCCATGGTGGAAAGGAGGGCAAGACTTCTGGATTTGTACTTAGAACACATTTTGTTCATTTATGCACAAATCTAAAGAGATATCAACATAGATACTACTGTAGCAGTTCCATTTGGTGCATTGCAAATGATATCATACCTTCAATATTTACCAGTTCACCTGAGAAGGAATATTTTATTCATTATCTCCAGGGGTATATTAGAAAGACTTTCAATCTCTTTTTTTTTTTTTTTAAGTCTTTTTAAGTTTTCATCCACTCGGATTTATTAAATTTGATATTCAACCTTCTAAAGGGATACTTAAAGTCTAAAATTTTACTTTCCAGATGGTTGTTAAATGTATTTAAACTGTATTTAAAACATTTAATAATGAATATTGTCTAAGTATTATCATTATTGTTCATCATCCATATTCCACTATGGACTAAAAGGCAAATACAGCAGGATTGCAGAACACTCGCGACAAAGATGGGAGACAATCCTTGTTCCAAGTAGCTACCTATTTCAATCAAATAATAAGAATGAGAGGATGGAAAGGAATTGGTTTCAGTATAACAAAGAGATGTTTGAGTTGATTTACATTTATTCTATTATTTTAGCCTTTGTTATAGATGAAAACCACAGAAATCAGTCTGTACCCTTCTGTCCTGGTGTAAAAAATCTTGTGCAATTTTTCTGCCAGCAACTATTTAAGGCAGAAAATGTGATTTTTGCTTACAATTTCAATTCCTTCCATACTTTATTCAAAAAAAAAAGAAATTTGTGTTCTTTGAAAATTCCTACTGATTACTATGATCAAAGCCTACAACTGCAATTAAGTGATAAAGTAATTAAGCAGATATGTCCTAAAAGAATTTAAGAGGCCACTAATGAATGAAACTTCTTAAATGACATGTTCTTCATTACATTCAGTGATTGAAATTATGAATTGTACTGCACTCTTCTTTTATGCTGTGCCTCATCACACTGGAAGAGACAGAGGGAGAGGTGGAACCACTACCTCAGACACCAACAGGAATTCAGCATGAACAGTCTCACAGAATCCCTGCTATACAGGCTACTGATCAAAAAAATTGTTTTTATTTTTTTATCAATCACATGTAATAAACTCAAGTATTTAAAAGACAAAGATGAAGGAAATGTTCAGAATGAATTTATGAAACAATTTAGTGAAAGTTAGGTGAGATTTCTTTTTCTTTATGAAGAACTTTGAAATTTGAGAGAATATTCCATTTTAGAAATGTAGCCCAATTTTGCAAAGCTTGAAACCACTTGAAAGGAAAAGATCAATCATGCAAATAGCAATAGTCATTGCCTCTCCATCTGGGACAAACCCTTACATAGTTTTGCATGCTTGGTTTTCCAGCCTGTACAATTACTAGCTAACACTATTGGAGCATCCTTGAATCCTGCCAAAGATAACCAAACAGCAAACTAAATGCAGTGAGCAAATGTACAGGGAAGGAAGGAAAAGTACTGGCAGGAAACTATAGTCATCTGAGCTGAAAGGGATTAAAATCCTTGCAAATATGAAAGAGGACTTCAAATTAAAAAAGGCTTAATATTGTCTCAGCAATGATTGTTACTGAAGTTTCTACATCACCCTTGTACTTTTGAAAAAATTTCCCCTTATCTAAAGGGTCACTCCTCCTTAATAACAATATGAATATCACTTTATAGTTATCCTGCATTATAATCCCATATATATATATTTCATAGAATATGAATTAATTCAAAATTGTTTTAATAAATGGCTAATAATGGCTAATTATAGATTAGAAAAGTCAACGAGTTATTAAAATAAAGTTTCTCACTGTCAAAACATATCCTTCCAACGCACTTGAAGGATATTAGGACATACCTCTCCCATACACACCATGCTTCTCTCTGTTCACTCTTCATTCTTCTCTCCGTTCTTCTCTTTGTTCACTAATTAAGCTCTTCCAAACATGCATTGGAGCTGAAAGGTCACTACTTGGCTGCTGGCAAGTATATACTTGGCCTCCTCATACTCCCCACCTCTGAATCAAGTTTCTAATTAATTTGTATGTCTGTTTAAAACACACCTGTACAGTTTCTAGGACAGGCTACTGATAGAAAGTATGATGCTTTTAACCTCCTGACTGGAATAGCAAAAAGCCAAGATCTTAAGGGAAACATATTCATGTCACACATACTTAGATATTAGGACATTAGCAATGTTGTCATCTCTCATGAGTCTATCAAGAAGAACTTTTTATTATTTTTAACTTCAAGCAGCAGTCAAGCCCTCTGATCTGAAGACTAAGGAATGACAGAATTTTAGTTTTTGATCTCATTTGGAGACAACAATGTATTTTCCAGGCTTTTTTTTTAAAAAAAAAAAAAACTTTTTTTTTTTTTCAAAGAAGGTGGTGTGCTTTGCTGGAGTGCTGAATATATAGAGGCAGGCTGTATTTCTGCTCTCCAAACCCACCAAACCAGAAGACCTAGGGAATGCCCTGCAGTTGCCATTGGATCTGTGAAGTTTCCCCTACTATGCAAAGCAGAGTACACAAGGACAAAAGGGGCACATGCCCAGGTCATGTCCCAGTATTCCCTGGTCACATGAATACTCAGATCCATGTCTGGGAAGCATTCGAGAACCAAGTAATTCAGAATTTGTTCAGCACAGAGGCATTTATTCTTGCCCTTCAGTTGTTATAACTGAAAGACTCCTTGGAAGTTGGAGAAGGCATTTAATAATTGACTATATTTTTTTTTCAGTCATAGAAAATAGAACTTTTCTTTAAAAAATAGATTAAAAGCTCCCGATTCTAACAAAAAGTGAGTTAACTACATTATATTACATTATAGAAGGTCATACTGACATCTGGTGGCCTTTCATACCTATGAAAATTCCCCCCAACAATTTCAACAAGTAATTCATGTAGAATGGTAATAATGTCCAAATGACAATGTGGTTGTGTTTGTTTCCTCATGGGCATAGTGGTTATTATTAAAAACCTGAGTTAAGAGGTAAAGAGTCCACCCTTAGTACCATGTTGAAGTAGTCCATTTTAATTAGCTACCATGTTTAGTCATACTGCTGCTGGCCCTAGCTGCAGGTGTCAGAAAGCCACAAGTTTTCATAAATAGCAATTAAGAGTGCCAGATCTGCCACAACAGCTCTACTGATGCTCTGGGAGTTGTTAGGAGGTATCACGAGGGCAAACTGCACTAAATAGAACTACTGCCAGCGGGAGTAAAAGCTTATTATTACTATTATGACTATTGCAGAATCTAATCAATCTAATCATGGACTAGGAGCCCATCACAGAAAGCACTATCCAAACAAGAAAGATTATGGCCCTGCCCAAAGTAGCCTATAATCAGTGTGAGATTAAGATAAGCATAAGTACATAGACAAGGAGCATTCAACAGATTAAAAGTGTTACAGACCTAGGCATTAGAGCACAGTCTCTTAAGTGATATGATTAAGCTGGAACTTCAGCTTTTTGTTAGAAAGAAATCCCCTGTGGCAAAGAAGTAGTGGAGAAAAATACATATATATATGTATAAATTAATGCCTGCATGTGTTTCAGTCTCTCTTCACATAGTAACTCACAGAACTCTTTCCTCTTAAGAGAGTGTAAATATTCAGGGGAAGCATTTAAGCAGAAGACCATTTCTGTAACAGAAGAAGAGAGCAATGGGTGCTGCTCACCCACCTGATTCATCCATTGAATCAGGTACATCAGTTATTGGGAGAGAAACTGCACCAATATTGATGTTATTAGCAGAAAGGAAATAATGCCCTTTATTTTGCTCTGAAAAAAACAGGAATCTGTACTTTTGCACCTGCTTCTGTGAATGAGATTGTTATGATGTTTCTGGCTTTGAATATCTCTTCCTTTTTGGAAGGGATAGGACAGAAGAGGCTAGGAAGAAGGGCAGGTTAAAAAAAAAAAAAGTGATGTGAATCACCGCCTCCATGTGCAGATTGGCAAAAGAAAATGAAATCAACCTCTGCTGTTAGCTGTTATTGAAAATTTCATTTTATCTCAACAGAACAAAATCCTGTCAGCAAATCCTGTCTATTTCTGTCTATTCTCAGTCAGTTCCATCAAAAACTGGGGTCCCCATTCCAGAGAGCCAAGACACCACCAGAAGTTGTACTCACCAATGAAATAAAGTTCCACCTGAATCTGCCCAAGGAGATAGATGTAGATATTTCTCAGAGAAAGGACATTCTGAAGGACATCTCACTGTGTTAAACTCTGCATTTCTACTGTGTCACTTTGATTCATTTTATTTTCTCTGTTGTAATGTTGCCTTCACCAAGGGTGAAGTAGCCAACCTATGGTTTATGGGCTAGATCTATAATATTGTCTGAATAATTCATCCAGCTTGCAGTGTACCAGCTACCAAGCTCTTTCCACAGAGTCCTTCAGATGTAGGCAGGAAGCACGCCATAAGTCTGAATATTTTTTTCTGATAGTACAGTGCTTGCTTCCAGGAAACTCTTGTCTCCATTCATATGGTTAAAATGAAAGCCACTTCTCATGGCAAAACTCAGCACTCATGCACACTTCCATCTCACAACTCACTTCCATCTCCAAGCTGGGCCTGTTCAGCCTGGAGAAGAGAAGGCTGAGAGGGGATCTAATCAGTGTCTATAAGTACCTCAAGGAAGGGAGTGCAGAGGACGGTGATGGTCTCATTTCAGTGGTGGCCACTGATAGGACTAGAGGAAATGGCCGGAAACTGAAACACCAAAAATTCCATAGAAACTTAAGGAAAAATTTCTTAACAGTGAGGGTGACAGAGCACTGGAACAGGCTGCCCAGAGAGGTTGTGGAGTCTCCTTCTCTGGAGATCTTCAAAACCCGCTTGGATGCAGTCCTGTTCCACGTGCTCTAGGTGTCCCTGCGTATGCAGGGGGGTTGGACTAGATGATCTCTAGAGGTCCCTTCCAACCCTAAGCATTCTATGATTCTATGATTCTATGAACTGCTCATGAGTCCATTACGTGAAGGGGCACAAATGCAACTTGGTGACATGACAGATGTGTCCAGTGACATAACAGCAGAGCAGAGGTAGGTTGCTTTTTGCTCACAATAGACATTGTACTAAATTGAGCAGAGTAGAGGATCACCATAATAAAATTCTAAGTTCAATCAGCATATGCAAATAGTATGTGTACTTTAAACCATCAAATTAATGTTCTAACATAATATCATCTATTTGTGTCAGAAAATCACAAGAAGATGAATACAAATAAACTAAGTGTAATATAATATTTAAACACTACTAGAAAGCAAAGACTTAACTTATCCTATGCAAAATGGCATAAAAATCAGTAGCTTACCAGGAAGTATTTCAATGTTGATAAAATTACCTGTCTGTTAAATTGCTTTATGCACTTCCTGTCAACACCTGAACATTTTAATATTGCTATACTTACAACAGTAAATTAAGCATTTTAAGCATAAATGTAGGCATAACCATAGGCATAGCCAAGCCAGGTAGACCATACAAATGGCATAAGAATCAAAAAGCATAAATGTCCACAAGGAATCTACTCTTCAGCCCTATGATTTAGTAAAGCAGAGAAAAACAAGAAATCCTTTGAGGAGTTATGAGTCATTCCCACAAAGGGGGGACTTTGAAGCTTTTTTGGTGACAGCATTGGATGAGAAAATACTGAAAGATGTGTCTAATTGAGAGAAGACATGATGGCTGATTTGGGAAGGCTCCAGAGTCAGTATGCTTGGACACTATGAAGCAGACAAAAGAAAGGGGAAAGATGGATTTCAGGTCAGAGATGTATTCAGAAGTCACCTTCAGTACAGCACTGAAGCATGAGCCTATTGTGTTGCTTAAAGAGAAAAGGGGTTGCAGGTGATTCCAGAAATGGGGAAGGAAGATTCTTATGAAGGAAGGACAGAGAAATCCACCAAAAGAGAAAGTATGTTATAGAAAGGAAAATGTAATCACAATATAAATAAGTAGTTTCTTAACAGAAATAGAAAAGAAGCTTTAAAAGTAAATGTCGATGGTCTTGCAGAATATGACTTCAAATTATGAATTGTCCTCAAGGCAAAGGACCAGTCAGTTTTCATTTTAAAATAAAAATATAGAGAGATTTTTATTACAACTGAAACAAACACTTTTAGCTAATGATGTAAAACCAGTAGCTTCATCAAAATCAAAACAACACTTGTGAAATTTCTGACTGTCCATTTCATGCTATCACAAGTTTACCTGCAGTAAACTTTTGCATTTAATTCATCTTTGCTTCTTAATGGTACATAGGCTTTTAAAATCTTGCAGTTTGCACTATGCTATGATGCAGATACTTACAAAAAAGTTAGGTGATTATCAATATAAAGCTCTTTTAAGCTAAGTGTTTTAAAAACACACATGGTGTTATTACATTTTCAAGAATAAATAACAAAATCTTTGTAGTCTACTTGTTAACCAATATATATTTGTCTGTTGGCTGCACTATGTATTTATAAGCCAGAGAATCAATATAAATTGTTACTACTGGTGTTAAATTCAAGGCTGAAAATTGAATGCATTTTCATTCACATAGTAGTCGGTTAAACCGGCAAAGCTATCAGCATTGATGTAGGCCACAATCACAGTAGGAAAAAATGAAGATTTGAGTTCATCAGAAAATTTGCTCAGTACTTTTTACATTAATATAAAACCAGGAATTCTTCAACAGACTACAGTATATTGGAAACCCAAAATCAAATGTCACATGGACTTTACAGTCATCATCACATTCACAGCATCTAAAATACATTTACAGAAAAAGCTAAAAGTATTGGATACACACGAATCAAGGAGGTCGACTTCTCAGATGTATCACTACACTGCTGTCACAATACTATTTCTAAAAAACAAAGGTTTTGTACATATGGAAGAGATTTTCAAAGAAAAGCACAGAATACACCATGTATTCTGCACAAAACCTGTAATTCCAGCATCTGGCAAAAGAAAATATGAAGCTGAAAGCTTTGTGAGATCTAGTATTCTTTAAGAAATGTTTTACATTGACTCAAACAAGAGACTGGTAGAGAGAAGCTTTTGACAGTACATTTACAAGGTTATCCAGGAAATTGCTACTGCTACTCATCACAGACCCTTGTCACCAAAAGTTCTTTCTCTGGATGCTGAGGACATTCCAACACTCAGAAAATCTGAAGAATATTTCCATTCGAAACATATCTCTGGAAGACTTCTCAAAATAGTTAAGAACAAGACAGATTAAACTCACCAGATGGTGAAAATTTGTATATAATTAATTGTAGTGAAATTCTGTGCCTTTTTGTTTTACAGCTGACACTGAACTGAAGCCACTGGAGTAAAGTCCTTGCCTTTGGCAGTCACTGATGCAGCAAATCAGTTGCTGTGGACACCCAACAGCACACCTGGCAGTATGAGCCAAGTGCAGAAGGAAAAGACCTTGGAGCACCAGCTTAGTCCTAAGATTTTTTTTTTTTTTTTTTTTTTACATTTTATAAAATCAATTATTTAGAGGACATCTACACACACTACGCTAAATAAATAAATAAAGTCTGAAATGTAACTAGCATTCTATGCTCACACATCTGTATGGAAAGATCAAAACAATGTTAATTATATCCCTCAAATGAGAAAACTTTTATGTCATCAATCCTCCCATTTTTAAAAAATATATGCAACTGCGGTAATGCATATGTATCACTCACAAAGCAATAGCAGTCTGGTGTCTGAGAGGTAAAAAGAACCCTCTGGATAAAAATTGTGTGAATCATACTGAGGTGGCACTAGAAAAATTAAGTATTTGGTATGTGTGATTAGCTACCTTATTTATTGATTGTTCCATAAATATAAGATAAAAAGATATGCTCCTAGGGACTATTATCTTCCAGACTGCACTTTAATATTCACTGTGTTCAATTTCACAGCAGCAGAAATGCTGTTCTCCATTTCCATCTCAGGGCATTAATTCATGAATTCAAATGATGACTGTACTACAGCAACATTAACCGTGGGATACCTTCTTTTAGAAAATATTGCTTACATTTTCTTAATTACTATCATTTGTATTTATACAATATGGTAACTGTACATAGATCAATTAAAACTTGTTAAGCCCAGTTCAGATTCATTACAGAAAATCTTTAATAATTAGATGTCATCCTATCCTAAGTAAAATAAAATATTTTAGAGAGCAAGGGTGATAAAAATGTGTAAAAAAATCTTCTAAAACATGTATATATATGTAGGCTAATCAGGTCAAGTAGAAATCACATATTAATCCAATGTGCTGTGGAAGAAACAATTTACCTGTTTTATATGATTGTTTCCATTTAAAATATAAAGCATGCTAAATTATAATAAATAACTGAGAAAAAAAGAGAGGATTGTTAAATTTTGATGCATAAGCTTATGTTGAATGATATATGTTCAGGTTAAGGAATACTGGGAAAGACATAAGACAGAATAAGGGAATAAGAGAATCACATTGAAATGGAAGCGTTTTAACCAGGGCAACCCCACCAACAAAGTAATAGTCTGCAGCAGGAAGTTCACAAAGAAAGAAGAGAAAGATGAAGGTGCATTTGGAGACAGACACCATGTCAAATTAAACCGAAAAGAAAAAAAATCTTATTACACAAAGTTAGAATCCTGTCGAGGGATTTAGTTCTTGATATCACTATTGCATATGAGGTAATGCAAAAAATAAAAGTTCTCTCTCATGCACAGTATGGGACCAATGACCAATAACAAGCATGGCTGACACACTGAATGACGATTTCTCAGCTTGAAGACTACAGCATAATATTCTATAACACTTAGTCCAACTTTACAGAAAATGTCACTGAAATCATTACATCGTAAATTGCCAGGAAGTATGTTTTCTGAAGAGCAGATTCAGAAATGGCATAAAGATACGAAGCTAGTTTTTACGGAGGCTTTCCTTTTTCATAAATATACCTGTCCTCTTTTTTTTTTTTTTTAGCAGTCCTTTGCTTATAAATTATATTGACTTCTGCATTATACTAACTAAACTTTAGAAGGCAAGAAAATATTTGGCAGAAGGAAGCACAGAAAGCAAGCGGATATCTTTTCCCTCTTGAAATTTCCATTTGACACAGCAGAATCAAAGGAAAAACAAAGCAAAAACTGAGTTCTTCTCAACAAATGCACTTACAGAAATCTTGTGTGTATATTGCAGATGCGTGGACAAGAAGTAAATGAACTCACTGGGCTTACAGGTATCAGGATTCTGCACACTTCATCTCTCCGAAGACCCTTGTGCAGAAAGACTTCACAGGTTTCGTTTCATGACCTCCCCATTTTGGTATGAATGAAAAGACACACAGAAAAAAACTGGGAACTTCAAAGCTGCAGAATTATCTAAATTCTAGATTTCTCAGCTCTATATACCTTTTCTCAAATCAGATTTTTTTCAATTTAATTATTCATCCAAAAGCATGGCTGGACAAAAGTGAACCTAGCTCGTAATCAGTTGAACTTGAAGATTTAGAACCCTTGTGCAAGTAAAATAATCTGTCCTCTCAAAATTAAGTCCCACCCATAGCTAGAGATTCACAAGTAGCGGAGGTGATCATCACTTTTATTCATAACCTCTAAGTCCCCAGCAAGCTTGATCATTTTATCCAGTGCAGGGTTTTCAGGCGTCACCCTTTTTTTTTTTTTTTAGCGTCTGACTAAATTATAGAAGAATTTTCAACCAAACTCACCTGGAATTTTCAGCTCCTAAAAGAGCACTTGTCTAAATTCTGACTAGCAAAGATTCCTACAGGCATATATTACCTGCTGTAAAGTCTACACACTGCCTTCTTCATTTCTGGGAGCAACTTAGCATGCCTCCAACGGCCTTGGAACTTGCACACTGAAATACTACCAACTCTTATCGCCCAGAACACTTTAAAAACCACTCTGAAACGGTGTCATGCCTGGGGTGAGTCATGCCCGGGGGGCTCCCTCCTTTGCCCATGCCAATGAGTATGAGACACAAGGCTCCCATTACACTGGAGCTCATCTGTAGCCACCATGCGCTTTTCTATCCACCTCTCTTTATATGGCTTCTTTTCCCTCTTATCTCTTTTCACCTTAATGTTACTCTACCTATGCATTTTTGACTATTATGCTACTAAATATTCTCAATGATATAATAGTATAGAAATGTTTAAGTTCACCTATTGTGTTTCAGACCAAGCAGCAAAAAGTAGCAACCTGTGTCTTAAATGCATTTGTCTATTTACGTATACTTCTCCTCAGCTATACAACTGCTTTTTTCCCATTTATACGTACAAGTTTTTTGACTGAGATTATAGATACATTTTTGTTTGCTCCCTAAACTCTGCATATGTGAGATTCTCCCACAGCTTGTCATAACTCTGGAGTGCTGCTGCCTTTAAAAACAGTTTGACATCTATACTTATTAAGGATTAGAACATGTACAATAGTAATACAGAAAAAAATACATATTTTTTTCTAAAAAGAAATGAAAAATACTATTGTTTTTTATTTTATGTTGAGATTTGGGTTTTTATAAATATTTAACCTCAATTCTCAATACTGGACATGAATTTGCTTTGTTTAAAAAGAAGAAAAGAAAGTGCATAAAAAAGCTTTTCAGGATCATCTGATTCTTTTCCTATGCAAACAAAGTGCCATTAAAGTATTATCTGTGTCCACTGGTGTACACATTAATTTTGAAAAAATACCCAGCAGAAGGGAAAATTTTAACACTAGAATTATTTTCTAAAGGACAATGAATTGTCAAGAGTTCATCATTTTAATTATTATAATGTGCATGATATTATTAACATCCAATAGAAATAAGAGAGCACCAGGGAATGTCAGTTTCTATGGACTGTTCAGAATAATTCCATGCTTTTATTAAACATGTTCTTCTCCGTCAAGATCAAAGAAAACACTCCTTCTCTGCTTATTACTTCAGCTAAAATGTCATTCGGGTAGTGAGTATGAAAAAGTACAAAAGAAGAACATACAGTATCCATCCAACCCTTTTCATTCATCAACTTCTTCTTTAAGACTAAAATTTCTTACCTTGGTACCTTGGGAGATGAACCTCCATCTTTATTTAAGCATCTGAATAGTACATTTGTTTTCAGAAGAAATGAGTGTCTACAAGCCCTGTCAGCAGGTGTTTGAAAACTGTGGTTTTGAGGATCTTTTCATCAGAAAAAAAAAAAAATCATAATCACTGATTCCTTGACACCTTCAGCTACATTTGAAGGCCTGCCTACAGCCATGTTCCCTCAAGGCAAAAAGCAACAAATAACTTTACAAGATCGTATTTCAGGTTACCATATCTCACTGGTCTTGTCCAGATCTAAATTATTGAACTGAGAAAGCTAAAAAGCAAAAGGAGAGAGAAAACTAAAAAAAAAAAAAGTTCTTGGCCACAATGGAGCATAAGCTGAAGCCTCGAAACAGTCATAAGTAGCCAAACAGATTACTACAATTGAAGACATATTCTATTTACTCATGAAATTCTCTGATGAGCAGAACAATGTGTTTCATCTGTCCTGTCTCACTGCTTACTGACCAAATTGCCTAGAGCCTCCTACGAAGTCCTGTGGTTGCTTTGTCTTAGCAAGTGCTTTCTCAGTTACAAAGGACTGGCGTTCTCTTAATTACACTTATAACTGATAAAGAAGGTAAGCTCCTGCACTTCAGAACATCTGGAATAATGCAGATTTTTTAAAAAAAAAATCACTATATTTTATTCAATTTATAATATAAACATGTTGAGATGAAAACTGTTTCCTTTGAAAGCATGTTTATGCTTCAAAACTTAAGTTTAGCAACATTTCACCATAACACATCAAAGCAAAATTCAAAACACTTAATTTAGAGAATACTAAAAAAATGCATGGTCTTTTATAGCTTTCAGCTATAAAACATTTCATCTCATTAGGGGGAGGATTTGCAATAATTTTGACCTATCCAAAACTACAGCAAGAGCTAAACTTGAAATTCATTTCAATGAATTTCATTTAGCTGCTCTCATACCCAAGAAGTAATGGACTCACTGCTTCTTGTACCAGCAGTTATCCATCTACTGCACAGCACTATTCCCAATGTTCAGCAAAACCCCACAGCTCTGCAGACCCTCCTGTTCTCATCATTTTGCCATGGGCAATAGCAGTGTTGGAGGGAGATGAAGGTAGAGAGCTATCAACCCTTTCCTTCATGACAGAATTGATTGCTTTAGCATAAAGAGAAGTCATTAGTGGGGTTCTATTAAACCGTAACAACGGCATCTCTCTGTGAGAAGTGAGAGATAAGAAAGAAACCAAGGACAAAGAGTCTGGGAATGTTTGTTAATTTCCATGAACACTATTCACTCCTCACACTGTTGTGGCTGCAAGTTGTACATAAGTAAAAATCTTTTTCACGAACCTCAGTCCAGATATCAGAACCTGTTCCAAGAGAGTAGCTATCCACTTTGTGAAGATAAAATAAAGCAGAAACTAAACCTATCTGATCATATATGTAAGCAAAGATTCTGTTATAAAACTAACAATTAACATTATATTTCAAAAGACAACTGAGCACCTTGAAGACGAGTAATTATTCTGAGGTGAATTTTCAGGTTCTTTTAAAAACAGAAGACAGTTAGAGCACTGAGACAACAAAAATCCCCCTCCAATAAAACTGATCTCTTCTTATTTGGTAGGAGCCCAGTTAACTCCTTACATGGCCATTCTACAAATCTTCCACTAGACTCTGGGTCTACTTCAAGCTGATGGAACTGAAGAAACACACTGACACTGAAAGCTAGTTTCTGATTTAATTTGCTTTCAATTAATAACATCATCTGCATCTATAATATGTATTAATTAATCAGTATATTCCACCAATATTATTTTAATTTGGACCTTGTTTTGCCTGCTGTATCTTGTGATTTGTTTACACATATTAATAACATAATGGAACAAATCATTTAGCTAATAATCCAGCTGAATATTTTAACCTTCTGCTAGGGTTCATGAAGAATCACTCTTTCAATAGTTACTCAGAATTACCCAGAGAAATTTTTGTGACTCTTTTTGACTAAAAATTTCCTATGGTCAGTTCATTTAGCCTTTAAAATGAGTAGGTTAATGTAATATAGCCAATTAGCACATATGTCATCTCTGTTATCAGGGTAAAAAGGGTAATCGCTGTCTTCTAGTAAGGTTGAAGAAACACTCAAAGCTTTGTATGGTAGTAGGAGAAGGCAGCTCTTATAATCTGATCTTGTCCAAGTAACGTATATGGCAGTTTTGCCACAGATATTCAAGGACAGCAGAATTGCGTCCAATTAAAATCAGTAACAATAGTCATGAAGTAAAGAAGTCATGAATTAATATGAATTTAAGATTTTATGTTCTCACGCATAAGAAGATGCTCTCCTTACAGCTATTTCCAGGAGAATAATTAGTTTGGATTCTGGTGCATTTTGTGCCATATAGTTGTGTGCTGTGTACTCCAAATGCTCATCAGTTGTATAAACAAAAAACTAGAAAGTGCTTGCTCTTAAATTTAAGTTGTAACATAATTCTGGCAGGGGCATATTTTTCTAGGGCTTGTATGTGCTAACATAAAATCAGTAATAAATGCATAATTATGGTTATGAGGTCCCTGATGCAAGTGAGGTCACATCTGAATGTCTTTTTTTTTTAGTTTAAGTCTCTTACTGTTTTTCAATGATCTAGGAGGTATATTATCTTAAAACGATAAATGATAATTTGTACTGTTGTATGTTACCCATCTTCCTATCTTCCAATATATGAAATAAGAAGCTGAATAGCCAGTCAGTCAAATTGGTCTCTATAAGTTAAAATAATCTTTCCCCCAAAAGAGTATTATTGTGTGAGTCTGCATACACAGGCATAGACAGCAACATAGCCCTATTCTAAGTGGGACAATATGCACCATGCAACAGCATCACATGCTGTGCAACCAGCAGGTTCTGATAGTAAAGCAAACCACATCATACTTTGCTCTGCAAATGTGCAGGTATGTGTATGTGTGGTTGTGTGTGTGCATATGTGCACACACACTCCCCTCAACTCAAATATTGTATGGATACTTTCTATGAGAAAACACAGTTTGCCCTGGGTTCTCCTTTCTTTTCACATGTAGCAAAACTGGTATATATTTGTGCAAACTGTAGTATTTATCTCTCCTTTTAAAATTTGGGATATTATAATTAGCACATACTAGCTATATAAGAGATTGATGTAATGCCCCCATTTCTAGCAATGAATCAACTCTTCGGTGTGACATGGATACCTATTAATTATGTAGTGCTCCCATTTTACATAATGTGTTTGCAGACTTCATCTGGAATACTAATTAGTTATAGAGTACTTCATTTCTCTCTAACCTACATATAGCTAGCCACTGTTATTCACTGTGGTTATATTTATATTACAAACTGAATCCAAGTTGGAGTTATGGATTTAACCCTTAACTCTTTTCTCCTTCCACTGTGAAACCTGAAGGCTTAGCTACAGGATCCCTAATCATGGTCCTCAAAACTGCTGAGGGCTCCTGGGGTCAGGAGGCTGGCATGCTCCTAGCAAAGGCAGCTTTGTGGCATGTTTAGAAATGAAAGCAATGCACATCTTAGCCATACGCTAGTTTAGGGAGTTGCTAGACACACACATGATTTAAGGAACTGCTCCCAGATGCAAGTTAGCAGTTGTTTCCAATAGTTCCACTCATCCTCTTGCCCAGGTATGAAGAAAAAGGGAGAGATCTATCTCCAGCGTGTAACCTCATCCCCAAATGGAGAAAGAGATGCCTTCCTCCCTCTATCCCTTTCATAGCTTCAGTCTCAACCCAGTCATGAATGGGAGGATTTTTGAGCCCTTTTCCCCCTACTCCACAGAGCTAGAATCAGTTTTCCATCAGAGTGAATGAGGAGTTGAGTTTTTTCTCCTCTCTCCACCTATCTGCAGTTCCAGGATCAGCTGAAGGGATAGCTGATATTGAGCTCAAAACTACAGTGAGGGAAAGAGGACTTCACAATTGGGAATATAGTTGATAGAAATGGTAGGACCCTTGCCCCATCACAGAGGCCAAAGAAAGCAGTCATTGTGCTTATCAGGTCAAACTCATGGTTAAAGTTTAGTTTAAGTATGTCACATAAAAATGCTCTGGGTAGATAACTTAATTATGCCGCTTTCCAGATATGCTCACTGTAATCACTGTCCTAAAACTGTAGGTATCATCTCATTTAAAATTTCAGACCTACTTATATTGCATATTAGTTTATCCCACAGCTATTGGCAATTAATATTTTAACAGTATACTTACTATTTGCACTTGCACTTGACATTTTCAAAGATTATCTATCCAAATCAGGAGGTCAAACTTAAGCTTAAGCTTAAGCTTAAGCAAACTCAGCAGAATTCCCATTATCATACTGGATCGGGACCTGGATAAACAGGTCGTCTATTGTCCATTAAGAGAAAAAGTGCATAATTTTTCCAACAGATTTAAGAACACAGCACAAATATAAGAAACAAAGTTAACTGCTTAAGTTGTATAAAGCATCCATTCATAGAAAAATACATTTTCATTCATATGAGATTAAATTTAAGAGCATCAGTCAACTCTTTGGAATTTCTTATGTGAACAGTAACAGATTCAGTAACAAAGTTCAGGAATTTCAGCAGATGCAGCAGGACAGCAGATGCAGCAGAACATGTAGGACAGCAAAACTGAATACAGTATTTGAGGTGCAGCCTCACTAGCACCAAGTACGGGGCAACGATCACTTGTGTCCTGCTGGCCATGCTATGCCTGAAGGAAGCTAGGATGCCATTGGCTTACTTGGCCTCTTGGGCACACTGCTGGCTTATGTTCAAGATGCTTTCCAGTAACACATATGACATGCTGGAGATTAGAGAGGAGTTAGTTCATCTGCTTTGTGTGATATGACTGAATAGAATGTGGCTGTGGTGTTTTATCTTACATATTCTCCATGATACTCTTTCCTCTCCCCTTAGTTAATAGCCTTTATGTCACATTTGAAGAACTGCATAGCCCTTATGTCACATACGAAGCACAGACTTCCCTTTAACTTGCCTTCCCTTTTATTTACCTTGCACAGGTAAATAAAATTCCTTAAACTACATACACTCATCCTGTGAAAAGGGAAATAAAGTTTTGTACAAATAACTTTTTTTGTACAAGTGAATTAAATCAGCCCTGTATTTAACATATGAGATGATGACTTAGCATTGTCATGCTTGAACCTCCCTTTATCACAAGAAACTTTACTGAGAATTCTCTGACATACTCTAGCTTGTCCTAAACGCTTTTTCACAAATAATTTCAAGGAATAATTTTTCAAGCACGTAGTTCTTCTTTTTTCCCCTAGTTTCCATTTTTCTCTTTCCTAAGTATTGTAAATTTCACAGCTGTAACTTTTGCAGAGTTTACATTTTATTAGTTCTGGGATGTGAATGACTTTCTGTTCTATTTATACATCTGGAATATTTACAATTGCTCCCTCAGATATCTATAGACAAATTCTCAGCCCAGTTGTTCCTTGACTAGTTGTTAAGGCTATCAAAACTGCAATATGTTCTTATTTCAGATCCCTAGCCAAGTCTATGTCATAAGGTTATAAAAAAATCAGTGAATGAGCTAAAATTCCATGTCCCAGTTGTTCACTTTACAGGATTTGCACTCACTTTACTTTTGAAAGCTTGTTTCATGATGTTCCTACTAAGAAGGCATTTAAATTCCATCAGGAGGGAATCAAATTCTTTGTGAAAACATAATCTATTAGTTCCTTCCTCCTTCATTTGATAAGGTATTAGGTCACAATTAAGCGCCTGTGGCCAAGACTGACACTTCCTTTTTCTCTACATTTCAGATAATGGTCTCTCTCTTTCTATAAGGCTATTTCTGGTAGTCTTTTCACAACCCATGGGCATGATCAATTTTCAGTCCAAGTAGGACTGGGTATCAGAAGCATGTGCTCTTCTACATTATGCCCTAAACATTAAAAGCCTTTCAGGGACTAATCTTTCAAATACTTAATTGTGCAATTGAGTTTAATGGGGTTGCTCACATGCTTAACATTAAGCATGTACTTCAGTAGCATACTCAACTAGACCCTAACTCTTCTTTATTATCAACAATTATTGAAGCCTCATTTTTTTTTCCTTTTAATTTTCCTTAGCCTACCCGACAAACATACTCATAAAACCCAATCTGTTATTGTCACTCATAAGTACAATAATCCTCAGCCTACATCACCTGAGCCTGAAGTAGGTAATAAATAAAGAAGCTATTAACTGCTGGAGATAAAACAAGACAGCTAAAGCAATGACTTTGGTTTTGAAACACCTTACGCTTTTTTTAGGCAAATATAAAAGGACTAAGAAAAAAGGACCTAATAAACTGTGTCTTAGAGCTACCTCTTGAGTTATCAGACATCTGTGATATCATGCCACATACCATATTCCTTCAAAATGTTTCTGCGACAAAGATATAATCTCTTTGATTAAAACACTTGCCATATTTGTGCAATCCTGATGCGAAACACTAATTGCATAAAGAATCTGCATAGGGGAAGAATCGCTGATAAAGTTCTGCGAGTTTATAAGGATAAAGAGCACCTGAATTTTGGAGGACACACTCTATCTTGTAGAACAGCTTGTAATCCCTAGTTGTGCAAAATGGTCTCTGAAAAATCAACAGGCCTTTAAGTTCATCTTTACATTTTGCACAAAGTCAGGAGTGACAATCAAGGATAGCTCTTCTGAGATTAAAGCCAATCTTCCTTTATATCTTCCCACTTTGTTACTTCATCTCTCCAGAGATTCCTCAAAGTTGATAAGCTGCTACCTTCCAAAACACGCAGATTCATACCTGCCAAAATCCGTGGAGTCACATTGCTGCCTCTTTTCACACTCCATCTGCTACATTTGTTATTTCTGACCACGTTTCCTGCCATGTCACCTCCCACTTGGACCTATTTGCCTGTAAATTGGAAAATGCTTGTAACTGAGCTCACCTCAAAATTAAGCCTCATTCTTGCCTGCTTTTCTGTTCTACCTCTGTCTACGTTTCTGCCATTGCATGAGAGGTACACTGGCACCAGGATGCTTCCTTCTGTGGCATAAAATCTCAAACCTGTTGTTACACTAGACCTTCTGCAGAGTTAAATAATTGTTCACTGATAAACTCATGGAGTCAAAACTGTGAATCAAGCCAACTCCCTGGGCAGCTGAGGATAGCATGCATGCCCAGGCCATTAGTGTTCTCAGTGGAAGTATCCACAGATCTGCAAGCAAAGAATCAATTTCCCAATGCCATCATGAACAGTTCAAACTGATCCAAGTCTTGCAGTGAGGGTAGTCATTCCACTATTTTAATGCCACTATACTGAAGTGATACCAGCAAAACCAAGTGAGACTCAGCATAGTGCCTTCAAAGAGTTACCATGGTAATACTCATTAGATGTTCTATGCCAAAACATAATGCTTCAGGTTACTTTGAAAAATTGAAAAAAAAAGCTTGAATTTTTTCAGCCTTGTCCTAATTCTGTCACTGCAGGGATGACAAAAAGTAGGCAGAGCTTTGATTTTTTTTTTTTCCCTTTTTTTTGCGGGGGAGGAGCAATCAACTTCTTACAGCAATGTTTTCCCAAAATAAGAGGCTCTGTTTATGCCTCACATTAAAAAGAGATGGAAGGAAACAAGGCAATATCATTAGGGACACAGAATCTGAAGTCAAAATAGAATTAAAGAGAAGGAAGAATAAGTAAGAATGCAGCAGTACTTGAGAGAAAATAAGTATTTTATTTCACAGTGATATAAGGAAAAATAAAAAATTCTCCATGAAGGCAAGAAATCCTTTGATGTATGTATATGAAAGAGAAAGCCATATAAGAACAGGCTCAAAGAAGTAGTCCTTTGAGTGGCCACAGGAATTGAGAATTTTGGAGATCACTGAATATATCTCATGAAACATGTTAAATTAACTTTGCCTGCTTAACATACCAAAACAACTGTTGAAAAGGGATATATTTAGTCTTTATAAGTCTTTATAGTCTTTATAATACAAGAAGAATTATTTGAATTAAAGGATATTAAATATTACAGACACAAAATCAGTTGGCTATGCTTGTTCAGGAATATGTTTATAAAAAAGACTTCTTGACATCTGCAGGACTGTTTATCTTCTGATCTCTTGTAATGGGAAAATGAAGTTCTTTAAAGACCAATGCAGTACAGATATCCCCCACCTTATTGACAGTAGCATTGACCTTGTGCTTTTTCCACTCTCTCTTGATATTGGTTTAATAATCATGTAGTCATACAAGCCCTCTTCTTCCCTTGCCTCATTTTGATCACAGGTAAGTCTGTTCCTGTCAAATGGAGATTCATGTTTTTGAAAGGTGTTGCCTGAAATGTATGAGTTCTAACAGTCAAACAGGCGCTGGGAATAGCTCATAGAGGGAGTATATAGATTTATAGAGGCTGTAAAAAGCTATACACTTACATAGCAGATTTTGCAGAGATTTTAGGGCATTTTTTTCTAAAACCATTTTGTATTAAGTATCAAGCTGTGTGGTTACTGTCTAATCACCACTGTCATCATTCTGTGAGAGAGCTTAAGTCTCACATGAACCTAATTCTGGCTGCACAGAAGAGCAGGAACAGGTGCAAAAGGCAGCACAGTGTGGGGCCATTTCTGATTGCCCAGAAAGTCGAACAGCTCTTCCCTGAGCTCCAACAAAGCTCAAGGCTTCACAGCTATGCCTAACTAACCCAGGCCATCTGCTTTTCCTTCAAAAAATAGCTCAGGACCCATCCTGTGCCATGTGTACTCCCAGTTCAACACAAGGTATCCTTTCTTGTAGGGCAATGTTTCCAAGAAGTGGTATCCCTGAGCTGCATCCATACATCAGCTAGGAAAGTGGAGTTCTAATAGGCCAAAGCCAGAACACAGAAAGTGATAACAGCTAGAGAGCACAGGTGATTGAGCACATGTCCTTGAGCTCAGAGCTAACAGGTTCAGGTCCAGCTGCTTCGGACTGAATTTGTTCTGTGCCTTGTGACACTTTACAGCCCTGCAACAATCCTGTCCTGTTTGTCCCTGTACAGAATATAGTGAACAACTCTAATGATAATGCAGTCAAGTGAATAAAAATCTATCTGACACCACTTAGTTATATTGTTTCTGAAGTGCTAGGATGACTAAAAAACTTGTAAAAAATATCTGTATCACTAGCAGACATGTTTATGAATGCATAGAGGAAACAGATTTGCTGAATAAGAAGATGTTGTATCTTAGAGCATAACTTCACTTGAAGTATCCATACCTCTGAAATTTAACAAAGAATATACAGCCCATCATCAGCTCCACAAATAGTGTGAGATCAGCACAAGCATTTTTCTAGAAGAGTCAATTTTATAAGAAATGGTTGTGTGAATAATATATATTTTTAATTATTCTCAGAACAGGACTTTCTTGCTTACGAATAACATACTATATATATTGTGTTATATATATACATACATACATATATACATGTATGTATATACAAACACATACACAGTATGTGTATATATACATATAAAACACACATCACTGCTATAATCATATATATATAAAACACACATCACTGCTATAATCTATGCCTTACATTCATTATGGAGAGGTCACAGCACATAGCCACAGATCTCTCAGTCTGGGGATTCCTTAATCTGTGGCAATTTGCAGTGCAATTTATTCCTGGGATAGAAGACTCTTCTAGGCTCCCAAAGATGAGGACAGCACTACCTCAGGCTTTCTCACAGTTATTCACTCCCGGCTGTTTGCAGCAAAACTTGCACCTCTCCAGCCACCAATATAAACTGTAGCCACAAGGCCACAATGTTCATTTACAGCAAAGCTGTTTGAGGCAGAGAAATAACTCCCAGCCTCCATCCCAGACACCTCAGCAGCAGCAACCTGACTTGTCTGGGAGACACATCTTGAAACACAGGCCACATATTTTCCACCATAAGAGATCAGAAAGTAGATTACAGATTTCCCTGAGATGTGGTTATGGCTTAAGTGCAGATCACGTCTCCTGTGTTCTCAAGCAAAGTCAAGATTTCTTTGCAGATCACTCAGTCACAAGACATGCAGTGGTGGGACTTCAGCTGGCTGAGATGGTCAACACTTGCCATGAGTTCCAGAGCAACCATGCCATCCATCAGGACCTTCCGAAGATTGGTGGGTCCCAAACTGTTTCTCTTTCTTTTGTTCAAAGCAACGAATAGCCACCTTTTCAATCTCCCCAAAATTCCTGTTGCAATTCTCGATGGAGAAGAAAATTCTGTGTACAGGGTGCTATAACTAAATAAACCAACAGAGAGGGAAAGGATTTTGTTGCTCAATATCATACAAATGATTTTTTTTAATAGGTGGACGTGTCAGCTAATCTACTTGTCATTTCCAACTGGAGCTGAAAGTCCTGCCATTCCAATTTCCAAGCTTTGGGTTATAGTCATTCATCCCAGATGTTTCTTGTATATGAAAATGGGACTAAGCCTTGCTTCATAATGCAGCAGTCAGTTGTTTGGCTGAGTGTCAGAAGCAGCTGTTTATATAACAGCTTAATTTGCAACCACCTCCTGATTTTACTTTGGTTCCCCTGCAGTGCCTGAACTGTAATGAAAATAATAGCGGATGACTGCCATGGAAAGGTTTGCACCACACAGAAACAGATTTAATCAATGGAAAGAAGGGTATATTTTTCACTTTCCATTAAAATAAAAATGCCTTCAGCTCTGATTCTATGCAACAGATTACCTGCAAGTCATAAAAACTACTTCCAGCCTGAGAATTAAAGATTGCCCTGTGTGGTTAAGGATCCAATTTTTCCAGAGGCTTAAGGCCAGAGTTCATGTTGACTCTCTCATAAGCTCTGACTATTCAGCCCTGCCTGAAAATCAGATTCTTCACTAATACCATCTCAGAGCATACTATTTAAGCTTCAGGAAAGCAGAGTAATAGGATGGCTGTGTGCTGCTGCTTTCTTGTGGCTAATGTTCCATGTCCTAGGGCAGGGAGGTGAATCTCACTGACAGTAAGGCCAATGTGGCAGAGGCTCTTCACACAAGACATAGTTACACAGTAGACCTTTTTGGCAAAGGGCATACTGAATGGGGCAGCAACATGCTGTGAAAACAAGCCCAGCTCGTTCCCCAACCTGCTGGGGCCAGGTGGCATGAGGAGCACAGAGCCAGGCATGGACACCAACAGCGCAAGCCTGCACATCACCCAAAACAGGCAGCAGCCTATAACAGATCTCGTCAAGCACGTTTCAATAGCCCCTTCCACAGAACTGTCTCTGACATAGCATGATGGGTAAATAAATGAGTCATTCATTTGGCAGAAAAATAGCGCTTCAGATTTGGACAGTAGCAGTGTTTAAGCTCTAGCCCTCCTGCTACCAACAGGTTCTGACTTTGCTGCCCCGCATGGATCAAAACCAGACAAGTAGGGGCTCAGTGCAAGTGCACTACTGAGTTTTTCGTATTAATTAGCCTACAGTAGTTAACATGGTTGCTGTTCAACTTGGGTTTGAAGAAGTGAAAAGTGAAAGAAATGCTGGGAACTAGTGTACTCAATGATCCTTGATGTAAGAAATAGTTTTAATAATCACATACTCCTCTCTTTAGCATCAGAAATATGTCAGCACAGACTGAGGGAGCAAACTACACTGGCCTTGCCAAAAGATTTTTTTTTGTGAGATACATTTTAAATTAACAATGTACTCTATCTGTTCAGAGAAAAAAAAATGAAAAATTATTGGTGACTGTATTGGAGATGGAAATTTCTATGATCTGTGGAGTCATTAAAATCTCCCATGGGAAGCAGAGACCAGACCTTGAGAAATAAGATGTTTGCCTGCTTAGGCTGAGCGATAAGGTGCATGGATGCAGCTGCTCAGCCCGGTTCACCGGCAGCCGCCCTCGGAAACCAGTGGTGTAGCTAACTTAACCGTAGACATCCACCAAACTAGCTTTGGGGGTCAAACACCCGGAAATGAGGAAGAATATGAGGAAGCAGGACCCTCGAATTGAGGGCTGGGACCCCCAACTGGTGTGCGCGCCTGCGCACCCAGGCGGGGGAGTTGCACAACTGAAGGCAGAGTTCATCCACCTCCCAGCCTGCCTCCTGGGTCGGACTGACCCTACGTGCCAGGATGCCCCAGGCATAGAGAGGACAGTGAGGAGAGAGTGGGGGGAAGGAGAAGCTCCTAATTCTGAGGCCTGCACTGTCTCCGTGGGAGCTGGTCAGCAACTCTCTCTCTCTGATCTGCCAGCTGGAGAGCATGTTCGGGTCCAGTATCCTGCCAGCAGGCATCACCACATGAGTAGTTATCCATACCTTGCTTCTTTTATGTGCTTTCACCTGAATAAATGCTTGATGTAGTCACCTTGTTCTGCAGGATTATTGCTGAACCCCGAGCCCATCTAGAACAGTGACACACTCATTTTCCATCATGTAATCCGACCTTCATATTGCTGGAGGGAAAAATGAGCAATTCAGAGGTATCTTTGGACAAAGGAGAAAGCTTAGTCTGTTGAAAATCCAGCCCTCTAAGATCTTCGCTGAAGCACACCCTGATTCACAAGCCTTCTTGTACATATATTTGTTTAACTGCTGCAATGAATTCAATATCCAGTGTTTTGTAAGAAACAAATGTGATTGTCATGTATAAATTAATAAGCATATTTGAATACTGAATTGCTTTGAGCTGCAGAGGGTACAGTTAGTGTTACAGCATGGAAGGAGGTAGGCAGCAGGAGAGAGAATTATTATTTTGTACCTTATGTTCTCAGAAAGATAAGTGAGATAAGGGAGGAGAAACAGGGCATGTGGCAGCTAAACAGCTTAGACTAATCTATAGTGAGGAGTAGGGCTGTAATGGACTGTTATATTTTAGGTTGTTGTTTTGCCTTTAAATGGGGACATTAATTTAAGCAACAGATATAAGATGTTAGGACTAAATATAAATGAGAGAAAAAGCGGGGGATTTGTTTCTAAGAGAAATAAGGCATATCCAAGTGGACTTTACTGCTACACTTCCAGATAGCTATGGAAACCAGAAAGCCCTAGAAAGTCTTCAAAAGAACAAGAATTTGCAAAATGAGAGACAGTCACCACAATCCCAAAGGAGAAAATCTATATTTGTGAAATGGACTTCAGCTTCAAATTTGCATTTAATGAGTTTGTAAACACCTGAGACTAACAGGCAAGAGACTGCAAAATAGGGACATTTGAAAACATGGAAAGATATGTTGTTAAAATTCCTCAAATGGGAAAACAAGACTGAGAAACTGATTTCTCTGGGGATTGCAAAGTTTCTTTTTAAAGTCATTTCTCTTCAAAATTATACTGTATGCCACCATGAGCTTATGAATCCTGATCTATTCACTTCTCAAGGTTGTCTTTTTCTTAACCATGTATTAAAAATAATACATGGACTACCTGGACACACAGACACACTGTATTTCAGGAACAAGAAAGTAGGAAGATGGAGATTATATCCAGAAGTATAGGTTTTCTTCTCACTTTGGACCACTTGAAAGTCTTGCCAGGGAGAAATCAGTTTTGGCTGTAGTAGCTCCTTGTTGCATGAGTGTCCAGCTACAAAATGCAAAAGAGAAATGGGAAGGGAGAGGATTGCTCTATGTCTCTGACTTATATTACCTCCCACAGATCCTCTATAGGGGATACCCATGAGTTTTGCCTTGCTCAGTCTAAGTCTAAAGTTACAGGCTAAACATAAAACACATATTAAAATTATTCTTGATTTGGAATCAGACTATTAATCAGCTAGATAGAAAACATAGCAAAGATTATATGATGTCTATCATGCCAAAAAGCACATAGACCCAGATTCATCTTTGCTAAATGTCAGTCTTAAGTGAGGCTCCTCAGTTTGCAGCTGAATTGCTCTCTTTTCCCGGTCCACACACCAGGGAGACCAAGTCATCTCTGCAAAACCACCTGTTGTTAACCACCTAAGTTCTGAAGTGCCTGGTGTCTGCCCAATCCACTGTGGGAAAGGAGATCATCTCAGTTACACCTTATTTCTGCCACTATTTCCATTCAGTGAACACTGAGTACAGTCTGGGACCTGCAGCAGCTTGGCACCAAAGGGACAGACACATTCTCATCTTCTTTCTTAACTAACATACAAATCCTGCATTAGTAACAGCAAGAGTAGAGGACTTTCTGACATATGATGCCAAAAATTGCCTTAATCAGAGTACAGTGGCCATCTACATTTTTCAAACTATGTTCCTGAGAGTGACTTTAGGACTATAGGAGAAAGAGATGAAATTCAAAAATGGAGGAGAGAAATGGGCATGGAAGATAACAAAACCATTTTTATGACTGGAGCAGCAAAGTAACCCTGCCAAGGTGATGTATCTATGATGTTAGACATTACACACTCACATCAAGAGACAATCTACTCTAAAAAGGTATCTACTATTGGAATGAACCAGAAAAACAATATATGCAAGGAAAGAGTTTCACTCCATTTTACATTCATAAAAATGTAAAGATCTTTTTCAGTGTGAGTCAGAAAGAAGAAGAAACTCCTGAGTTTCAAGAACAGACAGACTCAACTTTTCTCTTTAGGAACAAGCAGGACTACTTTTCATGATGTCAGGAAACAGACAGTACAGCAGCTATTCTTAGCCTCAATTCCATTTGCTGTTGTGTTTACATTATTCCAAACTGGCATTTTGGCATAGTTGCTCAAGAATATTAGCTACTATTACCCTTTCCAGCTGTAGTCACAACAGACTGTACATTAGCTGTTCAATCTTATGACAGCCCTATGTATCGTCCTTTTTTCTACATACAGAGAGATCATACAGAGAATTTAGCAATTTGCCCAAAGCTGCACTGAAAGTCTGTTAATAGAATATAAATCATCTGATTCATAGTTTTATTGCTTCAAGAGCATATTTCTCCTCCCTTAATTAGCATTAGAATAATAATACTTTGCATTTCTATAGTGCAAATGCAAGTTATCCAAGGTTATCAAAATACTTCAAAACCATATGGCCCATCAGGATGGGAAGTCATTTTACTCTTCCAGCTATTTGGAACACTCCTAAGCATTTCTATTTGGATTATAAGCAGCAGGAAGATTTTCTTCAGAAATAAATAGGGCCTATTAACTCTTCTTTGAAGTTATATTATCATTTGATTTTATGATTCTTTCTGACTTTAGCTCAAGATGAGACTTATAATTTACCTTATGGTTGCACATGATTTAAATGCACACAAACAAAAAAGCAGTAGTAGGTCATTTTTTTTCAAGGCATGCTGAAGCAATTCCCACAGAAGGCCATAGAAATGATGGTATCTTAAAGCAAAGGCTTTTACAAAGCAGCAGTAGATTAAATGTTAGAACAGTCCTCCTGGACTGACCAAAAATATTTCCTTTAAACAGGCTCATTACAATAATAAAAGATCTTTGCTGCATTATATGTACACAAAAGCTCTTAATTATCATATAGTAACATATTAGACTTCCCCCTCCCTCCAAAAAGAGATTGTAAGCAGAAAAGGAATCACAAGGGAGAAACCTGGCAACTTCTTCCCAAAGCTCGATTACTTACACTTCATTGCCAAAAGGAGCCTGGACATTGTCAATTAGCAAAGATGGTAAATTTCATTGTAGGAAGAACAAACACATCTAATTATTGAATCATTTATGCAGATGAGCATGGTTTGCAGAAAACGCTAATTTAACTAATGTCTTGTTGCATATTAATATCTATACCATATGGTGAGGGTTGAAGATGAATTGTTGTTCTGTTTTGTTAACAAAAGAGACATGGTTGTACTATGACACCAAATTATGAGAACACTTAAGTAGCACAGCTAGGGATGTCTACAAACATATTTTCCGTAATCGCAAAAGAACGTAGCTGAGATTATTCTTAGAGCAGAAAGTACATCTATGCCCAGAGGTACCAACTTATGTTGAAACGATTAAAACAAATATCTTTAAAGATTATATTGAAATTGTGAAGAATGATATAAAAGCCAGATGTTAGCATATTTGCCAGGATGATACCCACACAGTAGATATAATACAGTACTTAAGCTCAGTCTTTAAATTAGACAAATATTTTGATGTTTCATAACTGCCTCTGTACTCAAAATTCAAGTCAATTTAAACACAAATCCCGACTTGTTGAATTTTATACCCATTTATTTAAACAAAATAGATTGAAAAACACCAAAAATGTTAAGACTTTGTTTTTATGGAATTACAGTAATAAAATGAGAGTATGCACATACTAACTTTAAATTCAGGAGACTGCTCCATTCCATCAGCTCCAAAAGGAGATGTACGAAATTAGCTCTCCTAGAGCATAATCAGTTTCAGAAAATATTCCCCATTAGGAACATGGGTACTAGTATATAAAAAACAGACTTAAATTATCATTTTCATTTAGAAAACAAAAATTAAAAACATGGGGAGGAGAGGGTTAAAGTCAGCCCCAGAAAAGCAAAAGAATTTCTCCTTTCATGTTTGCATATTATGACACAGTTTTTAACTACATGATCAACAGCTGCATTGCCATTGTCACCTATCCTGAACTGGAAAGCAGTAAGTTAACTGAATACTTTTAGTAGAGAACAAATCTGATTCAACCTACAAACTTAATTTCTATGTTATATCATGAGATAAGGCCACTGGTAGGGATTGTTGAGCTGATAACTTTGAGCTACAGTCCACAACAGCAGGAGCTTTCTCATTTTGTGTTGGGGGAAGGGGAGAAAAGACAGTCCTAGAAAACACATGATTCTCTCATGCACAAAGGAGAGAAAGATACTGCTGCTGTTAAGAGCACTAAGAAACTTTGGGTGTGTAGGGACCTCTTAGGATGGATTCATGTCATAAACAGTGTCTTTTCTGAGGACATATGAATATAGGGATTTACACTCCTAATTTGTAAAAATATTAATATTTTTATAACAAATCTGATGAAAAAAATGTGTAGGAGGTATTTATTGTTTTGCTCTACAGCCAAGAACAGCTTTTCTGATTCACTGAGCTATATGATATATACTCTCACTGAAGCTACTCACTGAGATATACGATATATTTCTGTATGATGGCCTTCATCTGCAATATCACAAGACACTTCAAGGAAAGGCTTTTCACTTCAGAGATTTGTCCATTTTGAGGTGACATATGAATGACAGGGAAGAAAAAAAAAAGGAACATTCTGTGCACATTTTTGCTGTGTAAAATGTTTTTAAGAACTTTTCTTGACTGCTAAAAAATTGTGAGTGAAAGCGGATCAAATGATAGGCCAGATGATTAACTTTGTCTTTGTACTTCATGGAACATATATTTTGCTGGAAATCACTCATAACAACTACCCTGGCCTAAAAGATGTTCAAAAGCAGTTTCTAAAAATGATTTTTAATTTCTACGTTGGACAAATCACAGGCAATTTTCTAAAGAGGGAGTGTCATCCCTTACAGGTAAAACTCATCACGAGCTTTCTCCCTTAAAGAATACACTTGCATGCATCCCAAGAATTATTTCTCTCCTACAGGAAGGCTGCAGGATGAATTCTTTTTTAGCACCATATACTTGCCAAGCTGGCAGCTTTGTTCAATATCTAAAATTATTTAATTATCCATGTATGTCTTTAAAATCAACTGAAACTCTAACAAGAAGTGTTACATGAAAACTATGCCAATTGAATAATAACTTCTACAGAAGACTTGTTTAGGCAAAAAAGACCAATTACTGCTGCCTCCTTGGGAAAGAAGATCTCAAGAGCCTACATCTTCAATGAGCTGTTGTATCTTCTTTTTAACCAAAATGGAACATTTTGTTCCAAAACCAGTATCACTGAAAGAAAGCCTAATAGAGGTACCGAGTCTGGTCTCTAACATTTCACAGAACATGAAGTCTTTCAATGGGAATCTTTTAAATGTCTTCATGAGAAGAAAATATTGAAAAGAAATTTACATGGGAATTAGCTCTTAAGTAATATCTTCCCACAATGATTCCCAGTAACATGAAAAAAATCTGAGATGTTAATGGAGGGAACAGGCTAGAAACAGAGAGCTGATTTGCATCTGTGCATCAGTATTAGCCTAACTTTAGCCTTCCTTTCAGCTGAGGCATTTTTGTGTATTCCTAAATTAGAAAGACTATATGAATCCTGCCATGTGGGAGGGAAGCACAGCAAAGCAAAGTCATATTTCTGCAGGGGAATAAATCCTGTAGCAGACATTCAGCCTGTTCTTGATATTTTCAGTTAAATGATGTACCTTTCATGTCTATTTGACAGAGGTGAATTGTTAGAAGACAAGTAGATATATTAGAAAATGAAGAGCTGTGACCAGACCAATTCCCCCTGACAACTTTTAAAGGTTCTAAACATGATGTCAATAGGACAAGTTTGTTTCAGTATCATCTATCATATACTCTTAACTATAAGCAGTATAATCCTCCCTATGTTTCAATTGTTCTATTAATTATTTATTCTTGAATATATAAATCCTTCTTAGCATTGTAGTGATAGCACTTCTGACATGATATAAAACTGAATTATTATATTTATAAAACTCTAATTGATGCCTTAAAACATCTCTTGCGCTTCTGGGAAAATAACATACTTCAACACATGGAATGAATGTAATGAAATGATAAATCTGTCAGAGAAAGTTATAGATCAGTTTTTTCAATGGGTGCATGCAAACTGTATTTGCTTTATGGATACCCGTAAGTAATTTTTTACATTATTTTTACTTGCTTTTATAAGGTTATATGCATATATTTCTTCATCAAACTGGGCATTCCACTCCAAATGATGACCTGTCTGCAAGGTTAAAAACCTTAATTTTGAAATTTTAATTAATAAATATCTGTGCTACTTCATTTTAAATCACCTTAAAAAAGGCAGTTGAATACCCTATTTACCACTGTTATTGAGATTAAATATTCAATCAAATGCTCAAAAAAAGCATTTGAAGCCACTCACGAGCATTTGAAGCCACATCAAACAAAATCTTCAAGCAGCAAAGATCAGAATTAAATCTAACAATGTTTTCTGATTTCAAGATACTGATGCTTATGTGTTCAAGAAAATGGTATTTTCTCACGCTTAATAAATTGAAAATCAAGATAAAGATAAAATATGGCCTTAGAATTGTGTATTCAGCAATGATTACAAACTTCTGAACCCACTGCCAGTAATCATTCGTTGTTGTTGCAGATGCCCTGATAGTATTCATAAGGGCCACTACTACCCATTATGTAATAAATACAAGACACGGAGAACAATGCAATCAAAACATTATTGGAAACTTTTCCATGAATTACAAAGGCTGCATTCTTGTCTTATTTCAGTGCTATTCCCGAACTTTAGTATCCATGAACTCAGATTGGGCAAATATTTTCAGAAATAACATGATGGATTTTTCCCTGTTTAATGCCTGCATTAAAGTACGCCAAAGTTATTTGTGCTCAGGAAAGAATACTCTTCTCTGTTTATCGTATCTTCTTAGCAATCAGGTTCATTGTTCATTTCCTCCTTAAAAATGTTCAACTCTCCAACTGAGAAGCAAAAAGAGTACCTTACAATTTCCGTGGCCAGTCTCAAGATAAACAGCAATAGAAGAGCTACCAAGGAGAACATTTCAGAGCAATTAAAGGGGCAAGTGGCTTTAATCCAAGCTATCTAGGCCATCATGGTCAGTTGTGTTAGCGGGGCAGGCGGGGAAGGAGATCAGTTTTTTCCAACATCTGTAGCACATGCAAAGAGACTCTGCAAGCAGCATATACTTAAAGTAATAAAGCATTTATTTATTGGCTAACTTACATAAAAGATAGCAAGGATTTAACGGGTGTTCAGCTAAGCATTAGTCTGTTCAGTCACCCAGAAGTCTTTGCGGGCCTGGCAGGGGGGAGCAGGAGGGGCCTCTGTGGCTCCTTCAAACAAATCCTCAGCATCATTTAATTTTTCTTCCACCAGCACTATCAACAGCAACATACTCATGACCCACCCAATGCCGACTGCACCCAGTGATCCAAAAATTAACCCCATGTTTCTTCCTGCAGAATTTTATACCTTTCCATATTGTGTTTTTTTTTCTTTTATCCTCAATCCTACCTCTGCAATTTTATCCTTTCGACCTTTCTACAGACCTTCTCACAGCTCATTCTCCCCATACAGCAACTTCCTCAGGAGTCGAGCATCACTGACACAGCTGCACCCTGGGACAGGAATGAACACAGAGGGCATTGCAGAGAGAAAGGATTATATAAGAAGTGACCAATTAATATGAAATAAGATGTGTGATCAGACAAATTAGTTTAAAGATAACATTTCAAAAAGTTTTACTATGTAAGTACTATGAAAATATGCTTATCCTGTGGAAACTGCATTCTGGGTGACAACTGTGAATGTCCCAAGCAATCCTCCCTCCTCAATCCTCTGACTCCTTCCACTGCAAATACATTTGTCATTCCTCTGTTCTTCAGAGAGAACTTGCTCCCTGCTAGCCGCTGAGCACCATATCCTAGTTCAAAAGAGCCAGAGGCAGCACTCAAGGCAACATCTGCTGAGCCCTCACACAAACAGCATACTGGAAGTGAACTTTGACCTGTAGGAAACCGTCAGAGTCAATACAAACAAAAAGAGATACTCAGGATCTCCAAACATGCAACTTCAAATAGTATCAATGTTAAACAGCATCTGCAGATGGAGGCTCTTCAGATCACTCTAAGTGGAGGAGGTGGGGACGGGGTTGTGGAGCCATGTAATTATAGTCAAATCAAGGGACACCAGAGAAAATGCCTTGCCAGTTAATGGTTATGATGGACTAAGGCCACTCTAGCTTCTCCTACCTTACATCTATTCCTGATACCAGATTATTCCATGAGCCTGGGGGAGATTCTCACAGAGAGGAAGGAAACTTCAGGTGGCCAACTTATATGGACTTGATGAGAGCTTGAGGTCCAACATTTTCGTACCTTTTAAGATGTCCTTAACATAGTTCTATCTGATGTATTAATCTATGCAAGGACAGCAAAGTTAATTCTAGTTTGTGTTGTTAACAATTAATGTCGTGAATTATGTATCCTGTTAGATTAATATTCTTTTTGCCCTTTAATTGCTCATGACCATATCTGCAGAAATGAAAAAGTTACTCCTCTAAACATTATAATGACCTTGGGCATGCAACCATACAACTGAGTAAATTTAGGATTAGAGTTTACATTTCATGTAGTATTCCTCGCTTCTGGACACTTAAACCTAGTTTTAATATTACTTTCAGGGACAAATCAGGTGGGTGATTTGGGGTTTTTTTGTTTTTGTTTTTGTTTTTTTGGTCCAATTTTCTTTTTGGTTTACAAGTGAAGAGTTGTAGGTTATCTAGGATTTGCAAAATACAATTTTATTATGTAAAATTTAATCAAGAAAATATGTTTTCTTATAGCTTGTAGTTATTCCTAAAAATCTCATTAAAACCTCTGTAATTAGTGTTGGTAAAATTGCTCAAGCATCAAAGGAGATTGTATTTTCCACCTCTAGTAGAAATGATAAAATCATTTTGCAATTTGCATGCACTATTAGTTCTGGGGAAATACAGCCAGGTGCCATTTTCTAAGGAAAATGTACAAATGTACAAAGAAAAAACAATGTATTGAATGCAGGCATTATGCATCGTTCTTGTTTCAGCAAACAGAGAATTCTGTGAAGCTATAGGTGATGTGTTGGTCACTGATGTTGTCCGGGATATATGTCTTATAATCAGCTGAGGGAGGCAAAGTTCTTCATTCATTCTGATGGCATATACCTCTTTATCCATTACACAATACTACTTGAATGATATAACTGGTCAGTGCCAGAATTGCATAGAATAATTGGCTCATCCTCCTCTAACCTCTTGATAGTCAAAACACCTGAGGGCAGAAAAGGGGGACACAAAGACTTTTTTGCACTGTCTGTAGTAGCAAAACCTGCACATTATACCAGATCCTGAAAACAGTGTGTTGTTTACTTTACTCATAAGAGATTAGCAGCAATATGTTTTTTTTAAGATACTATAGTGATTTAACAAAGTTCAATGGTATGTAAGGCCATGGTTTAACAAGAGTCAGTGGTAAGGTACACTTGGTTATTTGCATCATGGAGGGAAGGATCAGATGCAATTTTCAAGGAGACCCTTCCATTGAGTCATGAGGTTCAGAGTGGACGCCCTTGCTCTCCAAATGCCTTCACAGAGGAGTCTCAGTGTGGCAGGATCCAATCTTAGTCCCAGGCTTGGACAACATTATATGTCTAAAGGGTTATGTGCACAATCAATGAGAGATTTAGAAAAGTTAGCAAACTTTCCAAGTGCTGTTAGTCACTTACTGAGGATCTGTCATGGGTAAAGAATCAGCCTCGAGGAGTTGGCATTCCTAATCCTAAGAGGCATCCCTACTCAAGTGGAGATTCTGCCATCCAGCCCTGCCACGGGCTCTGGGCTCTCTCCTATTTGTGCCTTAAGATGATTGACGCATAGTCATAATTTTCATACCAGCCATACTTGGGTGGGCACATGTTTAACTAGCCCTTAGCTGTGTGCTGTTCATAGAGAGGTCAGGTTGCAGTGGGAAGAGCATCGTGCTATACCCTAGTGGCCTGCACACAGAAGAGGCCTTGAATTTCCGCGCTGTGATAATCATGTCCACACTGCCTTGCATTAAATGTGCCATAGAGCAAACAGATTACTCATGTTTTGCACCTTACTCCACAGCCCTCTTCCAATCTCTCTGCATGATGCTCCATGGCCACTACAGCATGCTCCAAACAACAGATTTCAGCTGCAATGACCTCCAGGCCACTTCTCTGAGCATCCTTCAAAATCATAGTATGATCTTCAGCTTTCACAGCTGACACTGAGTTAGATGTACCACATCACCTGGATCAGCATCTCAAGAGCATCCTAAAATGAAATAAAATATTAAGAAATATTGTAATGTGCAGGACTGGAAGAGTGCAGGAAGAACAATGGGAAGATGGAAAGGAATGGGCCGAGAGGACCCCTAATGTCAAATAAGAGCAGGAGGAGGAGGAATGGAATTAGGGTGTAACACAACGAAAACAGAATCAGAGTCACATAGAGTCAAACAGCTTGAGTCTGGTTTTTGAGGATGGGAGAATGGGAACCACAAAATTTCCCCAGAATCGATGAAGAGATTAAGTCTCTGAAACAGAAGGAAAAGGAATGCAGCAGGGGTAAATGTATGGAAGAAACGTGTACTGCAGGTGCTCTTGGTAGCAACAGAAGCTGTGAACTCTGCAGCTCTCTAGTATTCAATATCATTAACTGTTATTCCAAAGTTACTAACAACTTATAAGTGTCAGTAAGAAGGATCCAAAGATTTCTAGTTAACCCCAATGCCCTGTTCATGGTCTGCAGTCTGGTTTGCTCAGTTCATTTCCATGCAGCACCTCAGAACAACGAAGGCCAGTCAATACTAATCATTGCACAGCAGCATTGAGCATAATGATGCACACCAAACACATGCTGCTATTTGTCCTTCTTCTGCCTATTGCTAACTGAACTGGAAAGTGAGCACAAGTTCTGTGTATCACAGATTTGTGACTGACAGAAGAACTGTCTTCCTCAGCGGGAGACTTTCAGTCTTGCCAGTCATGTAAAAAGACATGGGTGTGCTTTGTGTTAAGTAATGACAAATTAGGAATGCAGGAAAGGCAGACAGATGCAGACAGACAAATATGAAAACACACATGTATACCTGAAGTAAGTCCCCAGCAAAGATATTTTCTAATCATATGAAGAAAAATCTGACTCACATTGCCTTCTGTCTTCCCTCAGCTGAGAAGTATACGTAAAAGTTTGGCACAGAGCTAAATATGAGAGATCCAGATCTGGATGATTAAGGCTCTCTCATAGACACTTTAGAATCCTCAAAATGAGAATTCCTTCTCTTTCAGTGAACTTTTCCTGCTGTCATGAAGAGACAACCTTCCCTAAGTAACAAAATGTTTTCTGACGAGGACTCATTTTATTTCCCTTTCTGTGCTTTGTTAAGCGTAAGAATCTGAGCATCAGTTCTACTTCTTTTAGCTCAGCAGGCTCAGTCTTGTTTTCTGAATATCTCAATTAGCTATTAATACATTTCACACTTCAACTGCAGCTTTGAAAGATCTCTGAGGCATAGAAGTTTGGGGGGACAAATGGGTATTGCAGATTATTCCTTGAAAGATCTCTGAGGCATAGGAGAAGTTTGGGGGGACAAATGGGTATTGCTCAGATAAATGGTAAATCACTTCCATCTTGAAATAGAAGGCTTAAAACCATTTGTATAATTGAAATCTAATGCTTTCAGAGTTAGTAGACACTCCAACCACAAAACATTTGCAATAAAATATAGTGTTCCTTATTAGACATAAATGCAGGTGTGCAAGGGTGATCTTCTGCTGACTCCCTGCTTGGTCATTACCACTTTTACTACCTAGCCACCATTATAGTTATTACTCTTATAATTAACAATAATAATGATAACAATAATATGATCTAGAGCTAGATAGGGCTCTCAATTAGTATATCCAAAAATACTTTCCAGGAACCATTGACTTCTTAGTTTGGCGCCAGAACAATTGGACCAACTAAAGAGATTTTTACTATTTGTCCTTTGTCCACATATCTGATCTTTGTTGCTTATGGTAGTTGCTGGAGCATTGCCACAAAACAAGCTCAAATCTATCTATCTATCTATCTAAAAGAATCTCACTTCCAGATGAAGAATCAAGAGAGATTTCAGCATTCTTCAGGGACATAATTTAGTCAGTGAATTGTTTACCTTTTTTTTTTTCTCCCAGCTTGCAAATAAAAATTTTCCAGTATTATAAAACCACTTTTTTTTTTTTTTTGTCAAAATGCTTAGCATATAATGAACCAATGCCAGGTACAAAGGTGTAGGCAGCTCTGGATTTGAGTAAGCTGTGCACCACTCCTAACTGCTTCTCTAACACAGAGCATTAATCAAAGCTGGACATCTTCCAACATGCCACCTACAGCAGAAATGCCTGGGCCAAGGAGATCTGGAAGGAGGAATTCTGAGAACTGCTTTTCTCTTTCCTCAAATCATTCAGGATAATGAGATCTCTGGGTACATACAGGCATGGGTACTGAGATGTCCAGGCTACCACCAACTCAGAAATGGGAGCAAGACAGCATCCAGTGCTGACCATAGGGCTGATCTCACAAGGGCCAGCACAGGTTAGAAGATTGTTAACTTGATACCCCTAATATGCACTGCCAAGAAAAGTAATTAGTTGAAGGCCATCCAAAGGCCATCCAAATGCGGGTACATGGCTTCCAAGCTAGTGGGAGGTGGGTTTTTTTTGTTTTGTTTTGTTTTGTTTTTTATTATCAGTTAGGTTGCTTAGTCACTGAAAAACTTCTGAAAGTATTTCCTCTTATTCTTTTTATTATGGGGTATAAGGAGGGGGAAAAAGGCCATGAGAATGAGATAGAAGCATGTTATTTATATTTATATGCACTGTAAAATTATCTTCTGGGAGCATGCTGCTGAGCAAAACAGTGAGAATGTTAAGTATTATATTAAAATTTGCAGGATTACTAGTTGTGTCTTCATTTCTCCTTTATAGGCAAGTAATTTTTTTTCTTTATTATACCATGGTCATATATCATAAGCAGTAATTACATCTTTAATTTATGATTGTGAAGTTAATTATATGTTACAGAATTTAGAACTGATCTTACTATAATTGTGGAATCATACTATGTTATGTGAATCATGTATTACATACTATAAAAACACTACTGAACATATGGCTTATAAAGGCTACCCAGGGAATAATGCTGTAAAAATTAATACATGGGATGCTATCACAGTCACTACAAATGAAAAAAAAATGTGTTGCATCTTTTACATGGAGAACATAACAATACAGATTCTGTCCTCGGATGAGGTCACGTTCTGCAGCCAAGCATTCAGGGTATCTTTTGCTTTCAAAAATGAATATTTTTTACACCCTTCTCATTACAACTGCTTACAGCATTTGCTTTAGCTCTGGCTGTAACAGTGCCTTGGAATATCTACTCAGTAATTTGGGGCATGAGTCTCTGAAAGAGGTACAAGTGCACAAGGGAATATTGTATAGACTTATCTCAAGGCTCGACAGTGACCTCTGTCTTCAGACACTGCTAAAAATCCTTCATGTTGTGCAACATTTTGTCATAGCGTATAAATCTACGTGCAACAGTCATATAACACAAAGGTCATTCTGACCTTCAACATGGAACTGGGGTAGCTACAACCTGAACAACATTAAAATACAAAAAAAAGTATGTACATTGTGTGAAAATTCTAAAATTTGCACTTTCCAGGAGCTTAACTGTGATTTTATAGTGCCTTTGCTGCAATAAAAAAAATGCCATTTGGAGACAGAAGAGACAATTCAGTTTGGCCTTATCTTTCAGCAATGGCTCTTCTTCAATAGCCTCTAAGCACTCCTGGTTAAGGCAGGCACACAGCGGTGAGATTCTCAAGAGCACCAGAAACCTCATGCCTGAGACCCTACTCATGTGGCAAATTTGTGGCAATACGGGATTTATCACATAGCTAGTTTGTACTTAAGTGCATGCATTTACAAACTGGGCTGGGAAGTTGCAGCACTAAACAAGTGAGTTACTAGAACATGTCAGTGCCTTTCAGTGACACTGCCCTGTGGAAAGTGACCTTCCAGCCTAGAACTTAGTAGTTCAGTGCTGAAATACAAGATAGAGACTGAAAGGGTGACTCTTACTTTGAGCGTGTAAAATGTGACACAACTACAACACTTCTTCCAAGTAAACAAATTTCCTGCCACTGCAAACAATTCCTATGACAACCAAACCTTCTCCTCAAGCAGGATGAAGACTGATAGGGTTTTATTTTGTGGGTTTCTGTTCCCAGCACACCCTGTGGGGGTCACAGGTAAAGGCCATCAGAAATATCCATTCCATACATAATCTCAAGTGCAAGAGGTGTTGACTAATATCTAGGCTTAACAACACAACTCAAAACTGAGGCACTTGGAGGATTTATTCCCATCTACACACACAAAAGCTATAGAAGAAGTAGGACAAGACATGGAACACTCCATTTGCATTCTTTTCATGGCAGCCAATGTACTTCCTTCTGCTTTATTCATTAACCATAATATTTTTAATTGTAGGACTGGGTGTTCCAGAAATTTGAACATATCTCGGTGCTAAAATTCCACCCCAACACCTCTGATTGTGCAGAAATGTTGCATTGAACTGAAGCAAAAGTGGTTAAAATATCATTGCAGGACAAATAAAATGTTGGAAAAGCAATCATTTCTTCCTCATAGTCATGCTCTAGTTCTTTTTTAATGATACAGATACATACTGCATGTTATATTTTTATTATTGTTTTTTTAGGCTGAAATAGCCTATTGCTAGTAGTTCCTCCATTCATTTAGCACTGTGGAAACCATAACTTTACTTGTATGAATTACCCTCTTACGCATGCTAAATATTGACAGTAGTTGCATTTACCAAATTTAATTGCTTCTTGCTACTTGTGAAGTGCAGGAAATTGCTATACACATTCAGGCCTGCAAATGTTTACAGGCTTCTTTTTCTTTTATCAGCCAAGGGCAGTTAATCCCTGGAGGAGGGGAGGCGAAATGTGTTTTTAGTTTGCAGTTTTCAATCTCAAACATGATTTTATTTAATTCTCTTCCATTTCTTATTAAGCCAAACAACTGCTTGTCTGTTCCCTATTCCCCAGTGACTCTGCTATTTCAGTCTGCTTGTCTGAATCTCCTTGAGGAATCCTCTTTCTTCCAAATAGTCAGGCTTCAAAAAAGAAGTATCAAGGGGGCAATGACAGTTGCTCTGTGCAAGTAAAAATTACTTTTTCCATGTGCTGAGATTTTTATAAAGCTCCACTTTCTCAACAACATTTTTGTTCAATATCTTCATTTTCTCTCTTTCTCTCTTTCTGTCTCTCTCTCTCTCATTTCTCCCATAATTGTCTTTGGCTGAATGGAAACAGGAGTTTGATGGGAACACATAGCACATGTAGTACATAGCTCATAGTACAATTATGATTACTGACACATCATCTGAGGAAAAAAAGAGGTTGGAGATGATATCCCCAACACAAGGAGGCAGTTGACAGAGATTTCAGGTGCTGTTCCCATGGTTCAGCCTGGAGCATACTGAAATGTTAAGAAATAATAATAATATAAGAGTAATACCCACAGAAAAGGCAAATATGCTTGGGAAACCCTCTATGGGATGAAGAAGTTGCAGGCACACTTTAGTTCCTTAGACATGGGCATTTAGTCCTATTTGAGATATTCTCAAATAATACCTGACATCTACCTGGCAGGTGAAAGCCACATGAGATATCCAAGGACATTTCAAACAAAAATCACACCTTATACATGATCCTTATGCACATTTGATTGTACTATGCCTGGCATAACTGGAAACACATAGAAAATAGGCCAAAATAAGGACTAATATTAAAGGAAAACACACAAAAAAGTAATCACATAAAATGGCAAAAGCAAAGTAGAAAAAGAAAGCAAAGAAAGAATTGACAGGTCAGGTAAAAAGGGAGGAATCATGCTGAAAATGTAGAAACCAGAGACCTTTGGGTTAAGAAACTGCAGTACCTCTTAAAAATATCAGCTGTCTGCTCCCTTTATCATGGCTCTGGCAGACACAGTACCCAGCAGCCTGAACTGAGTACACTCAATACAAGGCAGGCTAAAGCATGACCCCCCCCAGGTTCATGAGTTATTAATCTCAGATGTCAGATACTCATCAATTAATATATCGAATCAGTCTATGGAGATTCAGAAGATACATGCTTTTTTATTATTATTTCTTATTTTCGTTATTCTACAAATTAAAAGCTAAACCTAAGGGCATTCCATAAATGAAAAACACTGGAACTTCCTGAACCCCTGTATTTATTACAGCTGACCAGACATCTGGCTTCCTATATGACAAACTCAACAGTGCCTCTGTATTGTCAAAAAAGGCAAGATAATGTTGTGGGCCAAATAATTATTCTTAAAGGTTGATCTAAATTAATATCTGTATAGGTCACTATCCACAGTCTGTTTAGTTAATATTTCTAAATTCCTTAACTTTTTGGTTGGTCTCTCAGTTTTGAGAGATTCCGAAGAAGGGAAAATAATTTTTAAGGGAAAAAAATCCTTGGAAAAGAAAGAAAGTAAAAATGAAGCAAAAGGAGGGAGCTTAAAAGCAAGGAAGGACAACATCGATGAACATAGTCCATTGTAATGAGCTGTTTTCTTATTGTAGTGAATGTTTGTTATATGTCTGTGTAGCTGAACACAGCTAAGTATTTAACTTGCCAACTGAGGCCAAAGGACATAAGACACAAGATATAAAATATCTTGGGTAGGTGGGGTTCCTATGTGTGCATGGTGATGAGACAGAAGGCTTTTATTAGGAATGCACAGAATTTCTTATTTGGAGTAAAATGGATTTCAATTTGCTTTTGCAGATACATTGGATATTCTAGAATGTATTTTCCTGTTGTAATATCCATTCCAATGCTTGTCTGACATAAAGTTTACAGGGATATAGGTGAAACATTTATTTTTAATATCATACAGTTTTCTTATAGAATATTGTTTGCATAGAGAAGTATGCATATATGTTTATTTTGTAGGACCTAAAATATTCAAGATATCGATTAAGAAAACAAAGAAGGACAGCAACTAATTCCACTTAATACTTTTTATTGTCAAGCAGCACATTTCATTACTGTACTCAGTGCTAGTGAACCTAGTACATTTGTTCTATTAATATTCTCGCTTTGTTCTATTAATATTTATAGGTTATGCCTAGTTGAACTTTCTTCTACCTTGGCATTCATCAGTATTAACTTAGCAAGGAAATATATTATATTTACCAGATAAGATAAATCTTACTAGATAATCTTGGATTCTGCTGTGGAAACAAGGAGATATTCAAAACTGGAAGTATACTCTCAGGGCTCATCTTCAGTGACTCCCAACGGCCCATCCTAGTACTGATTAAGCCAGTGCAAAATGATGATGTACTGGAAGGCAGAATATAAGTTACCATAACCCCTAATGTTTCTCCAAGAAACCAGAATTCCATAAACAGATATTATTATGTTTAAAATACCTTATCAGGCAGGATACTGGATTTAGCATTAAAAAATGTGGATTTTCTACCAGGCTCTAGCAGTGACTTCACACAGAGCCTTGACTTCATGAGCCTGATCAGTGGACCCTTGGTCCATTTTTTTAACTGCAAATCAGTGGAGGCAACCACAAAGTTTAATGTATTATACCTTACACAGGAAGGGCACGAGTTCATGTGAGTCCTGTGGAAACAGGCACAATAAATAATACTGAGGAAGACTATTCATACCACCCAACTGTATGACCCTAATAGTCAATGAGCCATAGGTTACCTGAACTGCCTACATCTCTCCATCAACTATAGGCATTCAGGTAAGTCTGGTGCCTGTTGCTCAGCTACGAAACATCCTCTTTACCCTCAAGTGAACTGCAATGGGTGCTCGAGTACCAGCCATGTTTCAGACCTGAAATGAATCAAAACAAAAACAAAAATAAGAAATATTCAATCATCGGCTTTTGACTTATACTTTAATAGGGGAGACAGAGTGAGAAGATAGCAATATCTAGGACCTAGCAATATCTAGGTCCTATTTCAGAATAAATGAGAACCCCACAGATCCAGCACAAATCACTACAACAGTCATTTGACTCATGTTAATAGTCCTATAGGTATCAATAGAATGTCCATTGGTATCAATATCATGACTGACCAGTAACATGAGCATAATATTCTGTTTTAAAAGTTTATATTTTTCCCTAAGTAATTATAACAACCTTAATTATTGTTAAAGTGTATTTTAAAATAATATCAACATTTGTAATTTATTTTAAAAGATTTTCCCTGGCACAAGACTGTAAAAGGGGCAATATGTTTGTCAGCATGCCACTCTAGAGAACAATAGCTGAATATCTATGACAAGGAAGATCTGTCTAATTAGTCTACATTTCTTCAAAGAATAATTGCCTGTCAAGCAGTTAAATCATCTTTCTGGAAGCACATTTCCCATGGCAGTAATTGAAATTACAGGTATATTCATGTGGATCCTTGCTAATATAAATCTTCCTCAAAAGCTGTTGTATTTCTGTTGTTTTATAGAAAAATATATTTTCGGTGCTATTTTATGTTTCAAGTGCAGGCTATAAAATTAAAGAAAAAAATATATTTAAAAGGTTTTCAGAGCTCCAGCAACAAAAATGTGCACCTAATGTACAGTAGTTCATTTCAAATAGCAAGGCCAATGACTTCTTTTATGGCATATAGTAAATGTTCCTCATTTAGAATTGCTTAAAACATTGCTGTTGTTAGTTTTTCAGAAGAGATATTAACACTGGCAGGAATAGAATATTGGGAGGTTGAAGAGTATGGGATTGAATATTAATGCTGTCAGTTCAGGTAAAGATAAAAGCTATTTTTAGAGCTTCCTTTTCAATTGTGCTTACAGCAATAACGTATTCGTTATCATACTCAATGGAGACTTTTGCCCTGTTAAACTTACTCAGTCTGCAGTGGTGCAGAGGTAAAAGTACCTTAGAAAGCATAAAGTATATTTCAATAAATATTAGTATCTTTAGTAAAGCACAGAGGAGATAATTTCCATTGCCTCATTATGTATCATACCTTCTTATCCTAATGGTAACCAAGCACCTGGGAAGGAGATCTGAAATTGCGATAAACAAGTAAATTACAGATGCCATTTACTTGTTTTGTTCTGCTTACATCCCTGAGAGTGGACCTGATATAAGCAAGAAATATGACATATGAAATATGAAACTGCTAGCAACATAGCGAACAAATATCTGCTTCCTTGTTTAATCGGACGTTGCTTTTATACAACCTTGATTTGCATAACTCAACTGTTCATGTAGTGTGATTTGTATGCTGTGATTTCAAATCACTTATAGTGAATCTCTGCTTTTATTAAGACTCAGGCTTTACAAACGTCAAGTTTACAAGCTGAGGATATTTGTATCTTCAAGTTTACCTCAACTATAAGCAAAATAGTTCTCCAATTATTCTCTTGTCATTATCACTCAGATCACTATGATATTTAACCATACATTACTAAAATTTAATAAATATATATATATCCTCTAATTTTAGAATGCCTTCAAAACACAGAAGTATTCAACATTCTTAAGATTATATACCTTAAGACAAAAAAAAACTGTTTTTGGAATGTGTAATGCAGACACCACTTCTTGTGTGTGTGGGTTCATCTACTGTGCATTACTGAAAATCTCTTAACATCTGTCTCCAAGAGTATTTCTGTCACACTACCTGTAAAGCAAGAATCCTGATTTTCTTTAAACTTTCGATGTAGAAGCAATTACACAGTATCTCCCTAGTGTAGACAAAAAAAAAAATGGAAACACATGGAATTAAAATTATGAGGTTATAAGGACTTTATTATAGGCTGAACATGAACATTTAGTAAAATCTCATGCTTGTTCATTATATATTTGCTCAAAAAAACTTGTATATTGCTTTTGAGTACCTATATATTAAATTTTTACTTTAGTTTAAAAAAAAATCAAAAATTTGTCCTTTAAATATATTGGAAGTATAAAGTACAGTCTTGTAAATCCTTTTTTGAAAGGATTGCTGCTGATATTTCTAGCAGCATCTTTGATTATTGTTTATATACATGTATCATGTGCCATGTCATACAAAACATAATTTAATAACAATGAATAGACTCTGGGAATAAAAGGGTGATCTTCAGTTTGCAATAGGAAAAATTACTTATTTCTTCCATCTCTAAAATATTAATTACTGCCTAATAATACAATTAAGCCCATAATTTAAATTCTCTTTTCTGAGTTTTCCAGACAGGTTTTCGGTATTGCTTGGTAGCTATCTATACATTTCAGACTTCATATACCTGTATTTTACAGTGAACTTAATTTATCTCAAGATAAAGCAGCGTGAATTTCAGAAGCAAACATCTCCGTAGTTCTTCATTCATTTTTAAGTTCCCAGGACATTTTTTAACCACAGATTGCTTTGACTGCCCAATAAAAAGTGTTAAAATAGTTACCTGGGGAAGTACTAAAGTTCTTGGTTGTATTAAAGTATTTTCCACCTTTGCAGATGTTTCAGGAAGATGTCTAGAGGCGTCCAAGCACCCCCCTTGTTCAAATTTCGCTGCAAGAATTTTTAGTCTCACTGAAATCATTCCAGACTCTTGAGTTAAAGAAGCTGAGTGCTTTTCCAATGAAGAGCTTTTTTATACTATGGTAATAGCCTTTTTTATCCCTAGCTAATTGATAATAAAGGATTGGTGAGGTTGGTTGATTCTTTTGAACTAAGCAAAAGCATGAAAAGGTTCAACTATTTTTGGCAATATGCCTTTTGAGAAGGCATATTGCTATCAAGAAGACAAATGACAGTCTGTGTCAAAGCTGTTTCCTTGCAGGAGCTATAACACCAAGCACTCTAAACTGACATAAAATATCAGTTGCTTTACCCATATACTCAAAAAATGTGACAAGGAACAAAAATTCCATGGACAGTCTCACAACATCTTCATCAGAGAGTCCATTACTCCTCTGCAGTTACAAAAACATATATCTACTTATGGGTTCAGTACAGTATGCTGAATTCATTTACGAATATAATTCATTTACGAATATGATTTTAAGAATTGATGGTATAGGGAAAATGGTGACAGAAAATATCTCTTCCTGTTAAAAATATCATAATTTCATAGAAAAGATGTTCCAGAGCTCCCGTCAGATTTGTTGTATGCTTAGTTCTAATCTGTTATCACAGTTTGCCCTTATTTACCTTTTTTTTCAATAATTCCCTTGAGCCATGTTCAAAAACATTTCTTCTAAGACTTACCATGTTTTATCAATTTTTTCTTTACAGCCATTAGAGTATTTCCAAGATTCGATCTGCACTTTTATTAAAAAATCTAATCTTTATTAAGCAAAAATTCAGCTCTTGGATTCATTCATTATTTGTCAGCTGGTATGGTGAGTTACAGTTTTGTGTACTAGGCCAGTTGTCGGCACAGAACCACAGACATTAAGTAAACGGGGATTTTTCTGTGAAACATCCCATTAAACCAAAGAGTAAAATACAATATTTTGATTTAAAAAGCTATGATAATCAATTAGACATATCTCAAACAAATTCACTTTTCTAAGTGAGTATAAAATCCTGAGAAAATTATATTATTTTTCTTTTCATTATCCATTTCCTTTTCCATTTTTCCAAGCGTGAAGAGTTATAAGCTGGTTTTGTCTCCTTTTCTCCTTTCCTCCCTCTAATTATTTCTTCTGAAAAAGTGGTAAGCCTAGACCTGAAGTCCTCCCAGCCTGAACTCTTCGATGCTCTATTCTATTCCTCTCTGACTCAATTTTTAGGAGCATTTATATCCCTCTTGTATTGATAAGCTAGGTAGGAGCCATGCTTGAAGTAATGTCGGCTCTCTTCTCTATTTAGGCACCAGTCATAACAAAATTTATAGAAATCTGAACATACTTACAACCTTGGTTCTTCTCCGAAATGTAAAACTGGTCAAATGATTAGGAGAGAGTCAAACAGATAAGATATATGATATACTTTTTCATTCAGGAAATCATGCTAAAAATGATACAGATATTATGTATATTCTACTACATGTTCTAAACAAACAAGACTGGATTTAGAAAGACAGATACATTTTTCTGTGGAGGCTGGTTCAAAGACAATAGTACCTTGTTAGCAGATAGTTAACCGCAAGGATGTCAGTCTTCTCAGCAGATGGGGGACAGAGCCGAAAAATCAGAGGAGGACTGCAAAACACCTCCCCTGCCCCATGTGAGGAATGTCTTGTCAGAAGAAAAGAAACAAAGCCAGGACAACCGCACAGGTGGCAAGATGCTGATTGGTTGTAAGCTTTGCAACACTTGTGTTAAGAAAGTGTAAAAAGAGGTTGATTTGAAAATAAAGTTGTCTCACTCTGCACCCCAGACTGAGTCCATTTCTTCACCAGGTGCAACAAATGGCGCCCAACGTGGGGCTCGAAGACTAGCTGTCTCTCCAGCTGCACCACCCAGCTGAACTCTGGGATTCATGCTGAAAGGAAGCGTAAGGATCACGCTGAAAGGAAGCTTACTTTGTGTGCACACTAAAACCCTCTTGCAAGGAAAGAGGTAAGCGGTGGGGAACTACGGGTTCATACTTAATGAAGGAACAGAAGGACGATTTATAAGCTTCTCCTAAAATCTCAAAACAGCAAAGAAAAAAAATAGGTGAAGAAGAACTGCAAAAGGTTCTTGCGTGGGCTTCTAAAGATGATCCTTCCGTGAATAGTAAGAATGCTTTTTAATCTGGAAAGATGGGACCAAATTGGGGTCCGACTGTGGTGCCACTTGCGGTGATAAGGCTGCTGCTGGCCTGTTGCCACAATGGCGAGTTGTATTTGAAATGTTGAAATCTCATAGTGGGTCGCAGTCGAACATAAATGACGGGGTCAGGGCCCCTGCCATCGCCTCCTTAACCTCAATCATGTCCTGATGAGAATCAGAAAAGAAAATGTGCCGCAAAAGCCTTTGCGGTACTGCCACCTGATGACCAGGATGATGATCCTTTTGATCCGGGTCCTATTGATCCTGGAAAGGAGCCAGACCTATACCCCCCCCCGCCCCCGATCCTCACGATAAATGGGCCTCAGTAAAACAAGGAGCAAAACAGGCAGGGGATGTGGGCATGCTGAAAACCTTCCGCGTCATCTGTGCACCAGACCAGAATCTGCGTTGGCAAGGTTTGTCGTATAATCTTATAAATGACGTGCGACGCATAGTGACACATCACAGCCTTGGCGCACCATATACCACCCACCTTATACAATCTCTTTGTGATACTTCGGTTTTTACTCCCCATGATTTTGAAATTTTGTTTCGCCTCATTATGATATGCAATATACGATGTGGGAGTCGACAATGAGACAGCTTGCTCGAGAACACGGGGAGGAAAACCAGCGGCTGCCGGAAAAAAAGGTCCATTAAGGGCTGTTACTGTGGGCGTGCTAATGGGGCAGGGCGACCACAGTGCTACAACAGCACAAGCAGGAATTCCCCCTGAGGGCCTGCAGCAAGTTAAGGCACTTGCTCTCCGCCCCCTTAAGGCTGTCCCGGAGGCTGGTAAACAAAGACAGCCTTTTGTTAGCATAAGACAAGATGCGAATGAGCCATATATGAAGTTTTTGGATCGGCTTAATGAGGCTCTGGAGAAACAAATTAATAATGAACAAGCATGAAGCTACATTTTTAAGCAACTAGCAGTTGAGAATGCTAACCCTGATTGCCAGAGAGTTTTGCGGCCACTAAAGGATCCTACTATTGATGACATGCTAAAAGCATGTATTAATGTCGGTACCAAACAGTATGAATATTCACTGATGGCCGAAACATTTGCAACAATGTCTATAAAAAAGCCATGTTTTGCTTGTGGTCAATTTGGGCATATTCATAAATACTGTCCAAAAACGCAAACAAACAAAGGAGGAGCGCCTGGAATATCACAAGGACAACGCTATGCTAATCAGTGTCGATCAAAATTTGGTATTTCGTCCCTTCGGGAGACTTCAAGGGGAGCGCGGCGAGGGGTCGCACCATGACGGCAAATCACTCCTCGGAGTGGCCCCACCGGGAAGCAGCGGCCACCTGTGCGCCAGCACAGGCGGCAGCGCCGGGGTGGACCTGGCCACCACAATAGAAGTGTGAATTACTGATACATCAGTTGTGCTAATTCCAACTGGTGTCCACGACCCCTGTGGCCACGAATGCCAGCGTTGTTAACTGGACGATCTTCAACAACGAGACAAGGGCTGTTTGTGTTACTTGCAGTTATCAATGCAGATTTCAAAGGAGAAATTAAGATAATGGTATTGACTCTGATATCACCCTGTACTGTGCCAGTGGGAAGCCGAATAGCACAATTAGTATACTTTTTACCACAGACACCAAATGCTTCAAATACTAAACCTAGCACAGGATCTTTTGGGTCCACAGGGCATGAGATTTTCTGGACTCAACAGATAACTATGAATCGCCCGCAGATATCCTGTACGCTACAAGCAGGACTGATAAAATTTAATGTACAAGGAATTTTAGATAGTGGAGCAGATGTTACAGTCATCGCTGCCTCACAATGGCCAAACAGTTTACCCCTAGTTAAGGCACATACATCGCTTTCAGGAATTGGTGGGCAGAGTACTCCAATGCAAAGCAAAAGATTGATAAATATTATTGGCCCAGAAGGAAGAACTGCAAACATTAGGCCATTTATATTGCCTGGATCCATCACCTTGTGGGGGAGAGACTGTTTGAGTCAATGGGGCATGCAGTTAAGCACGGATTTTTCTTAGGGGTCACTATCCAGCAGCAGGTCCCACCCATGATTTGGAAAACGGACAAGCCCTACCTGAGCCTCATAGGCCCTCTGCACTTAACATTACAACAGACTCTGCCGATGCTGCAGGGTTAGTCTCTAGGTTAGAACACTCCTTTTTAAAAGAAGTTTCAAACAAGATCCTCTTTGCGCTTCTTTGGATGCTTAGATGGCTATTAAACAGAAGGATTTATCCATACTTTATCCAACATGTACACTCGCACACCTCGCTTCCTGGACCTATTAGCGAAGGTAATGCTGAAGCAGACAGCCTTGAAGGAGCTGTAGTCCTGCCGGATCACTTTACACAAGCACGTTTGTCGCATGACTTTTATCATCAAAAATGCAAAAGCGTTATGGAGGTCATTCCAATTGACTCATGAACAAGCTAGACAAATCATACAGTCATGCCCAGACTGTCAGCGCATTTTACCAGTACCATGCATCAGAGTAAACCCTCACAGTCTTTCTGCGCTTGAAATCTGGCAATCAGATATAACGCATATCCCTGAATTTGGCAGATTTAAATATGCACATGTTCCTGTTGATACCTTCTCATCCTGTATCTATGGTTCTGTACATACCAACGAAAAGGCCAAAGACATATGTCGACACTTTATTATGGCCTTTGCAATGTTGGGAGTGCTAAGAACTATAAAAACTGACAATGGTCCAGCCTATATAGCACAAAAAATGTAAATATTCTTTCAACAATGGGGAATCCAACACATCACAGGTATCCCCCATTCACCCACAGGCCAAGCTATTATCGAGCTTACACATGGCACCCTTAGGAATATGTTACAAAAACAAAAAAGGAGGCGTGTAGGGTTATCCCCACAGAAATGCATAGCAAAAGCTTGCTATGTGTTGAATTTTTTAAATCGCTGGACAGAAGAGGGCCCCCCCTATATACCAACATTTTGATTTACAGAGACAACACAAAGTTCAGGATAAAGTCCAGGTTCTCATCAAAAACCCACAGACAAAGCAGTGGGAAGGGAGTTTTTCTTTAATAACCTGAGGTAGAGGATATGCTTGTGTTTCTACAGGCTCAGGGCCAAGATGGGTACCTGCTCGATTGATTAAGCCTTTCTTATCGCAGTCATCACCATCATCTGCACCACCGTGACATCACACACACCGCAGTGGATAGCGTCACAAGCTAAAACCTACCTACTAGGAAACGTTATATTATCTAGTCCAGGAAATCCGTTTGTAACCTGTCTAGTAGGACAGCCTGTTGATGATTGCCATATGTTGTTTATTGTTAGCATGTCTGCTTTGTTTCTTATTATGTGTTTAAGCATTGATTGATCATTTAATTAAGTCATGGCTGTTCAACCAAAAACGAATAAAGAAGGGTGAGATGTGGAGGCTTGTTCAAAGACAATAGTACCTTGTTAGCAGATAGTTAACCACAAGGATGTCAGTCTTCTCAGCAGATGGGGGACAGAGCCGAAAAATCAGAGGAGGACTGCAAAACACCTCCCCCTGCCCCATGTGAGGAATGTCTTGTCAGAAAAAAAGAAACAAAGCCAGGACAACCGAACAGGTGGCAAGATGCTGATTGGTTGTAAGCTTTGCAACACTTGTGTTAAGAAAGTGTAAAAAGAGTTTGGTTTGAAAATAAAGTTGTCTCACTCTGCACCCCAGACTGAGTCCATTTCTTAACAAGGTACAACATTTTTCCATGTCAGCTGGACCATTAGGTTTCTAGCATCCCAGTGACGCCACTGAAGTTTTGCTATTGCTTTCAGTAAGAGCAGAATCCAGATGGAAGTGGGCAAATACAGTGAACACCAAGAAGTCAGACTGCTCAAGGGTATGCTTGGCTTTGATTGCACCTTGTGTGCAATATATGCACCTCTTTGGGGCTTATATGCTATTAATAACCAGATAGATTTCATGAATGAACAAATGGACTCCATAGGATGTTATTCTTGGTTATATCAACAAAAGCTTAGAGAATAACTTTCAGAAAAGTTGGCATACTACATTTAATGTGAGAAGCAAATAAACTCTAGGTTTTTTATCATTGAACAATGGAAAGAGATTGGACAGATCTTTTGTATAGTTTTTAGAATGAGCTCCAGGCATATCTCACACTCTTATTCATTCATTCTGCCTGGAGCACTCAGGATGCCTCTACAATGTTTAATAGCAAATGGGCTGCGTCATGTGATTCTACTGGAACCTGCTAAAACTGGGATATACTTTATCAAAGCCTAGTGCTTATTACTGGTCTGAAGTTAAAGTTATTGGTTCTATTCTCAACTGAGATGTTATAAATCCTCAGATAACGCTGAATTTTGTAGGTCACACAGGCCCCTTCTGAAGAAACAATTCATAATCTTGCAGTCTCTATCACAGTCCAATTTCTAGAAATAATTGTTCAGGCAGGAGGAGACAATAATAAAAGAGTATTATCCCATCCAAGAGATATTAAATCGCACTGGGTCACAAGCACATGAAAAGGCAGAAGAAACATTGCAATCATCCATTTTCATTTTGCAGAAGACATAATTTACTATTATGCTATATGTAGTGATGATGATGATAATGTAAAATAGGGAGGACGAAAAATATTACAGAAGAAAAGTTCTTTCAGTGATTATAAACTCTATTTTAGAATCAGCATTGATCAAGATTTAAATGAAACCTCTGGGTGTTTTGAAATTATTGCCATGCAGAGGCAATGCCTTCAACAGGAAAAATCTCAGCGCAGAGGAAGAGGGAGGGAGACACAGTCCTTCATAAAACAGAACTTATGTGTTGCACCAAGTTCTGAAACAATTATCACACCACTGGGACCTTTAGAGCTCCCAATATAATTGAAAAGGTTTATCTTCCTAAAAGAAGACAACCTTCACTGCACTGTATACAACACTTCTTGCCATTCCCTCTGGGTTCTTCTTGGCTGCTGTCCAAGAGATCGCAGATAGCTGAAATGCTGCAGTACTCAGTAGAGTTTTAAGCGTTTTCTTCAGGGGCCAGTGGCACACAGAGTTTTACCATTACATTGTGTCATTAAAAAGAGAATAAGCTTCAATGCACATTTCACTGGGATATCTTAGCTGGGAAAGAGGTGTTTATTACAAAGTTGTTTTTATGATCTGTTCAGTTCCTCAGAGATTCGCCTGATATTAGCCTCACACAATTACCTTAATCTCTATTTTTACTTCCATAATGCAGGCTGAATTCATAGGTCTAGCACACTGTGCTAAATGCCACGTTGTGCAGATCTACAAGGAGAACACACACTCGCTCACGAAGTACTCAGGGAGATTTAAGAAATCAGCATGGAAGCAGAGGACTGCCTGTTGGCTTTATGTATGTTCTTGTGGTCCCCTTTGGGTTCACTGACTCACAGAAAAATATACTGAAAAATTACCTCCAGCTATATTCAGACAGAAATCTGCTTTCCAGTTAGGGAGCATGGTACATTTAGATTTAGATCTGAGGCCAATTTAGACTTAAAGATCAAGTTTAAAATCAGATTTTAGAAAATTTTAACGTGGATCCAGTGGTATTGAAATAAGCTGTGAAATTTTGCTACAAAATAGCTGGTCTCATGACTGGTACAAGCAGTCTTTCCAAGTTGATCCTAGCCCCACAGCAGAGAGCATTTCAAGAGCCTCAGATGTGAGGTTTTGGTGGTGGTACCAAGGTTTCTTCCTCCCACCAAAATGAGAGGCCTCCCAGTGCGGCTTAGAGGTTTTCAGGAGAATGGGTGTTGCTTCTTTAAATTAAGCCAGAGAAAAATCTTCTTAAAATAAATAAGTACAGAAAGTTATTTGTTTTGATATATGTAAACAGCAACACTGTCATGAAAATAGCTTTAAGGCACAAAGATTCGAAAGGACAGGTGCATACAATGAAATAGATGAGGTGATAAATCATCTGTTACTGTCTCTGTTGCAAAATAAAATGAAGCATGCCCAGGAAATCACAAGCCAGTGGAGTATTTCTTGTACATGATGCAGCATAGTACCATGTCATCATGCTCACATATGACCAAAAACTCTTCTTAAAATCTTTCCCGAGATCAACCTATTTTCACAGGATGCATCTACTTAAACACCACCATAATTAAAATAAAATTAACTGATGAGTTAGCTATTTTTTCTCAAGGCTGTGAAAGACAGACAATCATTGACATTTCTATTTTTAAATTCCGGGGCAGTCTGATACTGCAATGACAAGGCTACTACATAAAAACTGAGGCAGGTAAATTAATTTTGCAAATGAAATCTAATTATGAGGTCCTCCAGCAGATGTAATGTTAGTTCCATGTGATGGAGGCATGTTCCTTCATGTTACAAACTCCATATAATCTTACCATTTCTGTACCTTCATCCTCTTGCAACATCTCCACATGCAGGAACCAAAGTGAAAGGGCAAGATTTGTGCCTGGAAGGATTTAAATAGCATTTTATGCATTAGTGCTGTAAAAAATAGGGAATATTCTCCTTTTCCTACTACAATGACTAACCCAGTATTACTGAATCCTGACATTCATTCATACAGATTTTATGGCATTTTCAAAAAGAAGTAGGCATAGGGGCCAGAAACTTCTGGGGAAAATGGCATCACACTGTACCTTCTGTATCAATTAGATCTGATATAGGAACTCCTAATATAAAGTAGGAGGGGCAAAAAAGTCTCAAAATGGGAATTTTGTCCTTCTTGTACAGGTAACAGGTATTCCTCAACTTCCTTAAAAATAAATGTCCTCAAGGCCCATATTATACAGACTCATGGTCAGAAATAATTTTAATTCAAACATCAGTATTTGAACATTTATTATATACCCAGCAACGTAAGTTGAAATTCTTAATTTTAAAGGATATTTTTAAATTATACAAAATAAGACAATTTCCATGCCTAGCTGGTTGCAAAGACAAATATACTTAGCATATTTAAATCCTACAATTTGTTGTGATTTGGATCTATATGAGGACTTACATTCATCTCAAGGTAAACAGTGAATTCTCTTTCTGTCTTGTAGCTTCCAAATCTGAAAAAATAGCTATACAGAGATTTTTAAAAGTAAACTGCTTAAATATTTAAATAACTCTGATTACTATACAAATAGAGATATAATGGGTAGAACTAACTCATCATACAGCATCAGAATGAAATTTTCTAATTAAAGTAATTTTTAAAAGCCACTTGAGTAGATATCATGCCTGGAAACTTCTCCCACACTCAGTTAAAGTCTCAGAAATCTCTGGGCATCTAAGCAGCATGAGCTTTTAATTAAAACTGTTGTTCAACTTTTGCTATGCATCCAATCCAGCATAGCATTTAAACAAAAAAAATTTTATCTTCATGCAAAACCAGTGCAAGGACTGCTAAACGGGAGTAGAATTTATGGTTCTTTAGAATATACAAACTGAAGAATCATAGCCAAATCTTGTCATCAGTATACTGCTTGCACAGTGCATTGAAAAGGCATCATCAAATTCTCCTTCTATGTAATAGATTATGTACGTGCTGACAAGCAGCCTTGTTTCATAATAAAATTGTCTTCATTGCAAGAAACACCAAACAGTTAACTTTTCTTTTAAAGACAACAGACTGAAATAAGCTCCCTTAATATTAATGTTTTTAATGGAAAATTACAAATTGAATCCATTCAATAAATTGAATTATGACATTGATTACATATTTTTTAAATTGCCCACTACAATGAACAACTCAAAAGCCAAGCATACAAGCATTAATGCTGAATGCTTACTGAGCTACAGATGGCCAAGAAATATACTGATAACTTAGAAGACATTTATTTTGGACAAGAAAGTCTTGGCTATAACAAATACTCACTCTTAATTGTAACACTGCTGAAATCACACTATATTTCACTACCTCAAGAGTCGAGCTGAAGATCTATCTGTGTTATAACTCACTGGTTTGTAGTATTAGACTTAATATACTTGAAATAAAATCTATGGCAGGCCATAATGGAGAATATTTAAACTACAAACTATAGCAGGCAATAATCTTTTTCTGGTTATCAGGGAAGTATTGTACTCTTAGAAAGCTTGAAACATTGGAGAGACAGATTAACACAAGTCTATAAATCCAGTGAAGATGTCTGAATTAGTCTTTCTCCATATCGTAGTGGCAAAACAAGTTGCAGGCAGCAGTTGTCATAAACTTAATTCCTGAGAATTTTCTGTTAGGATGCATCAACTAGTAGACAGTCTAAGTTCCCCTGATTCAGGTGTCAGTGAAAGAAAGGATAGTGGGTTTTCAGGGAAGAAAAAAAAGTAGAAATGCTAGGAAGAGAAGTAATAGAACCCATAAAATATCTTTATATAACTTTAAGTATATGAATTTGTAATATAATCTAACCTACTTTCATAGCCTTTGACTTCAAAAGTTCAGAATGTCATGATCTATAAAATAACATTGCATTACAGAGTAACATTTGTGGATGTTTTTTCAGCGAACATTTAATTTCTGAATCTACAAGCAAATTTCACTGAAAACTTAGACATTTTACAATATTTAACCTTAAATAACTTGGAAAGAGGTTGCAATCTCAAACTTAATTGTTCTTCTTATACTGAGCCAAAGAAAGGAATGACTGTGCTGAGGTAAAATATTCAAACATAATAAAGACCAGATTTTCTTGTCAATCCAGAAGAGCAGATGTTAAATAAGAAATGAACTATCTATCCACTACATATATCACACACAAACCTGCATCTACCTGGTAACACCTTGATTCCAGTGATGCTCTCCTATATACAAGTTTGCAGTATGTTTGGTATCTCTGGGACAAAAGTGAAGACTGAGAGAAGACACCAAGCAGATTTTTCAGCATGTCCAGGAATGTTTTATGATACCTTTGCACAAACATAAAACCATCCTCAGAAAGCAAACACCCTCTGGAGAAAAGCACTTTCAGTTTAGTACAGCGTTTTCCTAAAGAAGATGGAAAATGCTGTACTAAATGGATAGTATCCCCAGATAATGTTTTCCATTTAGTCATCTGAACTTATTCTAGTAAATTTTATTCTATCATACAAAAATATAATCTCTTAAATAAAAGATTGTTATAATTTTCTTATAGTAGTATAATTATTATAATTTTCTTTAAATACCTACTTCTTGGACCGAGGCCATAAACCTCACCGTGTTAGCAAAAAAAAAATGGTCCCATAGCATACTAAAATGTAAAAAATTATACACACAATTATAAACAAACAATTATAAACACAATTATACAAAGGCTCATTTTTGTGTCTTTCAAATTTAAGGTATTATGCTGAGAGAATACATCTGTGTATTTCAAGGTTTTTATCACATCCTCTGAAGCATCTCATTTCAGGCCCTCTCCACAATGGGACAGAGAGTTAGGACTACTGATCTGTTCCAGCAGGATAATTTCTGAATTTCTGGGAAATGTAAAAGGTATTTACTGTCTTTTGTGGCAGATGACATTTAAATAAGGGAATTCATGTTACCAAGCACTTTTCACTTATTACAAGCCATTTCATGTCTCCAGGTGCTCAGTATTTTCACTAACTGTAAAACAAGTACCATATGAAAAGGGAAATAGTACAAGGGATTTGATAAAAAAGCAAAAAAAAAAAAAAGACGTTCATTTTATTTTTTTTTCTTTTGTCTTAGAATCATCATCTTTGTGTGTGACAATAAGTGCTTTTGGAGCATGACAGTTGCTTCTTGTCAAATGGCAAGTAATTGATTGCTTTTATAAAGGTTTTAGAATGCATTTCCAGCATTCGGTTTGCTACTTATCATTCATTCTTTTTCATCTACTACATTCTTCTTTCTTATTGCTACCTGGTATTTTATATGCAACAATTTCTGCAACTACTAGATTTGCAATATTAAAAAGAAATCATTCTCCTTTCATCCACTTTTCATTCCATACCTTTCTTCATCAGGCAGTATTACTCTTCTCACTTTTTTGCTAGCCAGCAAGGAAAAAAACATCTAGTAATGTGATGCACGTACCATTTCTCACAAATATGTGTTTTCTGCATGATGGGGAGTGGGGAAATGAGTTTCAGGGTAATGATATTTTAAATAAAAATACGTTTAATCATTGATCCAAAGTGAGATCCTTTTTTTTTTTTTTTTTTTTTGGTAAAACAGAATATAAGTATGTGGGGAAAATACTCAAAAAAGAAAGTAGGGGAGCAGGTTAGCCTTATTTGTTTTCAGCTATTTTTTGAAGGAATAGCCTAGTCCTTGGAAACAATTTCAAAGCCAAAAGATTGTCTAAAACACATACACACGCACACAAAAGAAAATGAGTAATATGAGCAAGCAAGAATGTTTCTAAAAGCAGAAATTTTAAGAACAAAAACATATGATAGAAAATAGATCTTAAAAGATCAAAACAGACTACATTTTCATCTAACTAACTGGCAGAATGTCTTTCTCTCTCCTGTTGCATGGTTTCAGAGAGCCTCAGCTTCCTAGGAATCCCTACTCCAACCATGATAGGGCCTGGTGAAAGATTCTTCTCTTCACTCTCATTGAAGTTTTTTGTTTATTTGTTTGCTTTTCAGATTTAGGATAATTTAAAAGATTTACTTTTTCTTTAAAAGGTGGTGGAGCCATTTTTACTACTGTCAGCTACCTTAAGTCCCAGTTACTTTCTCAGTGTTGATAGCACTTTGATCTGTTAAAACAAACCTTGAGACCTGTTGGAGATAGAATGAAAGCCCTTCAGAGCTGGCATTGCTGTCCCTATCATTCATTAAGGCACGTTGGTAGCAAGTTATATATAAAATAACTTCAGTGCTTTACCGTTTTTAATTCCAGCAAGCTAATATTACGCAGTTCTGGAAAGGATAATAATCTGCATAGTGATATCACAATTTTACTCAACATAAAATGTTTGCAACATTTACATATCTGTTTTTGTTAGATCATCACAGTTCTTATCACTACATTTTTATATCATTCTATTTCTGAAAATATCCTGCAATACTAAACCAGTATTTCCCTATAGTAAATAGCCTTTTAACTAGATTCCAAACACAAATCTCAGCAGCAGTGGAGCCTTTTTTTACAAATATTAAGTCATTAAGATAGATGACATAGTTATAGACAAAAAGATACAAGCATGAGTTCATACCACATGCTGCAGACACATAGCGTGACAACTCAAGATTAAATGTGTAGGACTAATGCTGATCCATGTTAGCATTACTCAAATTAGTATAGTTGATCTGGTAATTATGCCTTATTAGAAACCACAAGTAGATGTAAATACACACTTCAATGGTGAGCCTACAGCTTGTAATAGTGACATGTACTGCAAATGTTTTGACTGTAGCCAACGATCTCTTAAGCTTGCTATTTTGGGCATTTTAGGTAGGACAAATACCCTGAGGCTGTGCAGTGGTAAAAGAAGCCACTTGTTAACTCTCACTCACTCATTCCAGTAGAATTTGAATTGGAACTAACCTTAGAAACTGACTTCAGCTATTCAATTACTTCTACACAAGAGTTAAACAGACAAGATGTATTCTGTGTATTTTGGCCCTTTACATTCTCTGCTTAGTAGGCCATTTATTTCCTAATCTCTCTGTGTATCACATAGTTAGCTGCTAACAGGTTGACTAAATCAGCCTTTTTCCTAAATCAATTCCAATATAAATCTTATTAAAATGAACAAGACTAGTCATTTGAGAGGGTTTTTGTAACTGTTAAGTCCCTCCTGTAAAAGAAATTACAGAACAACCTCAATTACGTGAATGTCTCTGGGGAGCCCTGAAATCTTTGGATAATTAGGTTTAATTGGTTGGAGCTGGTTGGTTGTACTGATGCTGCTATGCACATAGGCACAATGTGCACATTCAAGAGCTTCAAGAGTCAAGAGGGGCTTCTGGCTTGATTTCACAAGAGGTATTCTTGTTGGAGGTGAGGCTGACAGCTCAGGGGAATCTGAAGCTCTTCCTTTCTGGGATGTCCTATAGTTCCATATGCCATGGGATTGGGGCCAGAATAGGGTCCCCTCCATTTTTTTTCCTTCTTTTTATCTATTCAGAGTTGAGCCCAGCTATATTAGGAGGAAGCTAGAAAGGGAATTCTAAATATAAAGATGTGGGTTTTTTTAATGTACATAAAATTTTTCTTTCCCTTTCTCTGCTCTAGAAACCGCACCAGTTCTCTGACTCTGCCCTAAACTTCTTTTTGGCTAGGTAGCAGAAAGTGTGCTAGAATACTGGAATTACTTGCAAAGACTGGGAAAATTACCCCTTCCCATCCCCAGTGGCAGCATATTACAACCCACTTAAGAACCTGTAGAAGTGCAGGGCTTAGATTTGTTAAAGAAATAATACAAGCAAGGGTACTGATTTGACCCCTAGATCAAATACTCATTCATTGAAATGTAGGTTGGATGCTTTAAAAATAAACATTCCTGTCATATTCTTGTCAGGTTAGAAGGAGGGGGAGAACATCATCTGGCAGCCACAAGCAGTGCAATCAGAGTGATTGTACAGTGCAGAGGGCCCAGGGAGCTGTTCTCCTAGGGTTGCTTGCAGGCGTTAATTTGGGGAGAAAAAGGATCACAGATGAAGTTCCTCATCCTTCGCAGATTAAGTCTGAGTTACAATAGATCTATTTTATGTCCAGCATTTTACTCTTTAGTAAATTCTGAATTCTTCAATTTCTCAATGAACAAGCAAATTAGGGCAGCATAGTAGTAATGGGAGTCTGAAGTTTGGCCACACACTGCACCTGGAAGCAAAGAACTGGTAACGAGGTTACAACAGGCAGTGCTTTTCTCTCTTTATGTAGTTGCCTGCCATATACACCTGGGCTTCACTGGTGAAGAGAATTCTTGTGCTAAGACAGGATAAAGCCCATGTAACTGCCGAAATGAAGCTAGTTAGGAATAAAATAGAGGTGAGACTATCGTTAACTCCGAAGCACTCTGCTAAGTGCACATGGCCTGGAACTACGCAGAGGCCTTTCTGAACAACAACCGGAAAAAAACACATTTTTAGTGCTTTTCAGTATGCTAGAGCTGATGCAGAGAGCATGGATATCAGAGCCATTTCAGGCGATAGAAAAAAATTGCAGCAGACAAGGCTGCTGCACATTAACTTGTGCTTTGTCATTGTTGCGCTTGATGCCTCATGAGAGAGGCCTCAAGAGGAGAGAGGCCTCTTATGCCCCAAAAAGCTACACTGGAACTTAGAGGGAAAGGTACCAGAGAAGGCTGATATACAAATAGACAGATGTACAGATGTACAGATTTTGGATCAAGAGGTGTTTGGTCAAAGTCTTATTGTGACATTTTTGAGGTGGGAAGAGAAGCCACAAGGCTGTTTGCTTGATACCCTGTATTACATACAAAGAAATCAAGGTCAGCCTAGGTTCTGTTTACATGGCAAATACAAACCCATTTCCTTTTAATAGAATACATACATAATATTCTGACTCTTCAAGATCCAAGAAGTCTATAATGAAGACTTTTAATTTTATCCTCCTCAAGAGGATAGTGTTCTCAAGAGTACCCACTCCCTCACAATTACATATTTCACCTGGTGTGTGCCTTAGTAAACTTTTTAAGTGTCCATTTAAGTGTCCTTCATGGAGTCATTCTCTTTCTCTGGGAGGAGATCAGACTTAGTTGAGCCAACGTAGTGTGGTCTCCAACTTCTAGAATGAAGAGTGGAGGATTAGGTTGGATGTTTATAAATTACTACTAAGAGATTTAGAAATAAGATGACTTGCTTGGATAGGTCATGCTGGGATTCTTTTTCCTCTTCCTCTTGTTGCAGCTAGCTAGTACCTTTGTTATGAATGTTCTGTTTCAGATGAATGAATGTCATGTAATTATAAGATGAAACCCTAGAAGGAAAATGTTTCTACTTTGCAGCCCCAAAGTCTATTTCAAGTGACCAAAGTGTGCTTGTTTTGTGATGGGAAGAAAGACAATATTTAAAATGAAAACTAATCTGGTAATTCAAAATAGTCCAATTTGTGTATAACTTGGTGACCTATTCTGTTTCAGGTATCTGATTCATTTAATTCTTCTCTCTGGTTAAGCTGTAACAGTCAGCTATGAAAAAAATAATCACTTCAGTGAACCTACTCTTGATCTATTTCCAGTTCATAGAAATTGATGAATAATCAACAAGATCATTAACCAGCAAGAGTTTGGTTGTATCTAGCAATTGCCACTAACATCTTCAATTCACTTATTGTCATTAACATATTTAAATGTTCCTTCCCTCACTTCTGTCATTTTTGATAGATAAGACATTCTAATAATAGCCTTAAAACTGTTCCCCCTCCAGCTTCCACACTAATGATAGTGTACCAGTTTAAATGTGCTGCATTTAAAAACACAATCTTTGATATTCTCTGGCTAATTTCAGTTTACATTTTCTCTGTCCCTCCCACCTCTCCAGAAAAAAAATCATGTTTTGACCCATAGCTCCCATTTATCTTTCCTAAACTGCAATAGCTAATGCTTTTTCACTGCTGTTTAAAATGTCTTCTGAACCATCCATCATTTTAAATCAGAGCAGTACAGTGACCCAGATGCAGCATAGCTCTGTGACTGCACAGCATTCACTACACTGTAGGGCCAGTCAATAAAAGCAGCAAAACTCTGCAACGTAACAAACAACCCACCAGATTGATTACGGCAATGGAGAATACTAATGTCTTAAATTAAATACGTCTGACGCTATCCTAAACTATTTCCCATATTCGATGTCAGGCTGTATGTACCTTCAGCACAGGCCATGACAGTCTGCAGAATAATCATATAGATGGAGGGAGCCTTGCTCTAAACAGGGGGAAGAGGAAGGGAAGAGGAGGAAGGACTATACAGCCATTCAGCTGTATAGCACAGGCATTGATATAGAAACATGTTTTTTGTTAGAAGATGCTAATGAAAAGAATAAAACCTCCTTTTCTTTGCTGTCTGTTCTGTGTCTGGTTATTACTCTGATTTCCTCAGTAAAATCAAAACAGTTATCTATCCTGTAGTTCAAATATATCCCATACATTAAAGCTGTAATGACTGTGAGATATCACTCTTGTGATATTTGCTCACGTTTCAAAAATTCCTACAATGTATAAATCCAAATATTCAAAATTATTTGAAGTCCTGAACTAAAACAATTTCTATTATTCAAATATGCTTCTAAAACACAGTCTTTTTCATGGTGCTTATTTGCAATAATTCCCAGCTAATTTTACTGTAATATAATCTGCACATATAATTTGCTCACATGTATAATAAAACTTCTGTATAATGGCAAAGATCCATTGGGCTAAGCATTCAGCCAGTTCTCAGATAAGTCCTGAGCTTCAATGGATCCAAACACAAAAATAGGAAATGCAAGCCAGGCTCTTCTGAATTTGTTGAAATCTTGTTCTGCAGAGTCTTGTTTAAGGCTTTTGTATTGTCCATAGCTAAGGAAATCAATGTTTTTATTCTTTCTAAACAGGATTATTTCAACAATAATGTCATTCCTCCACACAGCTAGAATCTCTCCTGTTTAACCTTCATGCCTATTCGTACTTTGATAACATCAGACCAGGTTGTGTTTTCTAGTCAGCTTCAGTAGGATGTTATTTTCCTACTAGTTTCACAGAAATAAATGAGCCTATCAGAGAAATAGTCACTTAATAATACAATACAAGTGACTAAAGCACACCTTCACCCACTGTTCAAACCTCATGAAAACAGAGGCAAAGCAATCTGTAGGGATCACTGGAAAGAGAATTATCAAACAGGTATATATAGATGAGCACAGAACTATTTCCTTGTCTTTTTGTACATTTCCATTTCTGTATAGGTTTTATAGGCTACTGTAGTGGAGATAGAAATGAAGAAAGGCAGGTGTAATTTACCAAAAATAAGTCATCTTTTTTTGCAAAATCAATTTATGAAAAGTCAATGGATAATTTCTCTTGTCTAAGGTTGTACTTTACGCTTAAGCTCTAGATACTATCAATGCAATAAGAAGAATAATGTATTGTACAATATCTGCTAGCAGAATCCTCTGAGCCACTATTTTTTTAAAAAAAAGAAGCCTGCTTTTCTTCAGCAGCAGAATGTTTTATCCAGAATAATATGGAAAAAGGATACCCATTGGTGAGCTTATCTGTAAAACAGGAGACTAAATATTCTGAAGAAACAACAGGAAAGTGGGACTGATCATTACAATAATTAGACCATGATACTTAAGATCAATTTTGATGAGATTATCTCATCTAATTTAGGCACTCTATAACTTAATTATTTAGCTAATTCAATAGAAACTCTTTTCCCACTGACAAGGGATAATTATTAAAATACAGCTCATATTCCAAAATAAGTAGAGCAGCCCATCTCCTTCTGTTGGCTATACAGGGAATCTGACCTAGCTTACAGTGATGAGAACTAGAGAGTTAAAGCTAGTTTGCTTAGTGTGTGAATCACTAATATTAATAGTAGTCCTGTAAGTCTTCTAAATTGAAATATGGAAAGGAGTAAAGAACTGAAGATGAGGTTTCTGTATTTTAAAAAATAAAAAAGGATAAATTAAAAAAGTATAGACTAGTTACTCTGACATCACTCCCAGCTAAAACTATAATACAGCTAACAAAAAAAATCAGATAACAAATAACACAACAAATAAAATTACCGTGTTCTAAATGCTATTACACTGAGCCAAAATGTCGATTTATAGAAAGTAGTTATTGTCATATAATCCTGTTTCTTTTTTTTTCCCTTTGAGACAATTATAGGGCTGACTGATAAAGACAACTATGCTAATATTTTCTCCAGATTTTCACAAGCATCACTTATTACCATTTGATGTTTCAAACAGAAAATCCTCACTATATAGAATCATTAGCCACACCATATTTGTATTAAAAGATGGTTGTTAACAGATCTTTAAAAGCAACTGTTAATGAGGTGATATAAATCTGTTACATGTACAGTCCCTGCATGGGTGATCTCTTGGTCCAGCCCTAACATTTTAGAAGTGAATGGCATGATATTAAGTCTAGGGATCTCTCATGGAATTGGGTCATACCTTCACAAGGTCATTAGGTTTCGGTAGAACCCTCCCATCTTTAATCTATATCCGCAGTTACACTCTGCGCAGGACCCAGAGCTCTAAGCACTGTGCTAAAATCCTTTTGCAGGCCACGAATAACATAAAATTGACCTTTCATGATCTCTAATGTAAACAAGTTCAGACTGGCTGATTTCATTAATATCTGGCTGTGCTTTCTGTAAAATTTTGTAACCTGCTATGTAACCTCCTGTGCAGGCTGAGTGTGAAGGTTCAGGGACCGTTCCCTGCAGCACTAGCATGATATAAGGAGTGCAGAATATATATAATGAACCAGAATTAGCAGTCCTATCCAGGTTCCTCTTTTAATGCTGATTTTTCTTACAACAACAGAGGAAAAAATATCAATATATATTAAAATCCAGGCATATACCCACAAACCCTTGGAGTAACATTGAGACACACACATATCTGAGGCTTTTCCAACATCACCTTAAACTGACTCACTTTCTAGTTAAAAAAAAAAAGCCGCAGTTATACTAGGGACCATCACAAACTTGTTTTTATCTTGAATTATTTTTGTTTGTTTGCTGGGTATGAAATAATGTGGTAAATCTTTTAACATTTCTCCTCAGTAACTCTTCTGCATATAATATGCAACTCTTTTGGTGGCGAAGGAAATAATCTCATGCCTGATCTTACTGATTATTTCCTTTCTTTCATAAGTACTCTTGTGTACTCTTTTTTTTGCTTTCATAAGTTGTTATACACGTGGTTCTCAGTCTTTTTCTTCTTCTTTACTCAACCTAGCTCACAGTACACTATGCCTGTCAAGAGCTGTCACAGCATGTGTAGAGAACAAACTGCCATGTTCATTCTCTTGAAAGAACTGATTAAATTTACACCATTTGTTTGTCACCATTTACTTTACAGCATTTACTTGTGTTCTCATAGCCTTAGTCAAATGGAAATAACTTGTATAATATCTGTTCACATAGTAATCTTAATGCTGGGTTTTGTTCTCATTACATTTTTATTAGATAGCTGGAATTCTGAGATTTTTATTCTCCTTAAAATTTATTAAATGAATGGATTAATTGTGTGCCAGTGTCTGGTCACTTATGATCTTTGCAGGAAAAATCAGTAGGAAAATCTTTCTGAAAAAGGGGTGGGTAGGGTGTTCCTTGGTCTTAACGTTGTTGTTGTTGGATTTTTTTAAATGGCATTTGTTCTTTCATTTTTTAAACTTAATTTCTGAAGAATGTTATGGGTTTCAAAATAATAATCATTTTTCCCCAGGTGATGTGTCCCTGAGGGACATCATATCTGTCTGTCACAGTCACCATGTACTGCTCAACATGAGGGAAGATGACATGACTGAGCAACCAGGGGCAACACATTTCCCAGGAAATTTGGAGAAAGAAACATTTCCTTCGGGTGCATTTAAGCAGAGCTTTTCATTTCATTTAGATCTGAAATTCATATTACTTAGAAAGGAAAAGGACCAACTGTAAAAGCAGTAAGAACACTGAGGTTAAGTAATAGGTTCTGCAATTCAGTGTTTACTAACAAACAGATTTATTTTAGACAGAGGAAATAGCTAAAATATCATTTTCTTCTAATTCAGAAACTTAACTAAGCCTTTTGTCAAGGCAGAATATAAAAAGTTCACTCACTCAAATGCAGACTTGGGACAACTGACAAGCAAGAATTTCAGGCCTATATCTTGTAGATATGCACCCACTTACCCGTTTGCATAACTGGAGTGCAAAGCATAACTATATTATTGTCTGGAATTAAATCATATGAGCAGTGAAGGTGCAGTACTGCAACTGGGATGGGATTCATCTCATCCTATGTGTAAGTCCGTTGAGACCCCTTTGAGAGTGCAGATTTGCTTCACCCTAGAGCAGGTAATTAAAACAGGTCAAATAATTCATGCTCAGGAAATGCCTGTGTCTCTCCTTGCCTTGAAAGGGCTAGCTGAGAGGTATAACTGAAATGGAGATGTCTAAAGTAAGATCGGTTCTACCACAAGGAACTAGCACAAGATATTACTGTGACTTGAACTCATTCCAGGAAAGACAGACATTTTACCTTCACACATACTACCCATGCAGGCACTGAATCCAGGACAGAAACTTAGCCCTTTCATCTTTTACAAAGTCTACCACACATTAAAATGCTATTTTCAGTTAGAATTGCTGGGAGTTATATCACACTGAAGAGAAAATGCTGCATGTGAGAGGGAAAAATACACCCATTTTTATTCTGCATTTCTTCTTAAGCCAAAAATCCTAGTTGGAGTTAAGCTTTAGCCTACTATTAGGTCTGGAGGAGGCGATACTTATACCTAAATTGAAGCTCATATCTAAACACTATGCAAGAAAATTTCCTTTGGATTTGTAAAAATGTAAGGTTCAGAGTGCTTAAAAAAGAGCCTCTCTTGAGTAGAGAAGCTCAGGGAAGTTTTCATTTCAGAGAAAAAAGCATTTTTAAAAATTTGAAATAAGTATCTGATTATTGTTTCAGTTCCAGTCTTTATCTCCAACTTACTAAACAGATTTCTGATTTCTCTATTCTGATCAAAGTATCCACTCCTTTTTATTCCAAGCAAGCTTCCAAGGTTCCCCAACTACAAATACCACGTACACCTAATCTTGAAACATTAACTCTGGTACCTTGCCATACCATTAGTTTGTCATTGTATTGGGGCCTACATGGCTGTAAAATTTTATATAGAAAGTATTTGGCCTGTGGACATCCTAAAATGTCTATAAATATCTATAAATAATGTTTATAAATATCCCCAAGTTGATAGTTTGGCATGCAGCTCATTAACAAAAGTAATGCTACTGTCCACTGCCCAAGGAACCAAAGAGCCTCACACAAGAGCATGGCAAGTCAGACTCATAGAATCTTTACAGTCAGAAAAGACCTTTGAGATCATCAAGTCCAGCCACATGCCCCTTATTTTTTTTAATGTGTGTAAACTGAACACTGGTCAAGAAGTTACCACTATCTTATGAAGCCAAGTTCTTAGATGTTAGGAAATTATCCCAGTGAAGGGCTGTATGTCATGCTGCACTTTTAATTCACATCCCACTAAGTCCTTGCCACTCTCAGTGACCCGAGGCAGGGACAGACACCTCAAATGAAGGCTCCTTTGTCTTAATTAATACTGTCTCCAGGATTCAAAATGAGTAATAATTAGATGAAAAAATCTGCTTTTGTGTAATGCTAGGATTAATATTTTATGCAGAATTTTGAGTAGGTGTCAAGACGGAACAGAATGATACTGTCTGCCAAATCAGACAAAATTGATCAAGGCAGAATATTTTATAGGTAAAGAAAGAAACACGTTGCTCACCGGAGAGTAAAACTAGGATTCACATCATTAGAATGCTAGAAATAATCTAATTTGTTTCACAGATCATGTCATCATAGCTACAATATTTGTGTAACATACAAAATACAGTCCTGTTGTCTGTCTTAGGGAATTTTGTTATTTTATTTACTGTCACTAGTGGGCACATGCTCCAGATTATGCTTTGGTATAGTTAAATAAAATGGACAGCTCTGCATAGAGTTATTTAAATTGTTTCAAAATATTTAACTGCATCTATGGAAGAAGCAGTCTGAATATAAAGATTTATGGTGAATATTATGAATCACTATCAATATTATAGAGCTTTAAAGTGTTTCTGCTCCTAATTAAATTACATTGTCATGTTAAATAATGTTCTGAAAGGTAAACTTTTTGAAAGCTTAGATACTGGTTTTTCCTGGTTCCTAGGACCACTGCTAAAACCTGCCTTGTGACCAGGACCCATCAATTACAGTGACAGGTGTTCAACTTTTATACTGTGAATAGCTGTCAACCAGAGCCTGTTCTGGAGTGGTGTCTAATGCCCACCATGAGGTCAGTGCCTGTGCCCCTCCAGGTCTTAGCCTTTGCAATAAAGGAATTTTTCATGTGTACTACTACAGCAGCCTTCTTCCATATGCAATGTTGTAATACTTCTAATGCTGCTATTTGTATAGCTACACATGCTATATGCACTTGCTCCCATAAAGCCCATAATAGTAAGTAAGTGTGGTATGTATTTCTCTATTGGTATGGCCTTAGAATAATACTGGTGAAAAACAATTTGTCATGTACAGTTGTGTGGTTTACTTAGGCATGTCAAAACAAATAATTGTGAAATAATTGTGAATACATAAGTTCTTTTTTTTTCCTTTTTATTTTTTTTCTATATTTGCTGCTAGACTTTTAGCATCACGCCTCTTTTTTTAAAATACTTACCTCCTTATTCAATTCTTCACTTTTACTGTAATTTACAATTTACAGCCACTGATGTGTTACTAACGTACCTTTCTTTTTTTCCCAGTTCAAAACTACATAGTTGAAACTTATTATATGTATTTTGGTGTTGTTTTACCTTGGAAGAGGTACCTAACTCCTGCATCTCTAGCCCAATGATCAGCTACCTCCTTTTCAGGAACAGGGCTGTCACAACATGGAAGTCTGTGGAGTACTGCAATGTTTGTGCATTGTTACAATTCTTTGCAATTTTGAATTTGCAATTCTTTCAAAGTCATGCTGTGCTAGTGTGTAAATTAGTAACTAAATGGAATTTTCAGGAAGACAGACCTGCACTTATTTTGGCTTTGAATCAGCAATGTATTTAACCACTTGTTTATTTTTGAGTGCAAGACTGGAGCCATTAACTTCAAGTGAAAAGGTCACCAAATTCTTAAATGCTTTGCTAGGCCAAGACTATGAATTGCAGTACAGATTATAGTGCTGAAGAATTAACTGTGTCTTTCTATGTAAAAATCTGAGGAAAGGCAAATGAACTAGGTGAGAATGTGATATTAGGAAAGAACTTCAATCTTAGAAAGACAAGAGGAGTGGACAATGCAGGAAAATGTGGACTTCTTAGAACAGTAGTTTTAGGTTTCTATGCAACATTGATCTCATCCAAATCTGTGAGTAGTTGATGACTATACCAGACACAGTCCTTTGTGAACAAAAGAAATCTCTAAAGATTTGGAGGAATACGAAGATAAGAACAATGGTCCTTACCCGCTGCACTCTCTATGGAGCCACTCTCTTGCTTGAAAATGTACAAGCCTATAGTGGAGCCTGTAAATGTAATATTATCTGCTTCTGCCAAGCTGGATCATTTCATGCTGTCTGGGAATGTGCAGAAGGGTTCAGTAAAGCTGTAGACAAAAAGAGGAGAATTCAACAGAAGACTTTCTCTCAACTTTAATGTTACAATCCTAAAAGACGTGGAATTCTGGATAGGTAGATGTGCACAGATTGTGTGTAAAGTTAAAAACAAAAAGTAGAGACAAAGTTTACTTGGGCAACGAATGCTTATGAAATATTTCTGTAAGGTATTACAATACCTCAGGAAATGTATGCAATGTTACTCTTATTGAGCAGGTAATGCTAGAATCTCCAGTCACATATCTACTAGAAAAGGAATTGAAGATCTGAAGAACTGAACTTGATTGTAGTGGCCTCACACTGGCAAAGAATTTTATATTGTCTGCCTCGTGCATCCAAATTGCCCACAGTATCAGAGGCACTGACACAAGAGACTGTTCATTTTCATCTTAGCTGCTTTGTTTTATCCAAGGGTTATGAATTTCTTTGAATACTGTAATAGACTGTAACAGGAAAGGGGGAAAGGAAGCATAACTTTCTGCATATTAGAGATTAGCAGGTAATATGCAGTACAAGCAGCCTGATTTTGTAAGAGAGAAACAGAGAGATTTTATGTTTATCTTCTGTTTTTCTTTTATTTCTCAAAACCTATCTATCACCTGTGCTCAAGTTACAAAACTGCTCCTCTTAATGAGTTAACAGCTAGGAAAAAAAATCCACTGACACATACATCATCTGTGGTAAAAAGCCTGCAAAACTTGTGTTGTTGTGTTTCGGTATATAAAGAAGAAATTAGATCCTATTGTTACTATGAATGTTTCCTTCTATATTAAAAGTGGATTTTCAGTATTGCCAAAAATATCCTGTAGTAGTTCCAATAAAATAATCTAAACACTGAAAATCTATCGCTGTTATTCTGGAACAACCAAACCTCACTAACTTATACTAAACATTAGGGGGCTCAAATAATTGAATATCTGAACAAATGAATTAACAAAGCAAGGTAATAAATCACCCAAAGTTGTTTGTTTATTTATTTGACAAGAACGGTTTAATTTCTTATGTAATGATTTATAATCATTAAGATTCTACTAGATTTTTTTTTGGGGGGGGGAGTGAGGGGATTGAGAACAACTGCATTATCTCCCTAGTTCCTGAAATGATCACTTTCTAGCATGTCATTTTAGAATCATAAGAGCACATCTAAGTCCTAAAACACAGACTAAAAATTATCATGGTAGAGATCATGGGGTTTTGTTTGTTTGTTTGTTTGTTTGTTTTTTAATGTGTCTCTGGTATAAACTTGCTCCCTTAGGAATGCCCCTACTTTTACCAGCTGGGCGGTGACGGATCTAGTGGAGGACACCACAGCTACCATCTGGCAGCAGGCATCTGGGCTGTCTTTCAGATGGATTAGCTATTGGAAATACATCTCTCAGAGAAATTTCAGTATAGAAGAAAGTCTGGAAGAAAACTCACTTCTATGTAAAATAATTAATTATCCAAAGTGGATATTAGTAAAATTCTGCTTTAATGCTTCTTCCCAATGATTGCTAATCTGACATAATAGTGGAACATCGAAATAGAGACTCTGTGTATGAAAGTAAAATGGCAGAGTTGGTAAAGAAACACGGTTGAACTGGTAGCTTGCAACTATCTGGTGTGCACAGCAAGGCACATCAACTTCTGCTGGCCCTTCTATCACTGAGTTTGTAACATAAAGTTGTGTTTATTTACAGCTCAAGGAAGGGAAGAGGGAGTGAGGTGTGGATCTGGCCTGTGTTGAAATGTCCACAAATTATGTAAAATTGAACTCCCAGGACTGTTGCCTAGTGATGGCGGCTGATTCCCCTGAAGCTCGAACTTAAGCTCTGCTGTCCACTGATGTGGATAGCTAAGTACCACCTGCTGGTGCCAGGGGGACGGAGGAAGCTGTTTCTCAGGCTCTTTTGCACCTTTCTCCCCTGGGCCGCTTGTAGCAGGTGATCTTCAGTTTTGAGGAGTGCAGGGCAGGGGAATTGTGTCTGGCTGGCGTCCGTTTGTGTCCCTTGAGATTGGCCTGTGTGGTGGGAAAAGGGAGGTGCTGGACTTGCCGTGGGAATTCTGTGCCCTGGCCCTCTGTGGCCGCCCCTGGCCTAGCAGAGAGAGACGTCCTGCAAGTTCTTTGTGAGGAACACCCTGTGCAGCTGGCGCTGGCGGATGGCATTACTGAGCTGCGTATGTGCTTTCTCCTTCCTGTGTGCAAAGTGTGAGAGTGAAGGAAAGGCAGTGAAGAAGGGGGCAGAGCGGGAACAAGCAGCAGAAGCCCAGCTGGAGGAGGCAGTGAAGAAAAACATGGAGCTGCAAGAAGAATGCAGCAGGTATGGCTTTTTAGCATTTGTAAGAAATACCGGCTAAGCTGGGAGTCATGGTTTCTTTAATTGACCCAGAGACTATGAGTACGTAACAGTTAGTGAGCAGCTTCAAGCTTTGTATGAGATCTTTTCAGTTGCTTCTGTATGTGAGCATGTAAAAATGGAGGTTGTCCGGCAGTTGTTGTGCAAAAGGAAGGAAGGACGGAAGGAGGGAGGCAAGAAGTTGCTTACCTCTATTTTCAGGCAAAGGGAGTATCTTCCTGGGAGCAGATGAAATTTTCAGCCTGCAAATGATCTGTGGGAGGTGCCTCCATGGGCACCAGCCAGCTTCAATCTACCCCCCCACTTCCCAGCTGCCTCCTTTATTAAATAGGACATATGTACATACTGTAAATAAATGAATTCACCTGAGAAATTACTTTTTGTGCCACCAGATTCTCTACAATCTTTCCTTCCAGAGATCTGCAAATGACTGGCAGTGAGCAAGCAGGCAAAAATAATTGACCTACCTGCCCTTCCAGTTGATCAGCTGTGACCACCCTTCCTTTCTTCTGGCTCGGATGCACAGGGTTCTCAAACTGCTTTTTAACAGTTTCCCAGTAGTCACTGCATGGGAAGCAATGAGAGTTATTGATGCAGAAAGGGCTTATAATTAACTATCTGAAATCTTGAGAAAACAATGCCAAAGGGTCAGAGATGAGATCTGCACCCTTATCACATACGCATTGAAAATGACCCACTCAGGGACAAAACTCAGTTTTCTGCTCTAGAAGGATTTAACACTTAGACACTCAAGTATTTTGAATGAGGGGATTCCATTGCAATGCTCACATAAAGCAGTTAGGACAAATGCAGATTTGCCCTTCCAGTGCCCAATTGTTTAGCTTTATAGATGTTCACCAGTGATGTGTAATGCAGCTTTCAATCCCAGAACAGCTGTCTGCCTCTAAGCAGCTTTTAACATTATTTATTAAAGCAGGCGCTGAACTTGTTCCAAGCCTGTGTTACAAATTCTCTCACGATGCCACAAGAAGGGAAGGGAAGGGGAAGGAAAAGGGAAGGAAAAGGGAGGGGAGGAGAGGGGAAGGTATGGGAAGGGGAGGGGAGGGGCCATAGATAAATTTGTTCCAAGTCTTCTGGAGATTTTGAGCAGTGAATTGTGAAATTTGTGGGAAATATTTTATCATAATTGAGTGTTTGAACGTTGATCTTTCACTGACAGATATATCCTCTGCCCTAGGCTGATTTGTTGTATCCCCACTTTTTTCGTCATTACAAAATTAATGAGAAAGACAGCAGCTTTCCTCCAATGCTGACTTTGTATTTGTTGTAACTTTCCATCTCCCAATTTTAGGCAGAGAAAAGGCAGAGGGGATCGGAAGTCATACAGCATGCTCTGGAGTCAGTAGAGCTGTGTTGCGGGGATGATGCTTATGTGATGCGGTTCATGAAAACTATGGCCGGAAATGGGTCTTGTGGGTTGTGGAGGGTGCTGCTTTTTGGAAGCAGAAGAGGGGACCATGGAAAGAAGGAGGTTTAGTTAGTGCCAGGTGATTGAGAAGACAGTTTTCCTGCAGGGGCCGGGCACCAGTGGCAGCTTTTGCAGATTTAAGGAGACTGTCTTAGTGAGAGGGATGAGGAGGAATGCTGACTTGGAGGATTTGATCCCAGGCCGTGTGTTAGCCAGGATGAGGACAAAGGGACATAATTCGTAACTATCTCAGTGAAAAACAAATAGGTAATCAACCTGTCCAAGTCTGTGTGACTATGGGAACCAGAGCAAATCCACCAGTTACCCCTGCTAGAAGTTGGTTGTCTTGAGAGATGTCTGTTTTTATTCCACTGTTGATTGGTCTTGTCTCCAACTCATTGAGTATCTGAGCTTGAATTTAGCCTCTACATGATTACTCAGTGTTTGAGGAGGCTAGGATTGTGCTTCAAAAGTGACAAAACTTCATGTATTTTAGATTCTTTTTCCCTGAACATCTCTGCCCGAAATGGACGAACAAGCTCACTTGTCCACCCTTTTTTACAATTCAGCGCACAACTGAGCCAAATAACTCATGTTTTACAGATTCTATTTGTTGGATTCTTTTTCACATTCTTCTCTGGAGAACTCCCATTTCTAACTTTTCCTGCTTTCTTTCTTCATACCTCTTTTAGCCTCCTCTCTAGACATGAACAATTACTGCAGAGCCTTTGACAGACCTGTCATAGCTAATTAGTCAGTACTAGACAGGAGTAATTAGTGACCTGTGCAATATAATGCATCACAAAGAAACCACTGAACTTATATTCTACTGACTCCTATATACTGTACCTCTGCAGAGAAAGAAGTGGACAGCCAAGTGAAAACCCAGGAAATTTCAGATGTATTTAAGCTGATGCAAGATAGTGGAAATATAGTTGTACTTTAGCATAAATGTTGGTTTTCCCACAGCTCACCAGAACTTCATAAAAACAAGCAAATGACAATCTAGAAACAAAATTTTCCAGGGGGAACAGGAGAAATTTGGCTGCATGGTTAGGATTCCTAGTACTATGATGGGACTGGACTAAGCCAAAGACTCCCAAGGCAAGTGCTGAATGAGACAGGCTAGGAAAAGGCCCTAAAGGAAGAGTGGCAAGAACTGTGAAGTCCTGCTTTCAGGGATTTTTTTTTTCTTTTTTTTTTTTTTTTTTTTGGTACAGTGGTTAAACCCAGAAACATCCTTTTGAGCTGAAGCCTGAGTGTAGGAAAGTCAAAATGTATTAGGTTTCTCTGAAGAGGTTATTCTTTCTTTTTACACAACTCAATATCCATAATATCTTTCCTGGGGAACAAACACAAGCAGCCTCAGGAAGAAGCTGACAATAGATGCCAGATGCTCAGGAATAGCACTGGGATTCACTGCTGGTCCACGCTATGCTGCCTTGAGTAGCTACATGTGGAGAGGAGCTTTTTGGTGAGACAGGCATGCTATTTGTGATCAGAAAGAAAAAAACAAAACAAACAAACAAAAAACTCCTCCCTTGAAAAAAAAAGCTTCTTTCTCTCAGCCTTGTCCCCTCCTTGAAACAGAGAAAAAGATATATTCTGGATTTGAGTTAGATTTAATTATCATAACAGTGATTTTTTTTCTATTGTTTTCTTCATAGACAAATGAGAGGGAATATTTTTTCCTAAGTGTTTTACAAATATAATACCCTTTGAAAATGAACAATACTTGTATTCCAAAGCTTGTTGCACATTTTAAATAATCTAACAATTGTGTTATGTAAATACATATTTATTAAACTATGTATGTGCATATGCATAAAGAAATCTGCAAATACTGCAAGACATATAGCAAGGACTGCTGTGGCTGGACATGTACAGCAAAAGGCAGAGAATGCTCCAGTCTTTGTTACTAAGAGGAAATTGATTGATTTGTGATAATTCCCTTTAAAATCTTGCTCAGTAGAAACTGAGAAAACAGAAACCAGACAAAAAAGTAAATATGTGGCATAACAATGGTACCCAGAGAGAGAACAGAGAAATGCATTAGTGATTTCACACGATTTAGAAAATATTTGTTCCTCATAACATTAATATTTTAATTACTAAAAGAAATCCTTTCCGCAGACCATGTAAAGTTCATACCCTACATTTTCTTTCTTCCACGAGCATAACGTTATTCTGAGTTGTCTGTAAATACAGAAATCAACATTTTAAAAACCCAATGCAGATAAACAAATTCCCTTACGCAATTACAGAAGAAATAGCTGTCCTTTCAATAATTGCTGAAGACTAGCAAATATACATTGTTATTTTTACCTCCAGTTACAGGTTAGACATGTTTCAGGGGAAAGAATAGGAAATTATTATAAATGTGCAATAGTGGAATTCACAACCCTTTGCTGTATGTAGACAGCAAATCAGTTTAGCAACTCTTCAGTACCAATAAAAGCAGAGTAACTGTGTATCTCTCAGCAGCAAATAGAGCCATTTGATCACTAGCCTGAGAGGAAGTGTTGTATTACTGTTTCCAGCTATTCCTTTTAATTAATTACAAAAGAACCAAGAGCAGAACTTGTCATTTTTACATGTCACACTTACAGGTACGGGACTGTTTTTTAGCTTCTCTCAGATGTTTAAATGATCATTTACAGTCAATGGTAATGAATGAAGGGTGAGGTTCAAACCAATATAGTTTTTATTTGCTAAATGAGGCTCTTTCTTTCATCCTGCCATCCTTTCATTTAAACTAATCATTCTGAAAACTATTTGTAGGGGAGGATAATCTTAAAAAGTATTGATAAACATGTTCTTTGGAGAGAAAAAACAAAGGAAGTCGAATTGAAACAAACAAGCAAACAGTACAAACATTATAAGGCTTTGAAGCCATAGAATATAAGGAATTAAATGTTTTACTGGGACAGGAAAACTGCCAAACATAAGGTGGAGGTGAAAGACCATCATTCCTTATTATAACATGACATTTAAAGACAAGAAGAATGCTCAGTCCCCAGCTTGGCACAGTAGGTAACTATGCTCTGCAGCAAAAAAACAGGCAAAATGGGGTAAATAATTTGGAGCAGGCAATGTGTCTTACTTGGACTACTCTGGTGCATAAATATGAAACATTTATGTTTGATGGTTTCATTATTCATGAACTCACTAATTCATTAACTTATTATGCAAGATTTAGTATCCCAGTAATAGAATGCACATTCAAGACATCTTTGCTACTATTCTTTTTCTTCCTTTCTTTACTAGTCTTCTTAAAATTCAGTTCAAGTTCTTGCTTTGCAACAACAGATTTTTAGAAACAAAAAGCTTGTCCCAGGAAGGAACTTGGAAGAGACATGAATTCCTTGTATTGTGCAGCACTCAGGCTATGGAGATTCATCACTTTCTGGATGCAACGGGAGCAGTGAAAGACTTTACCATCTTCAGCTCTTGGTTACTGCTATTCTGTCAGAATTACTACTCCACAGCTGGATGTAGACAGAGAGCAATTTTGAAAACAGCAGCCAGTATCACCATTTAAAGCTATGCACCAAGTCTGTGGATTGTTTTTTGTAGTGCTTCCTCATCTGATTCAAGCAAAATCCACTTGATCGCTTTAAAAGGACAAACCCATTAAGGAATGCTTATACTACCAACACTTTTCACTCTTACTGGAAGACAACAACAAGTAGTTCCCTTCACAAATGCACAAATGCTTACTAAACAAACACCCACCAACAGAGACATTTGGAGTTGGGGTAGTCATTGGGCAGTAGCCCTCTGTGAAGTTTTCATTAGGAGAAAGCAACTGGAGAGGTGCACCATCAGGGCTCAGTGGGGAAACAGTTCTGTGCAGTCACATCAAGTGAGGCAGATTGGAGAGTTTGGCCTCACTGCATACTGATGAGCATATCTAAATAAGTACATTGGATTATGAGAGCAAATCTAGCTGTGGTAACATAATCTAATTATGCTAAGAAAATTCTGCTGCCATGTACTGTAGAACTATCTTATTACTTTATCTCCAGTGCAATATTACTTTGAGCTGTGACTTGAATATTGCCTCTAACCTCACTGGCTACCTTACAATGCCTACATATCTTGGGGAGCAATACCTGCCTTGGAGCAAATAAAAATGTGTTAGCAGAAAAACCTGCTTATTAAAGGTAAATAAGCACTGTAATACAACACAATAAGTATTGTATAATATTCTTCAGTCACTGGGTAGTATTTGGCCATTTCAGCAGTCTGGGAGACTGTTCCTGAGAGTTGGCCCAGGAAAATGGATGAAAAGATTTAAAAATATATATATCTGAGGTCATTTTTCAAGCTGTCTCTGAAACACTCCAAGACATCAGGGCATGTGTAAACCACTCCAAGAATATTTATACTTCGTGTTTTGACTGATCTTCTGTATGACATCTGCCCCCAAACACTTGGAACTTACCCACTACAGCCTTTTAGCACTTACCATCCATGACCAGGGTCAACACACGATGTGCCTCAGTAATATGCACTTAGAACACAGCTGAACTGCTGAAGCTTCTCAATGATTGCTTTAGAACCCAACAGTAATACAGATGGACACTATTCCAGTCAAACTTGCTAACTGGTGGGATCGCATCATCTTTCAGATGCGGGATGACCAATAGCAGGCTAGAACAAACCATTAATACAGACTCCTTTGCAAGCCATATCCTTGTATAAAAGTGGGTGGAAGCTCAGAAAGCTGGCCACATATGGCCCCTGTAGCTCAGCAGCACTGTAGTTCAGCGAGGGGGACTCATCTAAGGCTACCTGGAATCAGTTCTCTGTTTCTGGTTTAACTGTCTGCCTCCTCAGCACAACTGCAGCTTTTTGGAGATACAGCATGCCTAATTTCACTAGGGGTCACCTATGAAACAAATATTCCTATCAAAATATGACTACTTTAACAGAAAGATAACTATAGAGTTATCTTTCAAAATTCATCTCTACCTTAGCAGCAAGGCATTCAGATAATCAGTGTTGGCTTAAGTTAACACAATACTCTATTAAGCTTTAGGAAAGCACTGATTTTGAACATTCCTGTAGTTTTATGTAACAGAGGACTTCCTCTCTCTTCTTTCCAGCTGGCAGCACTTCCTCCTGATGCAGTAAGTGTGCAGGACAGAATATGTGGTTACATGGAGTCAGAGAAGTCTATATATCCCAGAGGGGAGTAGCGGAGGCTGGGCTCAGATAAAGTGGGGTGGAGTGACTCTTGGTACTGTACCCTCCAACATGTGACACAGATAGTCTGGAGATAGTCTGGAGAGCAGGGACCTCAGAAAAAAAGAGAGGATTGTGCCCTCACTCTGAAATCTTTAAATCCTAAGTAATTATTTGATCAGAAATTTTGGTCACTCATAGTAGTATTGTTTCCTACTGCTTTGAACTGTAACTACCTGATCTGCTAGAGAACTTAGAGGCAGAACAATTTTAGCCATTTTCTTCAGGATGGATTTGTCTGTTACACAGCATACTCACAGATATCCTATAACATGTTAGAGGGAGAAACGATGGAAAATGTAATCCAGCCAAAGAGCATATTTTACGTGGTAAAAAATGGGAAGAAACAGTATCTGAACTACATCACCCATGAGGCATTAAAGGACATAATGCTGAGAAAGACTCACGTTAAATTGATAAATGAGAAGATGCTTTCATTTGATATGAAAATCTAATAAGCTGGCATTTTAAAATGAAGTTTTTAAAATGAAGAATTTCTTTTCATTTTTTTTCCATTTTAGTCAGTATCATATGCATTTTTAAAGCAAATATTCTTTTGAAATTAAACAGTAAAATAAATCCAAAACAGTTTTAGAGAGTTTCTCTGAGCTGAAAAATCAATTTAAAAGAACATAGAAAAAGAAAACTGTGGAGAAAAGATGTCCTTTATGATAACAGTAGCCAGGCAAACTGCATATATCTTCAGCTAGTCATCATTTTCCTCTACTGCTCTCAAAGCAAAAAGAAGTCCCAGCATCCAAGAGAACTTCAAGTTACTGCTGTAGCACCAGAGAAGCACATTGTGGATGTCAGACAGCATCTCAGGGCAGCCAACCATTATGCTGCCGCCGCTAGATGGCAAAAACAGCACGCAGAAAACAGCAAAATGTTTGTGGGAGAAGAGCAGTTCTCTCTGCTAGGAAGACTTTGTTTCCTCCTGGAGCCCCAGGCAAGGAAGGCAAAGAGGCAATGCAGATGTCCTGTTTTTGTAGCCTAACCCTGACAGATGTCCAAATATCTCTTGAATTACTGGAAGCAATCAGCAGGCTGTCATCTCCACATTGTTCCTGGTCTTAGCTTAAGGCTACAGGTCCCTCCTAAATCCCAGTCGTCTCCCAGCAAGGTTTGCTGTGTCCTCACAGTGGATGTGCCATTAAGCACTGCCAGTCCAGAGCGTTAATCACAAAGCGCTGCCCAGGCTCCTTCTGCTGGAGAGCGGTAGAACACTCTAGCAAAGAAGTCAGGAAGCAGAAAGGTTTCAATGTATGATATACACCTAGGCTGCTGCTGGGGATAGTGCTTGCACTGCGTGCTTGTTCCAGCTACATTTCAAAGGCACATAAAGAGGAGGATGGAGCAGGCTTGTGTGGTGGCGATCTCTTGTGGAGAGAGAGCAGTGAATGTTCCCTGGGAAGTGCTCTGAAGGTTTCAGCTGCAAAATGCATGTTCCATGCCCCTCGCATACAGATGGCCAGCTTTCTTCTCAAAGTTCAAACTAGCTTATTTTTATGAAGACTGGGACATTTTGGAGCTCTTTTTGTTCACCACATGTTTAAAATCAGAACAGCACCAAGAAAAACAAAGCCAACACCAAGTTAACATATCTGTTTCATAACACATTATCACAGACATTCCTACATCTTCTTCTGCCTTTGAACTCCTTT